>VYZV01011285.1:2414-22511 GCA_013401275.1 Pandion haliaetus | reverse complement strand
GTTTCCCTTCCTAATACCCTTGTGTTTTGTTTTTGATTTGATTTGTGGTAAATTAAATTGATTTTGTTTCTTCCCCAAGTTGAGCCTGTCCTTTGCCCATGACCATAAGTGGGGAGTGATCCCTCCCAGTCCTTGTCTCGACCCACCAGCCTGCCTTTGGATTTTTCTCCTCATCCCAATGTGACCAGGCGCGGGGGGTGAGCGAGCGGCTTTGTGGTGCTTTGTTACCGCTGGGCTGAAATCAAAACCACTACAGGGTGAAAACAATAACTATTGCTATGAATTCCCGATGATTTTGTTAATTACTAAGAAAATGAGATGGGGATCTGTGTGTGCATATCCATATGCATACTCTCACTCTTTCTAGTTAGTGTGGTTTTTGCAGATACTTGTAGAATGTATACATGCTTTTTCTGTTAGAAAAATGTTTCTTTGCTGTCTCTCACTGCTTACAGGTTCTTGTCACTGTCTCTATGTACATTGGTTTCAGGTCTTAGGAGAATTCGCTGTAATTTATTCTGCAAATGTAGTGTGTGAATTAGTGTAGGGAAATAATGAGAAGTCATAATTAAGTACAGCTATAGTAAGCTCCATGTGTTTCTAAAAGCTAATAGTAAAGTCTAGGGCTGTGACAGTTTTTTTTTTTTTTTTTACAGATTTACAGTAATCTGAGCAAAGTTCCTTGGAATCTGGCTCCTTGGTAGTGTCAAGGTTAAAAACCCCAACAAAACAACAAAGCTTTACTTTTTTTCCTTTTATCACTTTCTAACATCAAGAATAGAAGACAGATGGTTCAGTTTTTCCAACATGCTTTCATAGGACTTAAAATGCAACTGATTATATTCTTAAGAGAGATTTACTTTAGAATTATATTTTGAGTTTTGGAGGTCTCAGTACTTTCTGCAAAATGACTACTGCTAATCTGTTCCACTTCCAATGGAAAATATTTCTGTCCGCTTATGTTTGAGGGAGCGCACCAGATGTAGTTTGTTTGCCTGGGAGCCTTAAAAGCAAAATGGAGTTCTTGTATGCCAGGGAGGTGAGGCAGGGTGAAGGCATCACGGATAGGGTTTGCGTATGTCCTTTCTTGGGGATCATAACCTCCTTTGGTTTAGCAGAGGCAGGTCCTGCTGGGGGGGACAGACTCTGTTTTTATAGCCAAGATTCACACTTGCATTGTCCAGCTGGGCTTTTAATTTCTGGGGTTGCTATTAAAATCTGGTTTGGTAGGTGAGCAAGAACGATGCTGGTTATGGATTACTTTGAGTTAGTGGTTGTTACGATGGGAAAGTTGCTTTTATCTCTTCTGGAAAAGTTGATGCGAGAGTCAATGAAATGTTGTAAAAACTGCATGATGATGTTAAAGTAGTATATATCATTGGTAACTTCAGGATATCTTGATGTCTAGTTTATGATGGATGGGCTCATGGGGGAGAGGAGAGGAAAAAGCAGCAGTCTGCTGCCCATCTTAAATTTCTAAATGCCATACGAGATGTGCAAGAAATAAAGAGGAAGAGCTGAAATTCTCATCAGGTAGTCAAAGTTATATGCTGTAACAAATTTGGTGAAGTGATTCAGAGGCTTGAATATTTATATTGCCTTATTCATAGGAGTGGCATTGGTTTATCAAGGTTGTACATGCTGTGAGGTCCAGACTGCAGTGGAATTTTTGTGTGGAAGTCTATGAGTAATGATTAAAAGGGAAAAAAGGGGTTTAATGTTGATCTTCCCTTGTACCTAGCATGATTACTGTAAATGACAGAAGGGTAGAAAGAGGAAGAGAAAGATTGCTGTTGTATTGGCTGATCCTGATGAATGTCATCCTTAAGCATTTAGGGAAATGGGTGAAATACTCATGTTCAAGAAAACTTTGAGTGAGGGTGAATTTTCAGAAAGATGGAAAAAGGTAAGAGAATGGAAGTGAAAGAGGAGAATCTGAGAATTGCAGACAATTTACCTGACTTAAAGTGCTGGAGCTCACAATCTTTGGCAAATATTTTTTTGGGGAAAAAAACCCAAACCCAACACCCAAAAAACCCACAGGGTGTCTTCAGTGAGAGCAACTCTTGTCAAACCAGTCTAATTTAATTTTATAAGTGGCAGGCCTTGTAGATGTCAGAGAAGCTGCAGATGAGATGCATCTTGCCTTAAACACCTAGAAATTTTTTTTTTGCGTGCTGCACTTATAAGCAAGTAAAAGAAATACATGGCAGATGAAACAGTTGCAGGTTGAATCAACCAGTAGTTAGGAAAACCTGTAGACCGATTGTGTGAAGCACCTGCTATTGAATAGGGGGCTGAATGTGTTTCTGAAGGGTTTAGTTTGGGTCTGCTCAGAATGCTTGCTTACTTTGCAGGTAGGTGATGGTGAGGAGGAAGCAGCAAGAACTTTGGAGCACAGGATTAGGATAAACATGCTGGAGCAATAGTCTATAAACTGGGTGAAATTTAGTACGGTCTATTGCAGTGTGCTACACTTTGGAATAATTAACTGCACAGATACAAGGTGAAAGAACACCTGCTTAGAAAAACCTGAAGAAAAGGTTATAATAACTGTATTGGATACTACACTAAATGTGAATCAACACTGTTCTGCTGTTTTAAAAAAAATAAGAATTATAAACAGCATTACATTATATTATGTATAATAGGATGTTGGCTGAACTGATGTATCAAGTTGGAGCACTGAATTTCAAGAAAGATGGGATAAACAGCAGAATTGTGAATGTAAGAATAATAGAGGGGAAAAGGAGCGGTTACAAGGCCTATTGAGACTAGGAGAAGCAGTGACTTAAATTGCAATGACAGAGGTTCAGGTCAGATGTTAGGAAAGGACTTTTGTGGAAGTGAGGGAGGGAAGTAACCTCATCTAATGCCTGGGGAGGGCTGTGGGGTCTCTGCTGCTGAAAGTCCTAGTTGGAGAAGTTACGTGGATGTCTGTAGCAGAAATGATTGAGCCTACCAGGGGCAGGGGATGGATTAAATGACCTTTTGAGACCTTCTTAATGTGTCATCTTGTTTTCTGGAAAGTTTTCTTTAAAGAAAAAAAAAAAGAGAAAAATAAACATCTATGAGTCAACCAAAAATGTTAGAGCAGTATTCCTCAGTAATATTCAGTGTGGCCTTTTAATATGAGATTGCTTCTGGTATTTCTCACTCATCTGTTTACCAATTACTACCGTTATCTTGATTGTTTTTTCCTAGGGAAAACTAGAACAAAATTCCACCCTAAGTCATGAAGTTTCTTATGGGAGAGAAATGTCAAAAATGTAATTCATTTGGGAAATTTAATTGCCGAGTCCGTTTCTTGGTCTTCCCTGCAGTGTGTCATAGGTGTTTTACTCTAGTCTTTCAGAAAACAGTGCACAGTAACAAAGTGTACAAGGTGTCTGTTTTCCACTATCTCTGTTGTTAACTGCATATTCTGCTTATAGGGACTTGCTGTAGCATAGCATGATCCAAATATTTTATTATTCAGTAAGCAGCATTTTTACTCATTTACATGACAGGGAACATTTTTAAAAAATCTTTTATGTTGAGTTACAGTCAAGGCAGCAAAGCATATCACTGGTAACTTTATTGCTGCTATCTAGCTAAATATTACTCATTTTATTTATTTTTTTTAACTAGCCTCATACTGTTGAGATGTGTATCACTATGCTTAAGAAATCTTTTTGGGTATTTTTATATTGACATTCTTCCTTTGTCTGCTTTTTTCAAATGGATGTGCATTAGAGGACAAAAGTTGTAAATTTAAAAATATTAGATGGCACACAGCAGTGACATGAGTATTTTTCTGTAAAATGCATCCTTTTATCTAATTTGTTGCCTGCCTGCTTAAGGAAATGAGGCATATGCCATTACTCCCTCTCTATCTGTGCTCTAATAGCTTTTGGATCTTTTGGCCAATTTAAAGCAAGATCTTGAAATTGTTGAGGTCTTACAGGTTGTATGAAAATTGGTGTTGACATGAATGGAGACCCATGTTAATGCCCCTGTTGTGAAGAAGGAAGGGAGAGTTCTGCTCTTCTCACCTTTATTTTCAGTATGTATTCTTGGAAGGAGCTAGAGGCATCACTGTTTGGGAGAAGAGGGAGCAAGATAAGAGTACTGTGTTGAGGAGTCTAGGAATAAACTTGGATATATAATGGCATGGCTTGGGGGTGGTTGGGAGAATATTACAATGGCAGATGTTAGGAATGTGAAGGAAAATGGGATTGTGAGGGACACGGGAGACACCAGGCTAATTAGTTTAGCTGCTCAAAGAACAGCAAGTTCAAAGTCTTTTACTTGTTCTTCTGTTCCTGAAATAGTTACTTCTGTTGACTGAAATTCAGTCACAGATGACCAGACATCAACTGCAAATTAATCAAAAATGACTATGGTAATATTTATGAGCTTCTGATTATGCTTTGGTCATACTGAAGAGAGTTTCATAATACAGTGTAGAAAATTTTGTTCCCTACATCCCATTTCCCTTCTGAAATTATTCCAGGCCACTATGGCACTTCTGTGGTTGCATTTCCCATTTCTTCTAGCCTTTCCTCTAAGAAATGTTAGTAATCTCTCACTCTTCTCTAACAAGCATTGAAGAACACCTGGGTGGGGTGGGGTGCGGGGAGATTTTAAGGTGTATGTTTTCAATCACATCACTCATAGTAGAGTCCAGCCTTACAAATTCACAGAGAGAATTAAAACTAGAAATAAGGCATAACAGGTTATTATCTATATCTAGCACATAGTATTAGGCAGATTGCACATCTGATCTGACTGACTAACAACCCTTGTATTACAGCAATTTATATTCCTAAGAATATTCTGAGTGAAAATAACTGTTCTTACAAAAATTACTTGGAGGAGGGAGGTCTTACATGAAAGAGGAGATGTGAGATATGATATGTCTCATATTTTCACAGTTTCCTTTCTATGTATTAAGGATCAGCTGAGATATTTTAAAAGTAGTAACAAGTGACCCACATCTGAAAGAGTACCTGCTGTGGTTTAACCCCGGCCAGCAAATGAGCACCACGCAGCCGCTCGCTCGCTTCCCCTCCACTCAGTGGGATGGGGGAGAGAATTGGGGAAAAAAAAAAAAAAAGTAAAACTCGTGCGTTGAGATAGAAACAGTTTAATAGAACAGAAAAGAAAAGGAGAATAATAGTAATAGAATATACCAAACAAGTGAGGCATAATACAGTTGCTCACTACCTGCTGACTGATGCCTAGCCAGTCCCTGAGCCATGGTGTCTCTCGGCCAGCTCCCCACAGTTTATATACTGGGCATGATGTCATATGGTATGGAATACCCCATTTGGCCAGTTTGGGTCAGCTGTCCTGTCCCCTCCCAACTTCTTGTACACCCCCAGCCTCTGGCTGCCAGGGGTATGCGAAGCTGAAAAGTTCTTGACTTCATATAAATGCTGCTTAGCAACAACTAAAACATCATGTGTTATCAACATTATTCTCATCCTAAATCCAAAAGGCAGCACTACACCAGATACTAGGAAGAAAAGTAACTTTATTCCAGCCGAGATCAGGACAGTACCTAAGGTATTTTATACATCCATGTGTGAAGTGTTTAAACTTTTTTATTTCATATATGATTTAATGGAACTTCATCATAATAGTTTCCTCATCTTTCTCCAAGATTGGTATGGTTCTACCCATTTATGAGATGGAGGAACAGATATGGAGATGTCAACTGCTATAGCCAGGGTTATGGATTGTTACATGCTCTGCAACTCATCTGAATCTTGAGCGTGTTTTATAGCTGTGTGAAGAAGTGTTTTGGGCAAGAATTGAGCAAATGCTTGTCAACTAGCTTAGTCTGAAACTGAAGAAATCTAACAATGTCAAAAATTTTTTTTTTTTGTTTCCTCTAATGAAAAGATTTGATTTTTTTTTTAAAAAGAATAAAAGACAAGGAGCAAGACTAACATCGCAGAATGCTACCATAACAAATTAATGAAAAACGTAACTCACCTGGAAAGTGTTGAACCCTCTGAATAATACCAGAAAATCATCAAATCTTTTGTTTGAGAAAGCTCTGAAGATCTACAGGACTGACGATCTGATCTTCATTCCACAGGAAGATATCCGTTTTGCCCACCACTTATTGTGAATTACTCACCATATGCTGTGATTAACTTTCAGGTGTTCTCAAGGTGAATCGTGTTACCGTTGCTCTTCATAGAGCAAACTGTCATAAAAGCATCTTTCCTGCAAAATGCATAATTCATACTTATGATCTCATGATTTACATAAAATGAAGTCAAGTACCCAAGTCCTCTAAAAGATATCTGCTTTCTAAACAAATCCAGGACCATGAATAAGATTATTAGCTGTCCAGATGATAAGCACCCATGAATCCTTGAGTCTTGGATGACATAAACCTATATTATCGCCTTTTTGCAATGCAACTCTGTATGTTGGCAACATTAAAAGATACCACTTGCACTGGCACAATAACAAATGATATAGTTGATCAGTAGTTTGCATCTTGAAGGTAATTCATGGTAATTTTTCATATCGTTCAGCAGTTTCATAGAATATGATGGGACTCTGTGTTCAACTTCCCTGTCACTGCTTTGAAACTTCACAGTAAAATTGAAATTAGTGAGACAAATTAAGCCTGATCTCTTATTCTACTGCAGATCATGTTGATATTACCATAAGGTTAATTAAATCGTATAGCCAGAGAAGCCAAACACTAAACATTATTGTTCCTATGCTAGGAGGATATGACCTCTGTTTACCTTCTCATCAAAATATCCATGAAATCTGTTTCCTGTGGCCATCGTTTTGAATTGCAGAGAGCAAGACTCCTCAAAGAATATGAAAGTTGTAATCCAGTCATACCAAAAGTCTGATTCATTGAACTCTGCTAGCCTGAAGAGATAGTCTGATACAATGAGGATTTTTTCTATCTCTGTGTGTTCCAGTGTGAACCACCTAACCTCGGTCAGCTGGTTTCTCCTGTGCTCCTTTTATGTTTTCATCACTTCTAGAAGAAATTGTTTCTACAAAGTGCTTATACTGGGTCTCTGCTCTGAATTTATTCCTGGAGAAGCCTCTCTTTCTCTGTTGAGTGTTGAGGAGCCACAGGAAGTTAGCTGCCTATCTAAGCACCTAAGCTTCAGTGGTGTGAATATCCACCCTCTCTGGAAACCAACAAACCTTAAAAAAAAATCCCAAACCAAACAAAACTTAAATTTTTCAAGATGGGATTGTTACACAAATCACTTTGTTTTTCTTTTTTTTTTGTGTGTGTGTGATTGTTGTTAATACCCTCAGATTTTGAAGTAATATCTGTGCAGTATCCGTACAGTAATACTATAGTATTAGCTTGATGCAAGGAGTAGAAGTACTGTTAATTATTTCCTATGATACCATACTGAGAAATACTTGTTATCACATGTAGCTGAATGAGGTTTGTTGCAGACAGACGATGGAAATTGCGGGCAGGAGATAATGCAAAAAACATTGGTAGAAGAGAGATTCAGGACATGCTGGCAAAGTTAGTGTTCAGGTTTAGTTCCTCTGACAGACCTGTGATAAAGGCTGTGGTGGTTGTTGCAATCTCAGTTAAAACCTGGTAATTAAGACCATGAGCGGTTCTCAATGAATTATTGTTAATGCTTTGACTATCTGATAACCCAGTATTAAACTAGAAGAGCTTTTCAGAGACTTGCTTACCTCTGATTAAAAAAACCCAAAGCTCTTACATGGAAGGGAAACTTAAAAGTCAACAACTAAATAAATCATTGGAAAGAGCATTCTTGGCTTCATCGATATGCTATACTCAGGGAATTTATTATGTGAGCAGTAACAATTTCATATGTAGTCCCTGAGGAACCATGATCGTTGAGGAGACCTCAGCTTCGTTTCCAGCTGTATGAAAAACTAGCAGGCAAAAGCATTTTGGACAGATAACAAGAAGCCCAAAGTAAAATGATATACATCCCATAGGGAACTGGACCCATGATAGTCATGTAAAACTGCAGAATAAATCTGCCCTGTCAGTAGGGAAATACAGGTGAATTCAAAACAATGATCATGTAGCAAATTGATACCACAGTCATGAGCACAACCCTGTCTTTAGGCATCCAGCCTGGAGCACAACTTGAATAGATCATGCTATCTCACTTTGAGTAAACTTACAGCAAGCCTGAAGGCTATTTGCGTTTTGTGAAGATCTAAGTGTTCTTCAGCATTGTCTGTTTTTACATTTCAGGCTATTGGCCTGACCTTCAGCATTTGAAATACCTCAATACTTGGTTCAGGTTTATATGGGGTGATCACTTTAATCCTAGATCAAAGATACAAGCACAAAACTGTTTTAATTAAAATGTTGTGGTGTATTTCAGAGATGTGTTGGTAGAGTTTTCCAGCTTGCCTGATTCTGTCAGATTGTAGAAGCAAAGTCTTGAAAGTTAATGCTCTTTTCCTCTCTTTCCCCAGACTGCTGTTTACAAGAGCTGAAAATTGTTCATGTTTTCAGTGTGTGAAATGCAGCTCCCTTTGAACATATCCTAGGGGATGTAGCTGGGAAAAGGCTATCTTACTTAATGTCTAATTAAAGTCTTGCAGTTTTTTAAAGCTCTGCCTTTCACTGCAGTGGAAAACTTCCAAGGTTTCTGAATTCTGAAGTCTGCAAGCAGAAGTTGAGCAAGTTTCTGGGAGCCTGACTTGAGGGACCAAGCCGCCATGAAGTTCGGTCTTTTTCAGTTTTTTTTCACTCTGCTTCCCATGTGAAGTACAAACAGCCTGTTGTTGTGGGGGTTTGTTTGTTTTTTGGTTGTTTTGTTTTGTGTGTGTGTAGCATGCTGGTGTTGTGTGGGTTTTTTTTGTTGTTTTTTTCCCCAGGGTCCTGCTGCTTCTCAAAATTGATAGTGTGTTCCCTGGCATACAGCTTTTGTTCATGCGAGAAACTTTCATGCCAATTGTCTTCATTAGAAAAAAGACTGATGACTTTCCAGAAATAGGGTGTCCTGTCTGCAATGCTAGGTACCACAGGTTAACGTCAGCCCCTGTCTAATGTGTGAATGCACTAAGTTGTCAAATCAATGACTCGTGCAAGTGTGGTGCTGAATCAGTGTTATCAGCACAAGGAAGGCTCAGTGTTGGATCTCAGGAACTAGAAGGTTGTTACTCCTATAAAGGTGAGGTGTTTATACCTATGGAACTGATAGAAGAAGATTGTGGTTAGGTATTTATCAGTTTCCAGTGCACTCTGTTTGGGTAGAATTTAAATGGAAGAGTGCCTAGAGTGAAAAGAAAACAATGGTCTTCACTGGAAGCCAAAAGGCAAGACTTGAGAATGACCATTCCATACTTGCCTTCTTTCTTGCATTCTTTCTCTGAGCACGGGCTATTTTCTGCTGGTTTAGTTGGCCTCTTGATCTGACCCAGAAAAGAATGTTGCCTGAATGATGTTTGGGAGGTTCATCACCTGTGCTGGGTCTGCTGTCTTAGCCAAGACCTGACATGGAGTGCTGGATCTCGAGGGTGTAGAACCCTGATAGATCACAGTGACATCATTGCTGCTGCTTTTCCTGGTCAGGCTGTAACCTGTTATGAGGTTGGGCTTCCAGCCTTTGTCATCTTGGCCTCCAGGAGTATGGCCTCTGAGCTGGATATTGATCTCTGGAACACTCAGGCCTGTACTACCATTGGGACCTTGTCAGCCTAAGTTTAGGAAATCAGGACTTACAAGGTACAGTGTGACTGCGGTCCAGGAGCTTGTTGTTGGCACTGAAGTCACCTCACATGTAGTGGGTAGGTAAACTGATGGAGTGCTTTCAACTGGGCAGTGCATGCTTCCAGAGACAAGCCAGGTGGGTCCATTATGTGGCTTCTTTATTCAGTCCAGCAGCACTGTCATTAAGTATGGGGCTGGTTGTATCACCCTGTCTTTCTTTCCCATTCTGCCACAGTAGCAACCAGCTCAAATGAAATCAGTGTTATCACTCTGCTTGCTAAGGATGAAGCTCTGAGTTGGAGAGAAATGTTCTCCCCACCTCAGGTAGGGTCGCCTTTGTTGCAGACTGATGGCTGTGCTCAGGCTGCAGAAGCTGTGTTTCCAGAAGCCCTCTTGGGGCATACTTGGTAGCTTTGCCTCTTGGAATTGGCAATTGCTCCACACCAGGCATGCAGGAGTGACCAGAGGGTCTCCTCACTAACTTCTCACATTGGAGATCGGGTAGCACAGAAAGTATTTGAAGAAATTGAATTCCAAACAGGAGCAAGAAAAATGTCTCCTCTTTGATACTGTTTCACCAAAGGAGCAGTAAAAGTCAGTGGGACTTTACCTCAGGGCATTGGCTCAAAAATCCCATCTTCAAAGCTAGTATATAATGCTCAGACTGTAGGAGAGACCTACCACCTGAATGGGCTTCTTCAGATGGGTTTTGCTTCTGAAGTAGGGGGTCTTCTGCAACACTGAAGTTGTTAATGCTGGGTTTGGTTTGATTGCGTTTTTAACTGGCCTTCAGCTTGTTTTTTGTAGGGGTAGAGAATCTATATCTAAGTGGTTATTTATTTGAATCTTGTGTTTGTCAGTTATTGTGCAAAACACAATGTACGATACTGAGAATGAGGGCAGAATTTTTCATTAACTGTCTTAAGTCCAGTGAACCTCCCCAGATAATCCCTCTCCTTCCTGACTTTGTGGGGAAGAAAAATAAGGTAATTGTGTTTTCAGTGATGTCAGTAGAAATATTTCAGAATTTAGACAAAGAACAATTGAACATTTTGGCTTAACTCTATGCTCTGTTCTTATTTCTTCTAGATTTGATTTTCTGCCTTGTCTTCTGTAGCAAAAGGAATCTTTAAGCTTTTTCCCTGCTCTTCTCTCCCCAGCACCTTCATGAGCCTCCTCTCTCCCTCTGGGTATTTTCTTGGTAATACATGTTTTTGTTAGTTTTACTTTTGAAATGGGATCATAGGTTTGGTGATATTGACTGAGCACATAATTAAAAAACCCACAGTGGCTAGGCTTTGTGTTTCACATTATGCAAGCAGTCTACAAAGATCACCAGTTAGCTAAAGCAACTGTGAAGTATTCCTCTAAGAGATTAAAAGGTTACTTAAAAATATGTTTGCATGACTAAGAATTTTAGATCGGTGCAGCCTCCTAGTCACAAATGATAATGGAAACAGGAGTCAGGATTGATTAGTGGATTTCCGTGCTCCTCTGCACCTCAACTGTTTTAAGTTTTAATTTCCAGCCTAACACATTTGAAGATCCCTTTGAAATTATGGTATCAATAAGGATCTTTTTCCACTGGGTAACTTTTGGAGTAGGCCATGGCATGCAAAGATAAGCTATTAGCTGGTGTTGCCAAACTTTCATAGTTGGTACCTTTTCCCCCCTATTTGAATGTTTTCATGGCACTCTCTCAAAATATTAGCTGATTATTCTTTCTCTGTAAACAAGTGGATAGCTACAACTTTATAATACTTTCCTTTTGTATGTAGCAACATAGATAAAAATGTGCATTCAGACAAAATGCATTTGAATTTTAATTAAATGCAAAGGTTTCTGTCTTTCCCCTAATAGTACTTCTTGTTAATGAGATAGATGAGTCTGCTTGGAGTCACAAATCTGTTTAGGAGCAGTGGGAAGTTCCAGACATAAAAGTAGCTCATTCTCAGTACTCAGCATGTTACTGTACTTGTTTTCAACAACAGCTTTTCCAGAAAATTCTGCTTCATGCAGATATGGAGAAGTAGAAAAAAAAGCGTTGTTGGAACATGTGGTGAAAGGGTAATGTACATACTTATCTCATTGCATATCCAAACCACGTATAGTTGTTGTCTTCCTGTAATTTCAGTAATTCATCACAAGAGCAGCCATGCATCTGTTACACCTTGTAGTTCTGTGGTTTTTGTTGATCTGTTCTTCAACAATATGAACATAAATTAATATGCTTCTAATATGAGCATCATCCTCAGGGAAGAATGCTTAAGTCTGAACAGCTGTCTGAAAAGCTTTGATTAAGCTGCATGGGTGCTAGTATCTTTTAGAACTGTCCTTTCAGGTCATTTGCAGATTCAAGTAAGCTTTGCATCAACATGTGCTAGATTCATGTTGTCCAAGGTAGCCTTTATGACTGTCAGAGTGAGAGGAAGTGAGCAGCCTGGCTTGAAGATAGTAGGGTTGTTGCTCTCTAGCATGTGCAACTGTTTGTGCTAATCTGGGGAGAAAGGCTTTAACCTTGGTTTACCAGGAATGGAGACCAAAGCCCAAAGAGAAGCATAGGAATTATGGGCCAGAGAAGTACTTGAGTGGTAGAATTATAAGTGAACCTCTCACGCTTTCCCTGGTGGCTCATCTCAAGTACCTGTACAGAAACACACAGTGCATAGGAAGCAAAAAGGAGGAATAAGAAGTCTGTGTACCATCACAGGAACTTTTTAGAGTCACAGAAAGGTGGTGTGGGATAGCTCACACAAATGGTGTGCTGCGGTGGATGAATATAGACTCTTTTGGAAGTACTGGCTGGTAAGATGGAAGGCTTGTGCTCCACACCCAATAGTGGATTGAATTGGCAAAGCCAGATTTATTTTGGAAAGAGTAATAAGCTGGTCAAGATCAAAGGAGAGTCTAACATGAATGTGTCTCCGTAAGCATCTACTGCAGACTGCCTGATCAAGGAAAGGAAGTGTATGAAGCCTTCTTTAGAGAACTGGAGGAAGCTTGATTGAAAACACTGTTTCTTGTGAGTGACTTTGACCTGTCAACATCTGCTGGAAGGGTAACATGGTGTGACACAAGCAATTGAGGAGATCTTTGGAATGTGCTGAGGATGTTTTTTGATGCAAATGCTGACCCCATCAGTCAAAGAAGGTGGTCTGCTGAATCTACTGCTCATGAGTAAAGAGGATCTGGTGAACAGTGTGAGGGTCTGTGGTAGCCCCGGCTACACAGCCGTGAGGTGATGGAGTTTAAGATCATAAGGGAAGTGAGGAAGGTGAATAGCAGGATTTGGACCCTGGACTTCAAGGTTCAGTAATATCTTGGTGGCTAAACTGATGAGATACTGATTAGGTAGACTATAAGGTAGGTGGAAAACTGGCTTCACTGCTGGGCTCAAAGGCTTAGGGTCAGTGGCCTGACATTCCATAGGGGTCAGTGCTGGAGCTGGTACTGCTTAACAACTTCATAATAACCTGTATGATTCTGTGGCTTGCAATCTCAGTAAGTTTGCCCTATGTTGCTCTTTTGGAGGGAAGTGGTTGATTTGCTGGAGCACAGGGCTGCTGTTCAGAGTGCTCTCAATAGGCTGAAGAAATGGGCTCAGAGGAACCTTGCCTTCAGCAAAGGCAAATGCAAATTCCTGCAGTTAGGAATGGAACAACCCCATGCAACACCGATGACTGCCTGGCTAGAAAGCAGCTTTGCAGAACACCAAGAGAAAAAGAGAGCTGAAGCATAAAAAGCTGAGGACTGGATTGGCTCAGTATGGAGAATAGAAGGCTGAGGGGCAACTCTAGTTGCCGTCTTCAGTTGTCTAAAGGGAGATTATAGAGAAGTGGGAGCAAGGCTCTTCTTGGAGGTGCTTATTAAAAGGAGAAGAGAAAACAACCAAAAGCTGCAGCAAGGGAAGTTCAATCAGGGGCGAAGAAAAATAATTACGGTGGTCAGCATCGGAAAAGATTGTTAGGTTATGGTACCTCCGCTCTGACAATGTTAAAAACTCAGTAACATCCTCAGCAAGTTAATACAGCATCAGAATTGCCTCTTTTTGGAGTGAGGAGTTGTACCTTCCTGAAGACCCTTTCAACCCAAATTATTGTACGTTTCTAATATTTTTCATTTCATCAACTGAGTCTTCTCCATTTAAGAACTAGTTATTTGGGGTTTGAGTTTGGGTTTTTTTGGTCGTTTCTGCTTCTTTTGGGAAATATATTTATGCAGATATACTGCATTAGGTCAGATCAGAGACGTGATAAGCTCAGTCTGTTGGTGGCCTATAACTAGGTGCTTAGAGTGGAGTGAATATACACATGCCTGTATTTGTACTTCCCCAGGACAGTCTCAGCCTTCTGTGGTTTGCAGCTCAGTGTTGTCATGTGCTAGAAGAGAATGAGTCTTTATAATACAATTTCATAGAAGTGCTCTACACAGACACTTTCTTCTTGTAGTTCTTAATACTTTGTCAACACCTATAAATTTAGCATATTCAAAGAAAGGCAAAAACAAGTTGTGACAGCAAAGGCATGGATAAAATTTAGGACTGACATTTTTGCAGACACACAATTCCTTTTAAAAACTGAAATCTGTTAAAGAAATTGAGAACATCATATTTGTTAATCAGCATTGTGTTGTCACTCTCCATATTTATTATGAAACACATTTTTATAACCATGAAATAAATGAGTAAATGAATAAATAAAAAAACTTGGCTGTGGATGAGTAATCAAAGCAATTCAGCCAGCTGATCCATACCAGATGTCAGCAGATTTTTATTTTAAACCATGAGTAAGGCGTTTCAAAATTTATCTTTACTTTTCAGATACTCTGGGTGAATATTTCTAATTTCACTGCTTCTGCTTCTTTTGTCAAGGATCTGAATCAATGTTATAAAAATTGTAAAAGGAACACAGAAGATTTCCATTTCTCTTGTGCTAGCATATTACCATGTACTGGAAGTGGGCACAGCCAGGGCTAGTGTTGAATCTGAGTTAAAGGACAGCATTGTCAGCCAATTTATTGCTCATTCCTGCATTGCTTAAAGACTTAAGATTTTCTGACATTGGATAACAGGCATCCAAAAGTAATGACGATACCCTCCTCCAGCAGACATTCTGCTTCAGAAGAAGGGTTCGCAGGCAGAGTCTGCATTTTGAAGGTATTCAAGATGCTGTGTTGTATGCCTGTATGTCCAAAGACAATCATTAAATAAGCAGTACAGTGCAAGTGAGGACCTGCATAGAAAGCCACTTTTTAGTTCTGCTCTTTCATTCTGCATAGTATTTGTAGTATGAAGAAGTAATTCTGTAATCCTCAGAATTGTTGGTGCACGATTATCTTGTTCCTTCATCTGTTACTTGGGCAGGTTTGAAAACAGAATAAGGTAGAGACTTTACTTTCACTGTTGCCTATGCCAAGATACACTGAACAAGTTGTGCTTTTAGGTAGATTTTTTTGTAAATCCTGTTAGTTGATAGATTTGGGACAATAATACAGCCACGGTATTTTTCCTGGGGATGCAGAGATTCCTGCTGTATCTCAAAGCACTTCAGGCATACACAGTGCTCCGAGGGCAAAAATGACAGGTCTTGTGCCAAAGCGTGCAACTCAGTAAGCACGCTTTGTGTGTTTTAACTCTAGTGATCGCAGATGCCCATCTGTACAAGGGGGAGCCTGCTGCCTGTGAGGTGCTTACTGCACCGCTGATATTACTGAGGGTTTCAAGGGTTTTGTGCCTGCCTGGGAATGCAGATAACTGGTTCAGCGGAGGGTGAGAACAGATGATAACAATACAAGTCCAGTGGCATTTAAATGATGTTGAGTTTATAGCCTTTTTAGGTACACCAAACAGGTGAATTTAGCATTTCTTCCCCCTGCATTGTTCTGTGTGCTTGGACATCACTCTCCCACATTCGTTGGTGTCTTTGACAGTCCTTGGAAGATTGACGCAGTATCTTTTTGAAAGGTTGTGCTAGAGGTTTCTCCAGCCCACTTTGTACTTCCTTCCCAGTGCCGCAGGGGTTTTGGCTGCCGGGCTCATGGCAGAAGGGTGCTTTCAGGCAGATGAAGCCACTCTTGAGGTATAACAGACCAAAAGAGAGGGAGCAGTTACAGAAAAGAGTTAAAGATGGTTATTCAATGCTAATAGTTCATTCTGAGTGCTTGTAGAGAGTTGCATCACAGCTTATTTGATGCAGGAGACCTCAGTGTTCAATAAAATTGGGGAGTTGATTTTTTTTATCAAAGATATTGGGGTTTTTCAGGCATTACTAAACGCTACAACTTGCAGTAGATCTTTACAACTTGCAGTAGAGTTTGTGGAACATGTTTGAAATGCCATGGAAGTGAGATTAATAGGCGCTTTGACAAAGTTTGAAAACACAGTTGATGTAATTGAAGTTGGTGAACACTGGTATCTTTTAAGTTTAGTCTCAGAGAATTCAAGTTTTCGACTTTATTTGCATCTCACTATTTAGATTTAAGAAGAGATTAGTGCCAAAGAAGGATTTACTCAAACATTCTACCTACTTTCCATCTTACAAACCCCCCCAACCACTTCCAAATTGGTTGCTGAAGACCAGATAGAAGCTTGATGCATTCACAGAGATCCAGGCTCTTGTTCTGCTGATGTAGAGTACCAGGGCGTTGCTTTCTAGGGAACACATCTTCACTCTGCCTTAGCTGCCAAAATTGGTCACCTACGCATTAATGATGGATAATGTTTTGCGGATGTTGTCCTATGTATCTTGCCTGGTTTAATAATAAACATTCTCACTTCTCAAATGTAAGTATTTAGAGGACAACAGTGAAATAATTTTGTTTCGTGGGTTTTTTCCCTTTTCCTCCCTAGATTTGTATGTGCTGGCACCTGTAGCAGTACTGGGGTATTACTCAAGTGCTGTGGTACCTTCAAATTGTATTCCCTCTCATAAGTGCTTGTGGATAGTCTTCCTGCCTTGACATCCTTTTGGTCCACAACTGGAATACAGAGTGCTAGAAAAGGAAAGTTTTGTCTGCAAACTGGAGGTACCAGAGTTGTATGAACTTTAGTTCAGGGTTAATGTTTCTTAGCTGGAATACAGTCATGTCAGTTACTTACTATTCATGCAACACTAAAAATGCACATACAATACTATAACCAAACTGAAATGTCCCCATTGAGATGGCCTCCCAAGGTCTGTTTAGTTCATTTTGTTGTTGAAGTCAATCTCCCTTTAACTTATTATTAGTTCTAGCTATGATGCTAATTATATTTTATTGTAAGATTTGTTTTTTAAGAGCAGATTGGTGGGAAATGTATGCTGAGAACTTTTCTGCTTCAAAAGAAGACTTTTCTTACTGAATTTTATTTGCATTTCTGTTTAGCTGTTCTGGATCTTGACATATGTTTTTAAGGAGGTAGAAATCAGCATTGCTGCTTCCAAAAAGTTGCAGTGAATATTTTTGTCATTCTGCATGCTTCTGAACAGACACTTGCATTAGTGAATGTGGGTGGGCTGACTCGTGCCTGAATTCAAGTTAATTAGTCAAATAGAGACTATAGTTCTTGTTTTTCTTCAGAAAAAGGAATTTTTTACAAAGGGCAAAAAGTTTTCTTTTGAAGCAGCAGCCAAGGTGTGGATAGACTTTCTATGTGTGTATATTTATATACCATAGTTTATATGTTACATGCAGCTCTCCTCACTCAAAACTGCAATGTCTTGTTCTGTTAGACATGAAGCCTTGCAATCCAAGTACTCTCTTCTGAAATCCTTGGTACAGAACTATATTGAGTAGTAAAATTCAGGTTTTGTGATACCTTGCAAAACTAATCTTCTAAACATAAATTAGCTAAACATTAAGTTTTCAATAGCTTTTTTAATAAGAGCTTTTTCAGTTGAATGGTTTGTTAAATTTTGTAGCAGTTCTGAAATAAAAATATCCACTGCATTTTCTTAATTGATTATGGAAATTGAGTACAACTTAATGTTATGCTCGAAAGAAAACAAGTCTAGAAGCAGCAGCTCACCCCAAGCAGTGGTCTGATGAAAACCAAACATTTTGAAAACAACTTAGTGTTAAGGGAAGAGAAATTATGCTCAGCACAGTTCCTTTTGCCATGTTGACTGGCATCTGCTCTGTGGGGAGCAATTTGCCTGTCCTGCCAAGGAGAAAAAAGTATGGTAACGCGCTGGCAGCTGCTAACGGCAGTGACTCAGCTACCAGAGAGATGTGGAGAGAAAACACATCTATTCTCTGAGCAGAATTATATAAATGCTCCATTCCTTTTAGTTAGAGATCTTATCCTTTCCTGTCTTGAAGTGCTCAGAATCAGAAGACACAGATAGGGATATTCTGCTATTGTTTTGTTGATACCTCCTGTTTCTGAATCTACGTGGTGACTGGGAACACAGCTGAAGAGCAAGCTAGCTGACATTTAAGCAGAGCATATATTGACCACTGGTTTTCCTTCTGTATTGCTGCTTCACGGAAGTACTGCTCTGCTGCATTGTCTGAGGGAAAAGATTTAAATATCAATTCATACCATTCAAGTCTTTGACTGCAAGTTTTTGAAGTCAATTGAATTGATAGCTATCTCTTGCTAACTTTTATCTCTCTGACTTGTATTTGAACGCTGCGTGGCCATAATGAGGAGAAGGTGATAAGGCCATTGCCAGGCAGACACCATCTCCGTGTGGTTAACAGAGCTGAGATTTGATTTTGCAGCTGCCTGCACTATTGTGTCATGGTTTTTTTGCCTTCCTCTCTACCTTGTTGTTCCTCTGTGGCTGGCCATGACTTGGGTGCTGCCGGTTGCTGTTAGTGCTCAGGATTTATGAGCCAGCTTTCATAGCAGATAGCACATTCCTGGCTAGAATTAGATGTATGAAGGGTCCTGGATTCTCACTCAGTGCTAGTGTGGTCATGAAAAGCATGGTTGCATTGTAGGGACTGACTATTCCTCAAGAAGTCCATTCACTAGCAAGGAAATACTGAGGAAACATTATTAAAATTTAAAAAAAAACCAATTATGAACAGTGGTGATTTTTCAGTTAAACTTCAGAGAAAGTATGACAGTATCCTCCCCTTTCCCCCAAAAAAGTACCCTCAAGGTAAATCCAGTGTTACAATAGAGGAAGAATTTTTATTGACTCCATTTGGAATTGTTGCTTATTTATTCCTGGCTAATCCTGGGGGTCACTTGAGCACTGTCAGTGGGAGCTCAACAGAAAACAGCGTTTTTGTGTAGTTCTTAATGTTTTTTTCAGGTATTTTAGCCTATGTGAGACTCTTGAATAATTCCATGTTGTAACAAAACCTAAAATATTCTTCTGGCTATTGATTTGTGTGTTTGCGTATGTTTTTGATTTTTGTCACACAGTAAAACAGACCATTTTCTCAGTATTTTGTATAATGGCAGAACAGAATGTTACGACTCTATCTACTTGGCAAAATGTCTTGCTGAGATATAAATAGATTTCTAATGACTGTCAGGCTCTGTGCCTAAGAAATTTCCTTGTAGATATCTCATTACAGAACTAACATCATCAATAAAATAGCTGAAATATTTTCCAAATGCAGGAATATTTTTTACATCAGTAACTGCAAGGAAAATACCTACCATATGCATAATTTGAAGCTGATTTAAAAACTGTAATTTATCATAATTATCTACATATTATAATGGCAAAACACACTTAATTGCTTTTGACTGGACTGGTATTATGATGAGAAGGAAAGTTAACAGCAGATGGCCCTACTGTCAAAACTGTAGTCTCTTAACCCAAAATGAAGTAGCAGACTGAACATAACATGTTTCTGGCTCCTTTTTCTGATTTTCAGCAGTAAGTATGAACTAGCATTTGGTGGGGTTGTGAATGTTTACAGATCAATAGAAATAGTCTTAGCTGGGGACAAAAATAGCAAAGGAAACTTGACTAGATAGGATTCCTCATCAAATTATGACTTAGACTTTCTAAAGGATATTAAGTTGTTTAAAATGTTGAACTGGACTGGAAAGCAAATGATTTCCAAAATATTAGAATCTATTATAACACTGTTTTCTGCCCTTTTACCACCACATGTGCATCTTCTACTTCCATAGAGCAATGAAAAAAGTGCTTAATCTTCTATACCTGTCTGTCTTTGAACAAATAGATTAGCAGTTGAAAAAACAGGTAATTTTGCAGTGCTTCAATTAAGTTCAGCTTTGCTGCATCAGTTGCAATATGCCTGAAGGATTTGTCTTATATGAATCACAATGTGCATGCACAGATGTGGTGCTGTAAAAATCCCAGCATTTCCGCTCACATAATGCCTCAGAGGATTGAAGAATTTAAGATTACAGTTGTACAAAGTTAAATTACAGAATGGGGAAGAAAAAGGATTTTTTTTCTTTTTTTTTTTTTTCTTTTTCTCTT
>VYZV01011284.1:0-42511 GCA_013401275.1 Pandion haliaetus | reverse complement strand
TAAAAATACACTCCGGTTATATATCCCTAGTTTTGCTGATCACGCACTTACTTGATTATAATTGGTTACATGAAGCAGTCAACACGCTGTTCGTGCGCCTTAAGTTAATACATGATTGGACACTATCTAACTCGCCCATCACCGCCCTCATCCTGAATGCCTTTGTTTTGTTCTGCTTTATCTTCTTGCTTCATTACTCTGCTTTCTCATCTCGTCGGTTCAAGGACGGTTCAGGGAGTTGCCGCAGCTCAGTCTGACGATCTACTTTACTGTAACAGTCTCTTGCTTATAGCAACAGTGTCCATTTTCTTCTAAAAATGATCCCACAATAAATAAATAATAATAATAATAAACATAATAATAATAATGGTAAATAGAACTAGCCCCAATACTGAGCCCTGGGGATCACCACTTGTGACTGGTCACAAACTGGATTTAACTCCATTCACCACTACTCTTTGGGCCCAGCTATCCAGCCAGTGTTTTACCCAGTGAAGAGGTTGAGGGCAAATTTCTGGTTAACATTTTGTACTCATAGCTACCAACAGGCATCAAAGTGCCAGTCTTAGTGTTAGAGACAGCATAGTAAAACTTTTTCAATGGCAGTGGCTTGGGTTGTACAAGAAAGAGGCTTTGGTAAAGAATGAAGCCACAAACTCGCTCAAGAGGTGAATATCACTGTACATCTGACGAAAGTTTTATATCACTTCTACCTATATGGGCACTCTTGTATTTCTCGGGCTCATCTGCCTCCACTATGGGCTACTGTACTTAATGCTAAAGGACTGACAGTGACAATGGTGATTATTCCGTCTCTTTTGAGCCTTTTTGTGTTGAAAATAGAATAAATAAATTCTTGTTCCATGTTTTTCTCATGTTTCTGCATTCAGTTACAGTATACATCTTAATTTAGAAACTCAGTATTCAAGAGCTTTCAACACAGCTATCAGCAGAACTGCTATGTTGCAATAAAACAATGGGTAGCATTTATTCTATGCTACAGTGTTTTTACTCAGCAAAGTATCAGAACTTCCTTGCTCAGAGTAATGTGATGTTTTGGAGTTTGAGTAAAGTTACCACATAAAAACATGCATTAAGAATCAGTTAGCTTACAACTGGGAAATAAAGTAGAGATCCATCAGTATATTAACTCATTGCCAGTAATAAATAAATATTCATTATTGCAATCTTTTCTTGACATTTCTGCTGAAATGTTTAGTGGAACTATAAAATGTTCTTAGATATATTAGCAATCTATTGATGGATCTTCATTTGGTATCAAGCTCTTAGAGCAAGCTGCTCTTCTGGATTGCTGCCTAGTTAATCGGTGATTAATGAATGCTACCATTTTGTATATGAATTTGGAAGCCTGTGTTCTTGGCATTGTTGAAGTATGTAAATGTCTTCCTCAGATAAAACATGACAGACAACACCTAAAATACAAGTGCTTTGTTCTGCTACCTGTCAGATCAAGGAAAAGGTCTGGATTCTTAAAGCTATGAATTTAATTAGGAGAGGAGATGAACTGGCAAATATTCCATACTCAGTTCTTTCTGTGACATTCTCCTGCGTAATTTTGCATAATGAAGGGCAAAACCAGCAGATGAAATATATAGATGTCATTGTCCAAAAAAATAGTGCATTTGTAAATAAAGACCTGCAGGCTGTTTAAAGTAAACATTTTAAAAAAGCAAATACACCTTATTAAAAAAAAAAAAAAGACAAATGACCTTATCAGGTGCCGTACCACAGGTATGGTTGGATATCTGAAACTCAGGAAGTATCAGTTTAAAAAAATCCAATTACAATTACTGGGTGAAATCCTAGGTGGTGATAAATGCTGGCAAAGTCCTCTGAAATTAATGGGAATTATGGGTACTTAACACTTCCTAGAATTTGACCCAGAGTCTGTAGGAACGGCCTCTTTTAACTGTTGGTAATTAAATGGTTATTCTTGCAATGGAACTGCAAGCTGCACTAACCACAGTGCTGCAATCGTTACCTTGCAATTAATTCTTCTTTAGGGCTTTCAGAAGTAGCTCTTGAAGCTGACAGCTGCAGCCTGCAACATATCAAGTGCTTTATATAGCTACTTTAATGAAAACTCAGATGAGTGTAAGGTCAGTCTCTCTACAGTATGTTCTAATTAGATTTTCACTTTTCTTTAAAAAGCAGATCACATCTGGCCCAAAGACAGAAGCCTGTTGTGCCAGACGTGTAATAGAATAGGCGTTGTTTTGTACTTCTCATCTCTGAAAGATAATGACGTGGAAAATTCATTTTCTTCTACTCTTTAGTAATCTTCCATCTGTTACTGTATTTGCGTGTGCAACTGGATACAAAAGCTAATCACAAACTCCTGCTTTAAAAGAGTTTTTTGTTAGCTCCCATGTCAACATTAGCTTATGCAGATGAGGTTGTTGAAGCAGAAATGTTGCAAAGCAGTGTGGAACATCACTCAACTGTATATGCAAGACTGGAGTATTAATATCACAACATCCATGTAAAGTAGTTGCTACAAATTTCCAGAACATTTTCATAGCTTGTTGTCCACATTATTATGTTCTAGGTGAGTCCTCTAGTTCCTTGGAAAGCTGTCTTTACACTTGGAGCAGAACATCAATATTTCTATGTCATGGAATTTAATCTGAACTCAAGGAAGAATTTGGGCCAGTGGATTTCTAATATTCTTTTCTGAGATGAGCAATTTGGAGACAGTATTCTTGTCACTTCTGGAATAGCATGTGTTCTAACCCACAAAAGAACAAAAAGTGCTTTTCTAATTTTGGAGGAGGGGGTAGAAGCATGGAGATGATATCCAGAGCAGGATATCACAGTTCTGCTGGTGGATCTGGTACACAGTTCTCTGGTGTACCAGAGCAAAAACCAGGTGTGTACCAGACTTTTGGCTTAGTAACATATGCATGACCAGACATCAATATATGGGGGTGGAGGGAACAAATCTGTGTAAAGTCTTGACTCCTTTAAAGTGCCCATAATTTCAGAAGGGCAGAATTTTGCTGTAATAATTTCAAAGAAATTGAAATTACTTGAAGGAGAAATGACAACTGTAGAGGAAACAGTCGATCCCTCCATTCTTTTATACGTAAAATGTACTTGATGCTGTTACTCATTTACTGCTGCATTGTGTCTCAATAGGACCGAAGGTAGTGATTTCTCTCTTGAGCTGTTGGTCAGAAAGGCAAACCCAAGTGAACTTTCAAGAACGATCTTAAAATTAGCAATGTTACCATGAAGGTACAACAGATGCACCATGACTGGACATTTGCTTATAAGGGATGCAGAACATAAGAAAACTACAGCAGCAGGCTGAAATGCAGAATGGGGTTGATTGGCAAGCACACTGAGAGAAGAAACCACAAACTGTTCCTCAGGAAAAGGACAATGAATGCTTCCAGATACTGATATTAATGTATTCTTTGCTTGTCCATTCTGACCAAGGAACCTTAAGGTACTGTATTCTAAGCAGTTAATAAATACTGCCTTTTCTGAAAAGGCTGTCCTGTGTCACTGTGAAATGTCTCCTACTGCATCTGACTTGTGAAAAGGCTAATTCTCAGTGGAGATCCATCCTCTAAGTGAAAGAAGCCAAAGTAAGGAGTAGGGTATATGCAAGGAATTCAGTCATAATGGATCAAAAAATTTTTGCAAAAAATAAAAGGAGTGATGATGGGTTGCTTTAAGCTCAGGGGGGTGAGATTGTTGTATTGCTCCTTGAGGCCAGTCCATTGCAGAAGCTGTTACAGCAAAATACTAGTTTAATGAGTTTTGTGAACAATTGATGCTCTGGAAGGCAGCGATTTTTTTTTTTTTTTTTTTTTTTTTTTTTAAATTTCCTTTTACTGTGTGTAAACATAATCTAATTCAGGAAGCCTAATTGGAAGCATGTGAATAGTTCCATTGAAAACAATAAGATTAATCATGCTGGAAGCCAACCACATGGTTAAGTATCTTCCTGAACAGTGACTCCGGCATCCAGAACAACATTGGCTCAGGCTTCCTTGGGGCCCTTTTGTTTTGCTGTAGTACCTCCAGTGGGAGAAATATGCACAGTAAATTACTAATGTGATAAATCTTGTTGCTTCCCATGAATGCTGTCCTTAAGTCCCTGAAACATCAAAACTTTGTTTGTTGGAGAATGGCTCAGAGAGCAAGGATATGAATCCACAGAACAGTTGTACGAGCAGAGCCTGTTCTGAACTTAGTATAAGTAGCAAGACTAGGCTGCGAGTCCGAGCTGAAACTGCAAGTCAGGCTGATAACAGTAAAACAGCAAGGACACTGCGACCTTGAAGAGTATCATAAACCAACCAGAAGTTAACCCGTATGTATCTAGTTGCTTAAACCAATCAGGAGTTAACCCGTGTGTATCTAGTTGCTTAAACCAATCAGAAGTTAACTCGTGTTAACCTAAACTGTATAACTAAGTGCTATTCGGGCTAATAAAGTGAACTACGCTTTATCACTCACACTGAGTCGACCCAGCGTGTTCCTCCGCCGCGCCATCATTTGTTAGCCTTTTGGATTTTATTCTTCCATACGTCCATCTCCTCCATTATTTTATCCATATTTTTAGATAGATTCCAAAGCTTATAGGAGTGTTTTATAGATAAATCATTAGTTATTTATAGGTAACAGTAAAATATGGTGTAAAATATATATGCACATCAGAATACAGAAGATAAAAGTAAAATTAATATGTTCCTCTTAGTTGGGAAGGTAAGTAAGCCTTTTACTCCTCTCATACTAAGTTTTATTTTCATATCTTTTGTCCTAGAATGTATGTGAATATAACTTAAGGTGTCAGTGTGAATAGTTTGTATCCTTTGGTAGAAGGCTCTTCCTATCCTTTTTCATCCATTAGCTATGTGTATGATTGAGGAGATTGTTCATTCTGCCATGAACAGCCCTTTGGAGAAACACCACAGAACCACTTGCGTTGATGTGAAACACATATGTGTTCCAGATGCACATAACAGAGAAAGTCATCAGACTTAGTGGGAGCTGGATACTTTGACTGTAGCCATCCCCCTTCAAATCTTAGTTTTGTTTTTGTGAGCATATTCTGTGCATATTTATTCTAACTTTGTCCCATGTGCCTTGATCTGTTTCCTAATCTCAGATTTACATTAATTTCATTTGTACAGTACTAACCATTTAATGAAGAGAACAAAGAATTCAGAAGGCCTGTGGTGAAAACTTCTAACACTTAAACTCCTTGTGGTATGTAGTCTCCTTCATATGAACACCTTGCTATAAGCCATAATGGCAATGGTGTTCATGAATACTGTATGTCTGTTATACTTTAAGCAGATATAGCACAGCTTTCAGCCTTTGCATATCTGCTAGATTTTCAAAAGAAAATATATACCTGCTGAAATGAAAGTCCCCGGTTTTAAAGGACCAGCAAGGTGCATCAACTTCATTCTGTCTTTGAAGCCAATGAGGTGTGAGTATTTCTAGGCAGCATTTCTGACCTGATGGCTTATGAGTCCCGAACTGGGAGTAAGGAAAGGGCATAAGGTATTGAAAAATGATACCACATATGAAAAGATGCTCCTCTGTTTCTGGAAACTTTTATACATAGATATTTTCTATCACATAAGTAAAAGATTATTAAGATGTTTGACTTGTAAACAGGTAATCTACCTGAAAACTGTGCAAACCATGCCTAAGCTGTACAATGTATATGCCATTTAGATTAAGTTTTGTTGTAAGTGAAAGGAAAGCTGGTAGCCAGTTTGGAATTTGCATTTTTGGCAGCTTCACACAAGAGTTATAGTTTATGGTCCAGGCTGAGCTCTCCAGAGGAGACAGACTGAAGATAGAGTCACAGTTTGTGATTCATTTCATTTCAAGACATTCTTTTAGCCACATGAAAAATTTTCTGATGGTTGTTGTGCTTCAGTGTTTATGAATCTCACAATGAGAAACATACCGTCGTGGTTTAACCCCAGCCAGCAACTAAGCACCACGCAGCCGCTCACCCACTTCCCCCCCCCCACACCCAGTGGGATGGGGGAGAAAATCGGGAAACGAACTAAAACGCGTGGGTTGAGATTAGAATGGTTTAAGAGAACAGAAAAGAAGAGACTAATAATGATAATAATAACACTAATGAAATGACAACAGTAATAATAAAAGAATTGGAATATACAAGTGATGCACAACGCAATTGCTCACCACCCGCTGACTGACGCACCCGGAAATCCCCGAGCGGCAATGCCCCCCCCCAGTTCCTAAAACGTCACATGGTATGGAATACTCTGTTGGCCACTTTGGGTCAGCTGCCCTGACTGTGTTCCTTCCCAGCTTCTTGTGCCCCTGCAGCTTTCTTGCTGGCTGGGCATGAGGCCGAAAAACCTTGACTTTAGACTGAACATTATTTAGCAACAACTGGAAACATCAGTGTGTTATCAACATTCTTCTCATACCTAGCTCAAAAACATAGCACTGTACCAGCTACTAGGAAGACAATTAACTATCCCAGCTGAAACCAGGACACATACCTAAGGAACCTACTGCCCATATTAAGCATATGATCTAAGTGGCTCACAAGCAGTGGATGAGCAATTAATTTGGAGTCAGAAGTAGTTATGGCATAGGAGAGAAAGAATGTAATTTACAGCAAAGGTTTTAATGCAATCCTGAGAATATTAAGTAGACAGTTTGTTTTATTTGGCACTTTCAGAGGTCTCCTGATGGAAGACTAATGTTCACAATTCAGCAAGGTTGTTGATCACCAGTGAGAAGAGCCAGCGGAATAATTAAAGCATAGGAAAAAAATGTATTAAAGAGGTAGAGTTCCAGGAGCTCAATCTACTTAATCTATCAAATTTAAGGTGAAAAGGTGGTTGTAGCAGTCATTAGAAGAGAAATATAATTTATATGTTCTCATAATATATGAGAAATATAATTTTCCTATGGAGGGCTTTCTGAAATATATCAGATGAAAATAAAGCCAGTTCTGATGTTTGAAATTGACAAATTGAGAATCAGGGGATTGAATTTTTTTTTAACAGTTCGACCCCCATTTGCCAGAGAAACCATGGATTATGCTTCCCTGGACACATCTTAAATCAAGAATAGATATTGCTGTAATGAGTTTTGCCTTTGACTCTCAACTTCATACCCCTGCTTTTTCAGTTTTGTATTATTCTTGACAAGAAAGTAAGTGTTACAGGTTGGTTGCAATGGTTTTGGATGTGGACTAATGGCCTTTAATGCATGCTTGTTTTTCCCTTAGGACCTACTAGGATTTTGAAAAGTCTGTTTATAGAAAAAAATAGTTAAAACATTCTCTTTTCATACTTAGGAGCCAAAACACAAGTGCACACAGTTATCTGTATTCACTGAAGGTTATGCTAGATGTCTGACAATATTAATTTAAAGTGGGTTAAACTTTTGCATATTGTTTACAAATTAGGTTCTATAAAACATCCTGACTACATGGAAATGACGGTGATTGATGTGAAGTAACATACACACAATTAATACTGACTGAATTGCTAATTACAGGATTGACATCTCATTTGCAATGAGATGCCGCAGGTCTCTCACAAAAAGAACTGGCAGTGTTGTCATGTTATTTCTCTGTTTCCCTCAGCTTGTAGTTTCATGCCCTGTAGTTAAAGTTCGACTAAAGATTCATTCTCATGTTGTAAAAATCTCTTGCAATGTAAGAAAAGCCTTAGGATGAAAAGCAAAATGGTCATCACTCCCTAAGAATTAAATCTCTCCTGACACTTTCTCCTATCAAAGGAGATAAATTGTGCTACGCTATTGTTACTTGTTTTATTAGTTACACCAGCTTTCTTACCCTTTCTGCTTTATTTCCCTGGCATGCAGAAAAAACAAACAGTGCTGTTACAGAGGTAAGTTACACAGGAATCTGGCTTGAAAAGAAAGTGCATTTCAGAAGCTACTTAAAACACTAGTTACACATAACAAATACCAGGGTTCACAGAAATGGACTGGGCTGATGAAGCATCACAGATTTAGCATAGCTGAACATCTGCTGATTGAGATAATCCAGTCACCTTGCGTGGCCACATGTATACAAAGAACAGTGTGGCTGTTCAATGATGTCGTGGTTTCGGTTTCAGCCCAGCCGGTAACAAAACACCACGCAGCCGCTCGCTCACTCCCCACCCCCGCCCCTGGCCACGGTGGGGTGAGGAGAAAATCCAAAGGCAGGCTCGTGGGTCGAGACAAGGACTGGGAGGGATCACTCCCCACTTATGGTCACGGGCAAAAGACAGGCTCAACTTGAGGAAGAAACAAAATCAATTTAATTGACTACAAATCCAATCAAAACAAGGATATTAGGAAGGAAAACCAAACCTCAGAACACCTTCCCCCCCCCCCTCCCTCCTTCCCGGCTCAGCTCCATTCCCGGTTCTCTCTACCTCCTCCCCCCAGCGGCGCAGGGGAACAGGGGATGGGGGTTGAGTCAGCTCGCCACACATCGTCTCTGCTGCTCCTTTCCTCAGGGGGAAGATTCCTCACTCATCCCCTGCTCCACCGTGGGGTCCCTCCCACGGGAGACAGTCCTTCACCAACTTCTCCAACGTGGGTCCTTTCCGCGGGCTGCAGTTCCTCACAAACTTCCCTGGCGCGGGTCCTTTCCACGGGCTTCAGTTCTTCCCGAACTCCCCTGGCGCGGGTCCTTTCCGCGGGCTGCTCTCCCATCTCACACTGCTTCAGCACGGTTTTTACCATGGGGTTACGGCCATCTTTGGGAGCCTCTGCTCCACCGTTCACCCCCATGGGCTGCAGGGGGACAGCCTGCCTTCTCACCACGGGCGGCAGAGCCGTCAGCCTCCTCAGGCGCTCCTCCTCCCCCTCCTTCTTCACTGACCTCAGTATCTGCAAAGGTGTTCCTCTCATTCCAATCCCACACACACTGCAGGTTCCCCTTCTTAAATCTGTTCTCCTAGAGGCGCTCCCACCGTCACTGACTGGCTCGGCCTGGGCCAGAGGTGGGTCTGACTTGGAGCCAGGGGAAGCTTCTAGCAGCTTCTTACAGGAGCCACATCTGCAGCCCCCTCCCCTGCTGCCAAAAAAAACCCCGCACCACACAAACCCATAATAAATGACCAAAGCAGAATTATTTGTTACGAGGTAAGGTTTGAAAGGGTTTTAAAATAAATGCTGAGGTCTGGCATGTGCTGATTAGTGGTATAGGTAGAGAAGAGAGAACAGTAAGGAAGCAGAAGCAACAGAATGACAGCACTAACTCTGACAATAGAACCAGAAGCTTGCAGGGTAAAAAAAAGTGACTGTATGGGGTGTTTCCAGTGCTAGAGACTTGCTAGTGTTTCTCGACTGACTTAATGAATAAGGAAACCAGTGGGGTGTATCCCCAGCAGACTTGTGTGTTTTGCTTCAGGCTTTCTCAGAAACAGAGACCCTATTTGTGTAAGGAAAGAGTCTTTTGGCTGAGGTGATTTCAGAGGTACATGCACGCTTTTTGATATGATTCCACCATTCATCTGTTAACATAATTAATTTACAAGAGCGATGTATGAACTGTGCTCCCTGTGGCCTATAGAGAGGGTCAAAAAGGGGCTCAGTCAAACCGAGCACAGTCCAGGAATGTTTAGGAGTCTGAAATATGAGGAGGCTTGAGGAGAAGCACAGAGGAGGCTGAGCTATGCATGGATATCCTAAGGCAGAAACATTTCTTTACCTCCAGGAATAACACAGTGTGAAGAAAGGCCTCTGCATTCCCCCAAGCATTCGGCACATCCACCCTGCCTGCAAGGAAGAAGATTGAAGCATGGCTTTTAATCACAAGACCTGCAAAATGAGAAGAGTAATTTTTTTTTCAAGAGATAGAAAGAAGTAGCTGCATTATTATTTGCATGGCTTATTTGAGACATTTAGTTTCAATGAGAGCTGTAAGTGTACACTACCCAGTTGAACAGACTTAAAGATATGCTTTCTTCTGGTGCTTGTAGCATTACAATCTTGCAGAAGGATAGTCTTCGCTTGGACTGCATCCTCAACATGGGTGCTTCAGTTAAATGGCTAAAGTTAATTAGGTGGGATGAATGACTGGCCTCACAAGTAGGAAAAAAACCCCAACTCTTTAAAAGATCTTGAGTGAGGTTTTTACAATTGAGGGAGTAGAGTCAGTAGGTGTTCAAGTTACTCTGTGCTTTACTGAGAATTGGTGGGAACAGTGGGGGACAGAAATGTTGTCTTGTAAGTAATTATTCAAACAGTGGGTGATGTGGTAACAGCTTATCACTCTGATTGCGCTATTTGCTTACAAAATCGATCCAAAATGGAACTGTGTTTTATACAGGAAGCATAGACAGTGTCAGCCTCCCATGTCATATAACCTTCTACCTTTCAGGTTCAGTGGTGACAGGAATGGAAAAGAAAATCTTTGGCTTCTCAGAAGCTATTTCATTATTCTCTGACAGAATCTTATAACTCCAAAGTCTTTTGAGATAGAGAAGTAACTTAAAATATTTTTTTACAGCATAAGGATTGAAACAAGAACAGTGTCTAACAATTGTTATCCTTTACTGGTCTTCCTAATAAGATATGATACGACAGGAATGCTAAGTGCCTTCAGCTTAGCAAATGGACCTCTAATTCCTTCTTAAAAAGTATCTGGTTTACTCATTCTGACAGCTAAAATGTGAAAATAGCTAGTAGGACATGTACTCATATCATTAAAAATTGTCTGTCTTTCCTTAATAGCCAGGATCTGCCAGAAGAAGAATGTGCCCTGTATACATCAGTTCTTTTATTGTCCTTATTAATAGCATAAGGAATGGAAATACCATGGCGTTCAGTGAATTTTCTAGATTAAAATATTCTTACATAGCTGACACAGACAAGAGGGATTTACTAATGGTAGTGGAAGAAATACAACACACAGAGACTCAGAAGAGTTTTTGAGTAATTTTATGCTTACTCAACTTTATGTCCAGTCTTTCCCCAGATGAAGTCTAGTGGAATATGGCCCTAAGATCAAAGGCAAGAGGATAAGTTACTTATGTTTGCTGACTAAAGTTGTGGATATTTTTAACGTGATAGACTGACATGTTCTAGCCAAAGTAGAGCATAGAAGCTCTGTTTTCCATACGTTAATGTTGCTGAATTCCTGAAAGCCATCCAGGCCTGTCAGGGAAATCACCACTTTTTTTGTTCACACTTTCCCAACAGCAGCATGTCATTCTTTTAATCCCTGTAGGGGGATAAGTATTTTATGGCAGATTAGCTAACATGACATACCTTATAAATTACTAGAAAACTCAGTCTGTGCTTGGCAATATTTATGCTAAGCATAGTATGGGTTTATGATAATGAAAGTGCCTGATGGTGTTGGCCTACTGCAAGGAAACTTGCTGTAAGGCTAGCAGTGATAGCTGAAGGTGGAAGAGATGATGTTGAAGAAGTAGAACTGATTGCCTGACCTGAAAACAAACATACCTCCATCCCATAGAAGTGAAATGTTTTTCTGCTAGGGCCGGCAAACATAGAATGATAAAGTTTTTCTGGTAGAGGCAGTTTATTATGGTGATAAAAGGAACCTAAGATTAACAATAATAAGAAGAAAAAAAAACTTCACATGGAAAAATATAGGTGACTTGCAAATAGCAGACATGTGAGTGATCATTCTTCATGTTACTTTTGCAGAGTACCTAAATGCATTACATGTATGCATTAGATTATTAATGTATGCATTAAACATTGTCTTTATAGGCTTGATTTTCCTAAGAGTCATGTGAAAACACCAACAATTTTAACAGAAGTTAATGTGTAAACTGGATGAAGCTGAATTTGAGCTTGTGGTTGGAAGATGAGATAAAACAGTGAAGAAAGAGAACTAAGTTTTCTTTATTCTGTTCAGAGAGGGCAAGAGCCTGTTTTCTGCTATATAACTCCCATTTGAGGAGAATGGAGAACACAAGTAGTTTCTACTGGAAGCTGTGCTTGTATGTGTGTTTGTATGCAAGTATGTGTCTGTGTGCAGGCACAGACAGAAACCCCATGTTTTCTTTCAGTCTAGCTTAATAAACCACTGCCACTTCAGTTGGAGTAGTGGTAGTAATGAACTTGTCTTGAAATTAGGTTGATATCTCCAGGTGATTTTTTTTGTATGCTAATCCTTGCAAATATGCAGTATATTGAATTTATATACACAATTTTTATGTACTGATGAGTAAAGATGGTATCCTGACAATATGTAAACTGGAGTCTTAATTAATAAATAATTAATAATTCAACTCTATCTTTAATCCTGACTCACTTGTTTGAGCAAGGAGGCATTCCAAGTCATCCAGTTTAAATGGGGACATACTGGAATTAGAGGGTTCAGATCTTTCAGTGCTACCCTGTCTCTAAGTTGCCTCCTGATCATTTATCTTGTGAATTTAGAAGATCTAATTTGTAACTGTCTGTGTACCTAATTACTGGCAATGTGCAGTTCTGGATGCAGAACCATAGAATGCAACAAGGCCACCTTGTCCACACATTTCATAGAATACATCATACATACACTCACAGAAAAACAGCATATGTACAGCAGGTGTAATGTAAGGGGGAACCAGGATGTGGTAGAACTCAGCTGTTTGGCATTGGGTTGAATCATAAAACTGCTTCAAATACACACTGTTCTTTACTTATTTATTAAAAATAATTGTCTTTGAGGATCACACCCCTCCTTTCTTTGCTCATTCAAATTTAAGATCTAATTGCGAGGAAAGACTATGGCCTAGGTTATTAACTGGTAAATCAAATCTGTTCACATCCAATAAGGAACCAACATATTTTATGGAAAATAAAAATATATTAATAAATCTTAAATTATTAACTTATTAAAAATTACTGGAATTAGCAAATAATTATTTATTATTACTATTACTGAAATACCATTCTAAAATTATTGCAGTTATATTATAACATTTAGGTAATGATGTTATGGTCACATACAGCTTCTAAAAGGGTATTTCTGATTAGACTCTGGAAAAAGTGTATTTCTAATAGCAGATTTTCCTGGGCAGCATACTTTCTCTCAGGGAACATATTTCCAAAGTTACTGAACAAAAAAATGGTAGGATGACAAAGAGGGCTGCTGTCTACCATCACCGGTACATTCCTCTCTGGGAACAGGATTAGGTGCCTGCATACAAGAATGATGGGGAAACTGCTTCTATGATATGGGGCGTAAATAAAGAAAGCATTAGGTTCCAGCTCCAAACTTCTGTGAATAAAACAAACTTCCTTCATACCAGAAGGGTGGAGTGTTGAGATACATATGCCAATGAAAAATGAACATACTGGTGAACAGATTTGTTCGTGAAAAGAATTTCTTTATACATACTATGTATTAGAAGAAAAATGAGAGACAGAACACTTCATCAAGCAGTATTAAAATATGTATTCATCTAGCTGAGAGTTTTAGGGATGCATTTTTTAAATAGTTATTTCAGTATTTTATCATTTTACCACTAGCTGGTTTGATTTGCCTAACAGGTTTATTCTTTATCTAGTTCTCTTTTAACAGGTTTTCACTGTATAGCTTTGATCTGGAATAACTGGGACAGAGGAAAGTATTTAGCCATTCTTTTCTTACATTGTAAATGGCATTTCTTTACAGATACTACATTCACAGATATATTAAGACACCATTTTTATTAGGCCTAGTCACATAACAGAACTGGAAGTGCAAGTACTCAAACTCTATAAATTATGTAGATACAAGGACCAACTTTTCTTTCAGTTTCCTGAGAATGACTATTTTGGACAGGAATGGCAAATGAGACAGTGCAGCTTACAGGAAAATGTACTTAGCTACGTGCTGTGAGTGGTTAAGTATATCCATACCTATAGTACTTCAGGTCTATGCTTGACTCCCATTGTCCTCAGTGAGTCAAAAAAACGTTATTTTTTTTATATGTGTTTTGCTGAACTGGGCCCAGCTTCAATGAAGTGCTTTGGCTCCAAGTTTCTGTGTAGGTTAAAACAGTGTTAATATCAAAAGGAGTAGGAGGCTAAATATTTTGTTGAATCTGGACTGTAATGCATTTGATTATGAAAGCATTTCAGGGACCTTTTCTTAGTAAAGCTAAAGTTGAAAGGAACACAAGATATTCCCAGTAAAATGGAAGTAGGTCTTAAAGAATCAAGTACCATTTCTTGTTTATAAACAGAAGACTGAGAACATTTCAAAGTTTAAAAACTAATTCTATGGGCAGAAAATAAGTATTTCCATTTTCTCTTTCCTAAAGCGCTAGTTCAGATATAGCACAAAATTGCTGTGGGAGCAGAAAAAAAACAGTGGCTGCATATAAAAGCAAGTATTCCTTTGCAACCCTGTAAATGGATTTTTGAGAAATGGAGAAACAGAGCATACTTTATCTAACAATTCCCAGTTTGATGCTTAGCTAGGCCATTTAACTGTTTTTAAAAAGTCATGATTAAAATAATAACTAGAAAGGACTGAAAAGTAGAGTCTTTCCTGAGGAAAATGCTATTTCAACATTGTTTTCAACCTGAACTAATGAAAAAGCCCAAGTATCAAAACTTTTTGCTGAAAGGCTTGGAAAAATCTCAAATTGACAGTATAAGAATAAAAACTGCTAAATGTTTTATACATTTTATACATAGAGCTGAAATGTTTTAATCTCTAAATTGGTGTCTGCATAGGGCTGAATAGGAACTGCAGTTTTGGGCATTAGGCCTGGTTGCTTCAAGTGTTTAACCTTGCCTGTTGGTTTGTTCTGAGGGAGCCAGGAGAGGGAGCCAGCAGGCGCCTGGCAGGCGTGAGAGGTTACCTGGGACAAGGTGCTGAGGTGCAGGGGACAGGCTCAGCGCGGGTGCCTGTCAGCTGGCTCAGGAGAGTGGGCAGGCCAGCTCACAGGGTGAGCAGGTAATCCTTGCTAGGCCCTGAAATGAAATAGTTCTTGTGGCCAGGAAATGTTTTGGCCAATTCATGACCAACGGATGGCTGAAAGCCCTCCAGCAGGCAGGAGACAGCTCTGAATCCAAATATCCCCTACTGTGTGCATGTAAAACTGTGGTTTCTCAACAAAAGCAAAACTGTGGAACCAACAAACAGGAATTTTGTTCTCTAGTGACTTTTTACAAAGAGGTTACTACAGATTTAAATGTCTTTGCAAATGAGACTTCCTAGTTGTTATTCTGAATAAAAACACGTAATTCTTGAGGTGATTACCAACATCATGCTTAAACTCTTACCACAGATCACTGGTGGTATCACTGACTTTATAAAAAATATTTTCTAAACAGGCACTGTTTGGATATAAAGGTTACCTAGACACACTTATTTTTGTCATGGTCTGTTGGAGTTTAGACAAATGAATGGGGCTTTAAGCTGCAGCTGGATGTGGGATGCACAGAGCCGCCAAGCCTCCAGCGAAGCAGCTGTGGCCAGCACCTTTCTTTCCTGCTTTTGGGAGGTGACATAGGTCCCAAAACGCAGCTCCAGCTCCCCTTTGGCCCCCCCCCGGCCTGGTGTATGCCGCTCCCATCAACCTCCGGGGCACGCGGGCGGGCGGGAGCACCCCGCCTGCCTCGCTGAGGTGCGCGGGTAATCCTGAGGGCCGCGAGCTCCTTTGTCACTAGGCCCATACATGTTATTGTACGAGATTTAGGCATTGACAGAGATAGGAAGCAGCTCTGTGCTACTGCGCCCGCAGGGCTGATCATCACCTGTGCTAGAGAGCCTAGCACTGCAGCAGCTGTTAGGGGAGCAGGCAGATGGGCAAACGGGGGAGTCGACGGCAGGCGCTGCTCCCAGCTGACTGCTGCCCTCGTCAGGCGAGCCGCCGGCCGCCGCTCTGCCTCCTGGAGACCGTTCCCGAAGGTTCCAATAAGGGATGCTCCCCATCGGGTGCGGGCAGGCTGCCCTGTGCTGCTCGACCTGGGGGCCAGAGGTGAGTGCTGAGGGTTTTGTGGCTCTTCAACCATTCAAAAGGCTGAGAGCGACCCAGGGAAGTGGGTTCAAGCCTGTTTTTTTTTTAATCTGAGAGGCAAGCAAGCATGCTGCCCAAGCCAGTATGTAAAGTCAGGGTTTGTATTAAGAGCACTCGGGAAATTACTGTAGGAGCAATCAGTTCCTGTGTCAGTGTATTAAAGCGGGACACAGTGGATAAGTAAGGCAGCCTTCACCATGCCATGAGGTGCACTGACTGTATACTGTGTGCATGCCAGGTGTAGGTACAAAGGATTTCCTGTTAATAAACCTTCCCTAAATATAGCCATGGTGTGCCACCTCCTATCTTGTGCTGCCTCCTACCTGCTCTCAGTTATTGGAAGCTGGAGGTAGGCCGTGATTCAAAATAAATTTCTTGTAAATAGCCATAATCCTAAAAACTTCTTTGGTATGACTGGAAAGGATGACTGTAAGAGTGCACAGAGGTGATGGGATGGCAGTGTTCTTTCACTGAGCTGTCAGGGCCAGTAGTCCACACTGCTGTGTACTGTGGGTTGCCTTCTGCAATCAGGCTTGGTCAGAGAAGTTATGCTGTATACCCTCCCAGTCGCACCGTGTATTTTTCTTTGAAAAGGCCAATTTCTTTGGTAATCACAACCCTTTTTTTAGACTCCTTTATATACCAAAGACTATTAATTAGCCTGCATTCCTCTTTTGCAGCATACAGTGTGGCTATAATTGCATGTATGTAGTAGATAGGTTACTTGTAATTTTATTGGAATTACATATATGAAATACAGAAATGCTGCTTGGTTATATCTGTGGAGGTATGTTAATGTCTTTGTGGAGTGACATAGTGGCATCCTGTATGTAACCTACTGCCATGCTAGGATTCAAGTTCAAGGTGTAAGCTTATGGAATGGTCTGCAGTTGAATAGTCTCTGAAGAGAAGGGGCGGTGTGAAGCTGAGCTGTCTCTAGAGATGACTGTGATAGGGAGAGAGGGACTTTTTTTTAAAAAAGAACTAGAGCAGTAACTAATTCTCCTGTAACTGTTGTAGAATTGTCCTCTACAGAGTTGCTGAAAATATGATTTCTACTGGAATAAATATTTTATTTTAACCTCAAATTTGAGTTGTGGTTTAAATGTATTTTTATTCATGGGAGCTATTTCAGTTTTTGCTGCACCATTAAAGCAGATTAAAGATAGCAGTATAATATTTTGCTACAGCTGTGCAGGGAGACAGTGTCTATGTAGAGGTCTTCCTCTTTAACGATGGTAGTTCCTTTGGACCTGCTTACCCAAAGATGATGAAGAGCTGCAAAAACAATTGTGTTTACTGCTTCTTGAACACATAGTGATTTGTTACTAATTGTTGTTAATTGGAAGTGTATCGGAAAGTGTGGGATGTGGGCATGATGTGAATGGTATAGAATGAGGGGTGGGTATTGTCCTGGTTTTGGCTGGGATAGAGTTAATTTTTTTCTTAGTAGCTGGTATAGTGTTATGTTTTGGATTTAGTGTGAGAATAACGTTGATAGCACACTGATGTTTTAGTTGTTGCTAAGTAGCGCTTCTCCTAAGTTAAGGATTTTTCAGTTTCCCATACTCTGCCAGCAAGCAGGGGTAGAAGAAGCTGGGAGGGAGCATAGCCAGGACAGCTGACCCAAACTAGCCAAAGGGCTATCCCATACCATAGAATGTCATGCTCAGTATGTAAACTGGGGGGAGTTTGCCAGGAGGGGCAGATCGCTGCTTGGGCATCGGTCAGCAGGTGGTGAGCAATTGCATTGTGTATCACTTGTCTTTTCTTGGGTTTTATTTCTCTCTTTTTTTGTTACATTCCTTTTAATTACTATTATTATTATAATATTTTATTATTATTATTGTTAGTATTGTGTTTTATTTTACTTTAGCTATGAAATCATTCTTATGTCAACCCACGAGTTATACTTTTTTCAATTCTTTTCTCCATCCCACTGGGAGGGTGGAGGAGTGAACAAGCAGCTGTGTGGTGCTTAGTTGCTGGATGGGCTTAAACTACGACACTAAGACAAGAGCCAATAACAAGAAGACATTATAAATAGGTTACCATGTGGGTTTTCTTAATACTTAATAAAAGCTGTTTATGATAATGTCAAAATGCAAGCCTTGATGATTCAAGAAGAATTGCAATATTTTTGAATGGAAAAAACACAGTTCTGAGAGCACTTCAGAAAGTGACAAATGCTTTTTTTTTAAATGTAAGGACAAAAAAATTCTCACTCCCAAAATATCTTTGACAAGGTCCTTTCAAGTGTTCTTATAGGGGTACTTGAGTACTGCTCTGTGGAAGTGGGAGCTCCGTTATGGACAACACTCAACCTTTTATCTGAAAGGCACACAACAAAATTCTGGCGCTTAAGCAGAAGAATATAATAGCCCACATAGCTTTTGTGAGGATGGACAGCTACTCTGTCAGCACAAGAAAAAAGTTCCTCAAACCACTTGATTTGCAGTTGGCAGATCTCCAGTTTGTGCTGTGTGGCATAAGACTGTACTAGGGATATTTATTTAAAAAAATACAAGTTGCTGCCAGGTAGAATAATGAACGGATCCACAGTAAAATAAGCACAACGTGCCTTTCATCTGATGATGTATGATGGGAAGACTGTATCTGTAATGTTAGAAAACTTCTGTGCTACTTTGCCTGGTTTTCTCAGCTGTGCAGAAGGAAAAAATTAATAAAATGCAAGATGTGGCTTCATGTTTAGTCATCCATCAGTCTTAGTTTCAGCTTGTGAATTTCACACAGTCTGGAATTTTTTTTCTACATCTTTTATGGAACGTTTTTGCTTCCACAAAAAGCATTACTTCTTTGCAAAGTAGGTGTATTGATGTTTCATTTTAATATATCAGTACTTCCTGACCATGATTCTGTGACTATTTATGGAAGGCACAATCAATGGGTTACTCCAGATGATAATTAAGCAATGAAAATTGAACTATATTTTGCTCCAACTCCTTCATTTTTAGTTTAGCTGCCTTTTCTGCTGTGAAGAAGGCAGAAGCTGAAGGGAGCTAGTGCTATTGCATCAGACATTTGTTTCTTCCTTTCAGAAGGGAACTTGACAGCTGATGCTGTGTGGTCCTGTCTCTGCAGTGCATCTCAGAACCTGGTAGGAGAGGTAGGGCAGAGTAGGTACTGATATTGTTTGGTACAAACATGTAAGTGACAAATGCACCTTGTGGTTATCATTTTGTCAGAGCCCAAAAAGTTGATTCATGGATGTTTCAAGTGCTGTCACAGTTGTTGGCTTGAATGAAAGTGGTCCTAGAGTGGGGAGGTTGTGTTAGTTGAAAAAGTAATCATGCAGTATGTCAGGATTAGTATGTACCTGTGCTGCTAACATGTTTAGCAATGAGTTAAAAAACATAAGTTTGTGAAATGACATCACAAAATAGGTCTGGAAATTTAGTTTTCTTAAAACTTTTATGCGCTAGATGATTGTACTGTACTATAGTTACAGTAATACTAACTTCCCCATTTTTGTCCTCTGCAACCAACCAGATACATTTGTGCACGCATGCTCATCCATGCTGCAAGTTAGTGTGGTTATCATAAAAGTACTCTATAGCAGTCAGACTTTCTCTGCCTTGGAAAAGAAATGAATGGTATGAAGTGTATTTCATACCTCCATAATTGTGGCCATTTTTGGATTTTGGAGTAGCATACCAGTGAAACATCAGTTTCGTGACTAGAGAAGTCATACCAGTCCCAATTTGTACCTGTAGGCTCATGTGTTTACAAAAGAACTGCCTTAGCGCTTCTGTTGCAATTTTCATTTAATGGTTCTCGGATAGAAAGCGCTTAATATGAGGATCTCAGTTATGTTGTCCCTGGTGCATCTGAGAATTACAGATCATTCCTTTAGCTGAGGAAATGAGTTATACTGCTCTGTTCCCTTGCATTATGTATTTATTTGTTGCTTCAGGTTGGTTAGGCTGTATCACGGTATTGTTACAACGGCTTTTAACGCTGTAAAAAAAAATCTTTTGGTTCAATATTTTATTATTAAGAAGAAGTTTGAAATATCTTCCTCTTTGGAGGAAGAGCCTAGGTGGATATAAAACACGACACTTACATTCTGTAGTGTTGTGATATTAATGCTCTGAATGCCTTAATGTGTATATTGTTGGTAGGGTGCTAGCTTTACTGCTTCTGTCATCCCTTACCTTAAAATTGAGAGTCATAGTTTTATTTTTATGGCAAACCTATTATATTATATTACATTTTTAATCAGAGGTGCTTCAGATGATACTCCAGCTCAGTGTAAGAGCTTCCTTTGCTCAACCGATATTTTCCCAAAGCATATATTAATGCATCTAGTTATTCAAAGTTGCTGTCATACTAAGAAACATAATTACAGACTGCATGGAGGCTCTTGATAAGAAAATGGGAAAAAAATATATCAGCAACATCAAAGAAGCACCTGAAGTTAATTATAAATTAGCACTGAAGTGTAGCCATCAAAATGCTTTAATTATTACTGGAGGTTAAAAAAAAAACCTAGTCTGATGTTGCATGTTGGTTAACTTTACACCAGAGTCCTTTCACTGTATTCATTTACACCTAAGATAACTGAACAATCAATGACTTCCAGCCTAAAGAAAGACGCTAGAGATGTCATTTGTCAAAGGTTTCTACTGCATAGGAACGTTACACATTTTTAGATATTCTTCACATCATTCGTGCCTCCTACAATGAGGTTGATTACAGAAGCCCCATTAAAATAGGATGTATGATTGATGATTAAAACTGAATTACACTGTTAAACTATTTTTTTATGTACCGAGATCAGGAAGGTACATAAAATCTTACCATCAAGTTTGTTTCAGAGCTGAAGTCTATCAGAGAACAAATGTCTTTGCCAGTCGTTGTTCACTGTGTCTCATTACTTGTAACCAAAGGTACATAGTGATAGCTGGACTCCAGTGAAGGTCAGAGACCTAGATCATGAGCCAGGCCTTTGGTCAAGGGTTAGCATTTGCTGTCTGATGCAATGGTGTCTTCTCTAATGTAATTTGGACATCTCATAGATTAAAAAGGATTGATGGTGATGGGGAAGAAAGCTATTACTTAAAGTTTCATTTTGTTTTTTAAGGAGATTAATTCTTTGTCTGTAATGTTATGCTGTTATCCACAAAGGCCCAGTAGAAAGTTGAATAAATCCAAGCATTCTGCTTTAGAATAAAGCTTGTCAAGAAATATAGGTATTTATTTGATAACTTTTCATCACCTACATATTCTAAAACGTGATTTCTTTAAATTTAAAAAGTATGAGTTTGTGCTCATGGTAAATTAATTATTCATGAGGAATAATTTAGCTGATGAATATGGGATTTTTTTCTTGCTTATGAATCTGCAAACAGGTTATAATTAGAGCCAGTTGAAAAATTTTGAAGAAATCAAAAGGTCATTTACTGTGTTCTCTAGAACTGGCTGTCCATGAGATTTCAGTGTAACTATTGTATTTTTTTTTAAGGTACAATCTTACACATTAATTACAAATGAAAAAAAGTGAATGGGGAAGCAAGGGTGAATAATAAATGAATGTGTAACAAACATCTGGAATCTGAACTTCGTTTTGATGAAATGTATTGTGTCCATTTTGTCAAAAATAGTTTGTGAATTATCTTACAGACACGTTGTCATGGTTTCGGTTTCAGCCCAGCCGGTAACAAAGCACCACGCAGCCTCTCGCTCACTTCCCACCCCCGCCCCTGGCCACAGTGGGATGAGAAGAAAATCCAAAGGCAGGCTCGTGGGTCGAGACAAGGACTGGGAGGGATCACTCCCCACTTATGGTCACAGGCAAAAGACAGGCTCAACTTGAGGAAGAAACAAAATCAATTTAATTGACTACAAATCCAATCAAAACAAGGATATTAGGAAGGAAAACCAAACCTCAGAATACCTTCCCCCCACCCCTCCCACCTTCCTGGCTCAGTTCCACTAACGATGCTTTCTACCTCCTCCCCCTGGCAGCACAGGGGAACAGGGGATGGGGGTTGAGTCAGCTCGCCACACATCGTCTCTGCCGCTCCTTTCCTCAGGGGGAAGATTCCTCACTCGTCCCCTGCTCCACCATGGGGTCCCTCCCACGGGAGACAGTCCTTCACCAACTTCTCCAACGTGGTTCCTTTCCACGGGCTGCAGTTCCTCGCAAACTCCCCTGGCGTGGGTCCTTTCCGCGGGCTTCAGTTCTTCTTGAACTTCCCTGGCGTGGGTCCTTTCCGCGGGCTTCAGTTCTTCCCGAACTCCCCTGGCGCGGGTCCTTTCCACGGGCTGCTCTCCAGTCACACACTGCTCCAGCGCGGGCTTTCCCATGGAGTCATGGCCATCTTGGGGAGCCTCCACTCTACCGTTCACCCCCATGGGCTGCAGGGGGACAGCCTGCCTTCTCACCACGGGCTGCAGGGCCATCAGCCCCCTCAGGCGCTCCTCCTCCCCCTCCTTCTTCACTGACCTTGGTATCTGCAAAGGTGTTCCTCTCATGTTGCAATCCCCCACACACTGCAGGTTCCCCTTCTTAAATCTGTTCTCCCAGAGGCGCTACCACCGTCACTGACTGGGTCGGCCTGGGCCAGAGGTGGGTCTGACTTGGAGCCAGGGAAGCTTCTAGCAGCTTCTTACAGGAGCCACCTCTGCAGCCCCCTCCCCCACTACCAAAGAAAACTGCGCCACACAAACCCATAACACACGTTGATTTAGAAAAGCTCAAAAACATTGACTTAATCCAACCGGATTGGTGTCGTTCCATACAGAAATTTATCATCTTTTTTCATAGACACTAGACCATTAGACACCCCAGAGTTTCTGCAGGAAGTATAGAACAATGCTTCTTTAGCCTTACCATTAGAAATTTTTTCCCAATGTCCAGTATCAATCTTTCACGTAGAAATTTTAGCTTATTGGTTTTTGTCATATCCACTGTATAGGCAGAAAACTTTTTGCAGCAGATTGTTATCATATATTCTCTAAACTTGTTTTCTGTAGGCTAAACGATGCTAGTTGTTTCAGGTTTTCCTCACAGAACCTGGTCTGTAAATATCCATTCTCCATGCTGCCATCTGTTTTATCCCTGATGGATCTACCTGAAAAATACTATAAATAAAGAATAAATTATGGACCTAAATGCCTGCAAAATGAAAGAAATTTGACTTGACAATTTGCACAACTTTATGCCTCACAATAATGATTTCCTGCGTTTTTTTTGGAAAACCTAAAAAATTTTATGTCTCTTAAAAAGAAATTTTGATGTGAAAGGGGAAATAAACTCTCAAATTGTACATCTGTGGCAAACTTGGGGGCCAGCTTCTTTATTTACTTTCGAATCAAGCTGTATAATGTGTTATGGGCTCTTAGAGTAGTAATATAGGATCATTGTAAATAGATGTAGAATATTTAATGGATTAGAAACACAAATATATATTAATAGCTGTACCAGAATGTGATTACTTTTGTGTAATCTTTGGTCTCTCTTTGGCTGTCTTTTTATCAGCCCTACCTATACTATCTGAATGTAGTAAAGCTTGTTTACTACCATGGAAAAATCAGCTGTGGAAGCACTAGAAAGTCACTCAGAATATCCTGAGAGAAGGGTGAAGCTTGGCCAGTGTGACAGCTCATTGATCTTCATTTTCAAGATGCAAGTTACTGCTGGAGTGTTTGTAGGAGATTTGTAAGTGTCTAAATAATGCATTTAAACTGGTCGTATAATAGTGTTCTTATGTATCATTGGTAGTAAGCTACTTCCAAACGCATGTGTGCAGAGTACAGGTGGCAACACGGCACGCTTTAAAAGATGGCTAGGTAGTCTAAAGTATGTTCTTTTTTGGGCTGATACTTCTGAGCTTCCAACTTATCACTGTCTCTTCAAGTCCTGATCTTGCATTTACAACTCAAGCAGTTCCAGATAGTGTTGTACAATGTCATTATGTTGTGCCATAATATTCATAGCAACCAACTGACATGGAATCATGCATCAGATTGAGCCATATTGTAATAAAAATTGAGCAACATATAGTAATAATTCTAATAGCTGAGCTCAGTTTTTGTTTCATTTGACCAATATTGCTAATAGAGGAAAATATATTTTTATTTATTTCTGTGGAACTAGTTATACACATTTCTAAAAGTGTGATAACTCTGTTCCTTCCTCCTTGCTTTGATTTTTGTTTCTGGCTGTTGCTTGCAACAGCAGTGAATATAAATCTGCCAAGTGCCCACCTGCTCGTGTGGTGGATCATTTTCAAAGTTGTCACTAGCAGATACCAAACTAGTCAACTGCAAAAGTGCTACAGATAGGAAAGACGTAGCTACTACAAAAGAAGCTGGTTTGATTACAGTAGATGTGAAAACTGATAGCACCTAAAGTGTAGGAAACTGAGTTATCTCTCATTTACACTAGCACAAAATATAACAACTCCAGCAAAGTCAGCAGGAGTAGTCCAGTGTCAAATCAAAATGAATGTTATGAGAATCCCTCAACAATATTTTTTTCCCATCTTAAATCCCTGGAGGCCATCTTGAACAAAACTTCCAGTGGAGGCTAAGTTCATTAATAATTCAAGTAGAAAATGTACTGACATCTGCCTGACTTGCCATCCAAAACTAGGGTGGAAGGGTGGAAAGTAAATTGATTTGGCTGTCAATTGATTCATAATAAATGCTCAAATTTGTGGACTCTTGTATTTGAAAACTAAGCAAAAAGTATCCTGAGGAATGTTTTTAATCTTCTCAATGTGCCTCTAAATTTCTCACCATCTTTGATATCCTCTGGCTATATTTTGTGTCAGTGCTTGCTTTCTGCAGTTTTAATCTGCATTGGTAAGTGTCTTATGATTATCTCAGCAATACAGGTGTGTTCATCAAATCTTACTAAAAAGATTTTAAAATAAGAGGTTTCTGAGGCACAAGATGGGCTGCTTCTGGTATAAACAAGGCTACTGTATCAAGCTCTTTCTGGCTACTCTTTCTGTCCTCTATTCCTAAATCCTGTAAATTTTCTGTCTCTAAGTAGTGTTTACTGGAGGGATTATTTTAGTCAGAGCTTTATGCATATTTCTCTGTGTACCCAATGGCAAGCTTTGTATGCCAGATGCATTGGCTTCATTCTCAACATGTTCCAAGTCTTTTTGTCTACTTTTCAGCATGATTTGGTAGATGAAGGTTGTGTGCTTCTGTGATTAATACTGTAATTTGTTAGGTTTTTTTTTTTTTCTTTAATTATATTTAATTATTTCCACGGCCATTTTTTCTTTAGCTTTTTGAAACCTGTCTGTAAACATGTTAGGGGTAGCAAATTTTAATGCAACTGGATTAAGAGACGGACATGGCTTCAAGTACTTCACATTTGAAATAACAAATACATTTTTTAATTTCCTTCCAAATATCAATGATCAGTGCACAGAGAAAGTAATGGTTCAGAATTTTAATGACTATCCTATTCATTTTTCAGTTTGGACAGATTATTTTTCAATTTAGAAAGAATTTACTTTTATTAAAAAATCTTTAATCTTAGTATTCCAGACTTGAAATAAATATGATTCAGTTTTAAGTAACATGGCATATTTAGTTATGCTTCTATTAGGCAGTTATGTGTCCTCGTTTTTTAGCTTTCAGTAGTAGTGTATTATACATTGTATGACATGTAAAAAGCATGTTGCAACTGTCTGAAAAAGAGACCCTTACTGATAGACATACAGTTTGAACTTAAGCTGCCAAATGCCATATATCTGCAATATCTGCTCTCAAAATGAGCTGCTGCATTGTTTTCTGATAATTCAGTGCCTCCCTTGTAATTACACAGCTAAATTTAATTCTCCTTTTGTTGTACTGTACATGTGCTGGAAGCTGATGAGCAGCAATCAATAGCACTTTCTTTAGCATAAATGCTTTTAAGGTAATTGCTCTGGAATCTTAGGGGTTTGGGGTGGTTTTTTTTTTTTTTTTAAAGCATGGTTTTTCACAGGAGCACGGTTTAAAAGAAACTGTGGTGTGTGCAAGTCATATTCTAATAGGCATGTTTGATGACATTTGAGGCGTGGTCAGGATGTAGTGAGCTCTTCTCAGAAACAGTTGACTTGTGTGAATCATAAAGACAATTGCATTCATTCAAACTAGGCAACTTTTCTTTCACTGTCCCCGCCCCATTACTTGCAGGGACCAGAGCATCCAGGTTTCATTACAATAATGCATCTTTGCCAGCCAGGAGAGACGGTCAAAAGAGCAACAGCAACTTCCATTCTTCTGTTGAAAAGCGGAGGGAAACTTCCCTGTCCTTTCCATGGTATAGTAGATGAAGAAATTCCCCTTCCTTTTGCTCCCTCTTCAATCCAACAGACCTCCTCCCTCCTACTCCAGTGCTACTATGATAAAAAGCACCAAGGAATTTTCAGACCCTAACAATGAGAAGGAGTGATTAGCAGTTTACACTAGAGAACAGTTTAGAGGTGCACAATGGAAGCCATTTACAAAGAGAAATAGTTTTAATGAATCCCTGAAAATCCAGGAACCAGGAGAAACCAAGAAACCCAGGATGATTCTTTTGCAAGCTATTTACATATTTACTAGCATACAGCATCTTGAGAAAAGAATGCCATTATGTTTAGCTGGATTATCATTTTATCAGAAACTAATCCCCTGCCAGAGTTATGTTATCACAACATTTGCTTGTTGCACAGTTTCACAGATAATATTTGGTCCTTGTGGTTCTTTGTGAGGGTGCCCTTCCACTACAACTCTGGTACTCACAGTTCGGTAGCCAAAGCGATTGTCTACGTGGAGAAAATCCAGGGCTGGAGTATAACTGCAGAACTGAACATTATTTATTATTTAAATATGGCTTTACCATTGTACCTAGAGGCTCTCAGGTCAATGCGCCCTGCTGGACTTTAACATGTATGTAGGCCCAGATTCAGATCTCTTTTTTGAGTATCTTAAGGTGGTATGAGTCTTGGGGGATGGTGACATTGGAGGTAGTCCCTGGTTGAAGAAGGCTGCAATCTGAAAATAGATTTTATTTATTTGTTGTGAAAGCAAGCAGAGTCAAAGAATTAAAATTACTTGTGTGTGGCTGACTAGCAGATGAGCAGTAAAGCAGAAAATAGAATAACAGTCTCTGGGCACCATGACCTTTGCATAAGCTCCTTGACCAGACTGTTTCAAAGCAGTTTCGTCAAATAATTATCAACCACATTTGTAAGCAGGCAGTTGTATAAATGGTACATGGTAGACTGCCAGCAGGACTCCAGATCAGACTCTTCTGTTTGCAGGAATTGATTCAGGCAACTTTGGATTTGAAAGCAGAGAGAAAAGGCCGCAACTGGCTTCTACAACTTCCATACCAATTTAACAGACTCTCTCCTTTCCATTTCTCCTTCCACTTCTTCATTTCTCCAGCCTACCACTCTGGCAGAGTTTAGTTAACTGGACAGAAGATGAAGTGGCACCATGATGCTGACCCACTTTGCACCACTCGAGGGAACGATGGTGTGCATGCTGTCCTCTATTTCAAAGTGGTACAAACACTGTACTCCACCTGTGTCTCTGACTACTGGGCAAACTAATGAGGGTCAGTGCAGAATTCAATTCTCAACAAGTTTCAGGTATGAAAGAAAAAGGACCACCAGATATTCATTATAAAAACATCTAATTCTTTTTCCTAAAAATGGATGATACTGGCTTTTGTTTCCTATAAAGGATAAAATATGTCATGGTTTCTGGGGCTGTGTTTTACCATTTGTTTTTTAAGTAGAGGGGAGTTTGCCTTAAAGTGAAATTAAAACACAGCCCATTCTCCTCATTCTCCTTTTTTTTTTTTTTATGTCAGCATGTTTTCTACCCAGGTGTTCATCTGTGCTAAGGGCTGTTCAAAGTGACAGCCACTTATTAGACTACTGGAAACCAATTTACTACTTGTACAGGACTCTTACACCCCTCTGTTCCAAGGATCAGGATTATTTGTTTATAAACACTTTGCCTTTTGAGGTTTATTTCAGAGTACAGTTGTGTTTCTACATCACTCCATAGTCTCTCTCATTATACAATAAACTAAGGGATGCTGAGTTTTGTACGGCGATGTAGAATGACTGAATCTAATGTGATGGACAGATGAGATCACAGCTCTGATGATGAGGAACTCTAATCCAGAGACTTTATAAAATCCTAGAATAGGTGACAATGTTAGAAATGAAAATACAGGAAATGGGAAAAGCCTGCAATAATTTCTGGTCTCTGCCCTTGCCTTGAAAAGTTGCATGTTAGATGTAGGGTATGTTAGTAGAGTGAGCACTTTACATGAGTTTTGCATCCCCTGGAGAAGATTTCAAGCCATAGTTGGAAGCAGCCTGAATAACTATGAATCAGTAACGAGAAACACCAAACGAATCCTTTTTGACTAATCCACATCCCAAATGAAAGTGAGTGAGAAGCACTTTGCCAGAACACCGGGGGTGGGGAGGTGGGCACTTGCTGTACCCGTTGTGACCGCTGATGCCTTTTTCTCCCCATTGCAAAATCCATGGTTAGCAGAGCGGCTAATAAGAATTCTGTTGGAGCTCAAGCTTCAACTCTGTCATCGCTCTGAGAATGAAATTGTTTAGATCATGGCCCAAATGCTTTATTTGTCTCACCCTGGATGAAACTTGACCCACTGTAACAAAGGTTTATGCTTTTCCTAGTGCTCTTTCACTATCTTGGAATCCAAATTCTAGTATAAACAGTATTTTAAGTATTTGAGTGGTGCCCATTTTTTTAAGAGGCATGAGAATCCTAGCATGTCTGTTAGATTTTAGTTGTTCTGCAGCTGCAGTGAGCTGTATGAGCAACAATTCTTTAACCCTATCGTAGTCCGTGATTTAAGGAACACCAGACATACACGCACATACTCCATTTCCCTTTAAAGCAATCCCTTTTAACAAGGTAAAGCACTTTTTTAAACTGAAATCCTTTCCAGGTGGGAAAAAAAGTTTTATTCTGAGGTTGATTTCCTAAATTCTTGAAAAATCACCTGCAGTTTTCACTTGCACACCTGGCTTTAAGAAGAGTCACTCTGGAGCTTTTCATATTGGGGCGTACTGTTTTTTAAATACTTTTAAGTCCTTGTACTTTATGTTTTAAGTTACTTTACAATTTCCTATAGAAATTGTAGTTAGTGATGTCCAGATCAATAGATTCCCAAAGACTTTCAAGACCTTTGAGACCTTTGCTATGACTTTACTCAAATTGGTGAGCACTGAGAAGCACAGATTCGTAATGCACTACGTACTGGACTGCTACCTATGAAATATTTATCAAGTTAATTCCAAACTGTATAAACAAATGTCACTGTTGAAATAATTTTAAAATTTGTATACTTTTTCTGCTTCTTCCCTGGATGTAGAAAACTGTTAGCTTTCCATAGTCTGAATAGTTCATAGAGGATAAATAATAGGACAAATTAACCTTGCCTGGTATTACAGTTGTTCAGTCAACCTTTAATGCCAAGTACTGTTACATAGAAATCAGCTTTTAAAGAATATTTACAGCTGCTAGTGAGATATATTAAGGATTCATAGAGGTTACCTGAAATTATTTATATCTGTCTATAACTTGTGTAAATGCGATTGAATTAGCATGCAAAATGAGGGGTTTTTTATTTTTAATTTTAAGTCATGGTATGGTTGAGATTGGTTCATAAACTGTGACTCATCACAGCCTACCTGATGCAGTTATAACATCAAATAGACAGAGGTGGGCTCTACTTCTACTCTGAATACACAAATGTTACTGCCATTAATGAGAATAAATCCCTGAATTGCTTTTAAATACTCCATAAAGCAAAAGCTACTTATTGTGTTTGAATACTTTGCACAATCAGTGCTTCCTCATTCTAAGCTAATGACACTTACCTGTCAATACAAAGTCAATTAACCACCCCTCAAGATACCTCAAGATAGCAGTAATTTCTGTCACCACAGGGATATTAGTATACTTAAAAATTGGAAGGGACCTGAATTAATGTGGCTATTAGTAAATGCTTACATTTTTATGCATTCAAAATCAGTTTTACAGAGGTTGATGCCACTGCAGTGTTGTAGCTATACATTAATAGCAAGTAGTATGCCCAGTTTTATGATGTCAGTGTAAATCCAGGAAGACTACATTGAGGTGATGAAAGAATCCACTGTTAATTGAAGTTTTTACGGCAACTTGGTTTTGAAGCATTTAAATGAAAACATGGTACTAGGGTCACAGCCTCCAGACAACTGGACTGGAAGATATATTAATGTTAACATAGTGGGATTACCACACAACGACAGTGAGGAAGGAGGGTAATTGTGGCGCAGGGAGCTGGAGACAGGACTCATGAAGAAATTGGTAACTTGTTACAGGAGGGCCAAGGAAAATTATTTAGAAGAGAGAATCTTGGAGGACAGTGGAGAGTCAGTAGAAATATGATAGTGATTGAGACTCTCAAGGCCAGGTAAAGACATTGCTGATAATCATGATGTCTAGTTTGGGAGAGGGAAGTGGCACCTGTCTGAAATGCTAAATACCTTTTAATCTGGATAAAGTCTATGGAAGTTCAAAGTCCTCTGAGTGGCCCTGGTTTCAGCTGACTGATTAATAGACCTTACAGGCTAGCGCCTGTCTGCCTTTTCCGAGCAACTAACTTGCTTCAGGCAAATAGTTTCTTCAAAACAGGTGTGCAAAAGTGAGGAACACGAGTGCAAATTTATTTAGGAACTACTGTGAGATCTTAATCTTCTTCATATGAATTTTAACTCACAAGACAGCTGAAAGCAGCAGGACACAAAACAGAAAAAGAACAGTTTCCAGTGTCATGGGGATCAATTGTGAGGAAACTTCGTGGCCTGGTAATCTCTTTTCTCTTTTTCCTTCCGAATGTGTGAGGTGTCCTTTCAGGCACTATGAGAAAAAAGCATTGCGTTCTCCTGGTGCTTTCTGCTCAGATAGTCAGAATCACATTGAGAGGTTTCTGACTAAGATGCAGCTGGTTGCATATATGTAGTCTGAGTCTGATAAAGCCCATTTTCAGATGATACAGCTTATTGTATATATGTGTGTGTGAACAGAAAGATAGGTAGGATATAACAAGTTCTTGCTTCAAATGGCATGCATGTTCACTTTAATTAAAAAAAAAAACCACTAACCCTTTTATTTTTCTCAGGTGCCATCTTTGCTTTCATTGCTAAGGACACAACAAATCAATCCTAATTAGAAGCTTAATTGAACAGTCCAAATCTGTAATCAATATTAAATGAAATGCTCTTAATGGCGATCTGTCAGTTTTCTTTTTAGGAAGCTGCTGAAGTCATATCTTTAAAAAATGCTTCTTTTAAATTGATTTTTGCAAAGATCTTTCAGATGGATTTTAAATTGGCACCTATGGGAGTATCTATGTCCTTCATCAGAAATTAGTAGTCTCATTAGTGATCTGAAACCCCAAATTACTAGGGTGACATCTAGTAAATAAATGAAAACTGCAAGGTTGAAAAATACTATTTAAATATTTTAAAAAACCCAACCCTCTCATCTCAGCTAAATCCCAAACTTTCTGTGAGCCAAGGTTTCAGCAGGTATGTATCAGCTGATTTGTGCCAGCTAAGGATCTCATGCTTACAGGAGGAGTCAAATTATGAGTTTTCCTTTTTTGCTCTAAATGTTTACACTAGCATGGGAAGAAAAGATAATATGAAAAATACTGTAGTAATCAAGAATTGAAAGACTGATGCTGGAATATCTCAACAGCAGTGTCAGCTAACAATCAGTGTAAAAAAGCAGTGTATTGAAAGCTGTGCATTGCCAGGATAAATCCTTTAATTCTGAAGGAAATTAGATGGAAAATTCCACAGAACTCTTAAATTGTCCTATGAGAATTTAAATTAAAACAATTTTAGAAAAAATGAGCATTCAGCTGAATTTTTTTTCTTAGTTTCTTTGAAACCAAATGTGTGGCAGATTCTGATACTTCTCTTATAGATGGAAACATTGAACCAATGTGTTGTGAAGAAAAGAAACACCACCACCACTACGTTCTCCCTCAAACCCCAAAACCAAATTCTAAACTTTGGAAACATTCATACTTGTATCCAGTAACAGAACTGCAACCAATACCTACATAGTATGTTTGCTACAGCAATTTTAGTTAAATATTTTTACATTAAAAATATGTCTTTAAAGCCTAAAAAAAGAACTAGTCGATGGGCAATCATAGTATTTAAATGATAAAAGACAAAATCATTTGTTACTTTCTTATGTTGAAAATTTTAAGAAGTGGTGGAGTGGCAGATTGTGTTGAAATGCGAACATCATCATGAACTATCCTTTCATGGAATTACAGCATCATGCTCTTTCTAAGCTGCCATTTTGAACTTTATGTTAGAGCTGTGAGCCTTTCCTTGCTGCATAGTTCAAGTTATTTCAGAGTGGTACTAGTTATTCAGAACTGGTTTCTGTGTGTGTGTGAATCATTAATCATTGCAGTTGTAAATGTTGTAAGAGATTTTTTTTTGTTATACTGCCAAGATCTTGTTCCTGTCCTCTGTTAAATCAAGTAATCACATAAATCAAGTAAATATTTAATCAAATAAATCAAAGTAATATTTGAAAGAACAGGTGCCTCATAAAAATATGACAAAGTATTAATCTGATGTTTAATTATGTAGGACCCTGAAGTTAGTAACTAACTTGTAACACTAAATCCTTCTGCCAACTTTAAATCTGCGATATAAACCAGTTTCCTTCATTCACTAAAGTTTCTTATGATGGGAGAAATGGCATGTTCATAACAGCTACTATTATTCCCCAAATACCCTAACTCTGATTTTGAGATGATCCATAACATGCTACTCCTGTCCAAAGCAGGCTTGAGATAATAACGCTTTCATTGAGATTTCTTTGCTATAGTGTGGCATTTTATTAATGTGATGCTTCTGTTCTTCAGTTAAAACCATAAAAGAGACCTATTTCTTACCGATTTGTTTGTAATATGATTTTACCTAGAAGATTGTCAGTGAAGAGTTACACAGGTATGTTTTTGGGGACCTTAACTGATTAAATTGTTAAACTTCACAAAAATACAGTGAGTTTTATAAAATTAATTATTAAATATGAGATCTAAGATCAAATCCAAAGCTAAATAGTTTTTTTTAAATAAAGTCCTTCCTCAAGGGACAGTGGGGATGACAGTCTGCAAAAGCTTTCAGTATGTCTAGAGAAATTGGAAAAGAAAGATGATTTAATTCACATATGGTGGAAGTAATGGAGATGTGGTAGACATCTGGAAAGAAAGAATGGCAAACGCTCAAAATAATCAGGGAAACTATCATTATTCACCTGTCTACCTTACGTTTTTCTTGGTTTTGGTTTGTTACTGATACCTATATAGTGTCCTGTGCACTGTATGTAAGTATTCTGATATAAACTTATTTGGTAAAGTAATGTGTGTTGGATTTATGACCAGCTGAAACTTGGGGAGTGTAATAAGTAAGTTCTCCTTGCCATTTATGAGGCAACTGGGACAGAAGATGATGAAGGACCTGGAGCCTTGCATCTTGTCAGAATGAGAAATAAGCAGCAGAGATCATGCATTTTGATTGCAGATTATGAGGATGGTGGGAACCAGACATAAGGGACAAAGGCTGACGTAAGAAAAGTGGAAAATGAGTCGTGCAATGCCAGTAAAGGCCATCAGGAATAGCAAAAGTGAAATGGTGGTAAAGCAGGAGAAAACAGGTCATCTAAATTTACACTGAAATCCAGTCAGCGTCAGCTGCAGAGGAAGGCTGTTTACAGCAGGTTTCTGAGCTTGGCCTCTGCAGTGGGATTCTAATGCACCATGAAAGGAAGACTTTGTTGAATCAAGCATTTTATTTTTCATCAGAATGTGATCTGATAAACTTTCATCAGATTAGACTGTCACATCTGGCAGAAGGTTATATGTGGCATGATACCTAGCTCCAGTGCTGCTTTCTTAATCACAATGAACATTGGGATGGGATGGGATGGGATGGGATGGGGTGGCAGGGGGGAACAAAACCTCTCACTTTTTCTACTGCAGAGGAAAAAAATTTAGATATTTATGAATTTGGTTGGGTAATTTTCTCAAATACAGGTAAAAAACAGACCAAAGATTTAGATTGTCAAGGAAGCTACATGCTTCCTATTACCTCATACCTCATACAGATGACCTTGTCAGGTGGCATAATAGTGGGCTGTGATGCCTGTCCAGCTTACTGAATTTGCGAATGTAATTGAATTCTCAAGTTCCTGACTTCTGAAAGATTCCCGCTCTTGTGCCTAGAAGACTGACATTTTAAGCTAGTCTGAGTAGGGGTTATGGAGGATGGAAACTTGCATGAAAATGTAAAAATTTTGTTACTGAACAGAATGTAGGAAGAAAGATTTTTTTTTTTAAAAGTCTTGAACCTTTTGTTTAGGGTTTGAAAATTGGGGTGAGTTTATACATCATTTGAGCATTTCAGCAACCTGACGTAAGTAGAACAAATGCATTATGAATCAGGGTTTTGGCCAGACACACCTGTGATCTGCCAGAATGTGACCACAAAACTTGACGAGCAGAAGCTATAGGTGTCAGTCTTTTTCTCATCTTTGTCTTCTTCACTGTGTGTTTTTTCCTACCAGTATCATGTTACATACTCTCAGAATCTGACCTTGTTTTCCATCTTTGAAACTTGATGCCAGTCGCATTTTTTGTCATGTGAAGAAGGAGGCAAGACAAAGATACTGGTCTGAGAAATAAGTGATGTTCTTTCCTAGGTTAAACTGCTTTCCCTCCCCTCTTCTCTATACATTTCTGAATGTGGAAGAGAATTTTAAAGCACAAGAGTGCTAACTCAGCTGCTTAGTGTCAGTACAGCAAAAGGTGATATTAACCGTTTTGCTTCTTATCAAGGCATATAAGAACATTCTTGCACTTCAGTGTTAACATTTTCCAAAGTGTGTATAGCAGGACACAGGAGGAGAGGGCTGAAAGAACATGCAGGCCTTTAAAAATGCATTGCATTAGCATGTAGAACGTTTCTGGGAATTAAAGGAAGAACAGGAAGCATAGTACTGGTTCAGGAAGGTTGCTCTGGTGGCAGATGCAAACTGCTCTAATACGGTGCTACAATGCTACAGACAACTGTGTGGTCTATGCGCATTCCCTAGCATGGGTGCTGTTGTTTAGCTGGCTCGCTACTTACCTCACAAATTGTGGCTGAGTCACCTGTGCATCTGCTTCTGCATGCATGCTGATACAGAGAGTGAGATCTATGGTACAGATAAATGTCTTTGCTCTACTTTATTGCCTGTTTGAAGGACAGGTGGCATTAGAGGCTTATGGGGATAATAACTGGTGGAATATCAATTAACACTGGTTTTCAGCATTTTGGGCAGCTGATACTGCACCAAAGGGAGCAGAGATGAAAATGGTACTGAGCACTGTGCCTGAAGATAGCAAGCTACATACACTGCTGAAATCTTGCCTGTAGGAGTAATTTATTTTTGGAGAGGTACACACATTCAGGAAACTTGTGCCTTTGGTTATGCCTTACAGCTGAAAACTTTTAAATCATTTGGTATCAGCTAACCATTCACTTTCAGTCATACTCTATGTATGCCTCACATTCTTATGATTTGTTTATTGCTTATTCTTATGTGTTGCCCTAACTGTAAATATACCTCTTGATTTGTCAAGTGGCTGGGCAGTTAATATGCTACTATACCTATGAGAGACATTTTCATAAATAAGTATTTACAGCAAGTCCTGTATTCTGCTGTATCATGTTGTATAAATACTTTATTTGTTTAAATTCTGTTCAGAATATATTCACTGGGACAGCAGTTGGAGATTAAAGAAATACATCTGGGGAAATAAAGAGCTAAAATCTGCAAAGCTGACAATGGTACACACCTGGTAGCTATTGCAGTTTTGAGAATGGACAATACAGTCACTAAGCAAGAGAAATTGTGTGTCCTTCGCTATCCATTTATCCATTTGTCCTACTACGTGTGCGCAGCTATGAAACTAAGGGATGTTTGTTTTTACTTGGACTTTTCAGAGCCTTTCTGATATGTGAAAGCAAATGGTATTTATGATAACAATTATTGTAGTCTGTTATAATCTAGTAGAACTGTTATAAAGTAGTCTTTCTATAATGTTTTTTAATGAAGCCAATTGTTTTAGCATGTGTTTATTCTTCAGGTATAGAAAAAGACCCACGCTTATCCATAGAATTTCAAAACTTTTACAGACCACACACACACCCCCCCTTGATGCTTGTTAAGTTTCTCCTCACGTTTGTTCTCTCTTCTGAGCCAAGAGAGATTCCAGTCGCATGCTTGGTGTATCTTTAATGCTGCAGTTGTATTGCCTTGCTGAAGATGCAAAATCCTAGGAAAGCATTATCAGGAAACATGATGAATGGAGTGGTAATTTAAGGATACATGAAAGCACCTCACTTATCCCACCCCCTCTCTGCTCCTAGTTTTTCCAGTAGGAGGTCGGTATCAAGGTTTTTGCATTTTGTATTGTTCTGGTATTCAAGCTCACTCAACACTAAAGTCTTATTAGTGGTATTGTCTCAGTGGTAGCCTGCTTACCAAGGTGGCTAAGAAGCTGTTAATGCCATCACAGTGGAAAAAATAGTGTGGAGTGAGTCCATGCCACAGTTAGCAGTGCAGTTTGCTTGGTATGAATTGATTTCCCTTCAAACTATTGCAGTTAATTTTGTGACTAAGTAGCTATCTCAGGAATATTCCTCAGTCATCTTTACAGTAACTCTGAGACACATACAACATATATCTACTCTTTCCAAATGACCTTTAAAGGGATGAATTTTATGCTAATGAACCATCTTGGGAACAGGTTCCTAGAGGAGATCTTTTTGCTGTAGAAACTGGGACTGCAGAATAGTGTGAGGCATTAACTGTAAAGAGCAGCTGGCTGAATTCAGGCCAGAGAGCACAGTCTCTCCTCCACTTATTCTTGCCTAAAGCCATGAAGTCCCAAGGGACAACTAGAACTGGCCTTTTCTTTCTAGCCAGTAGGATAGAGGCTAGAGGAACTGCAGTACTGATTTTTTTCTCCTTGTCATGCATGCTGTAGAGACCTCTTTATTTTAAGGTATTTTTTGGTGTTTATTTCTTCTCTGCATTAACAGCAAAATGAAGCAGGGGCTCTTTGTCATTGTCTTCTTTTTTTAATATATTTCTTACACACATCTACGCGAGCTTCAAGGAGATAATTTTGAAAAAGCTTTGTCTTGTAAAGCATGAATTGATGCCAGATGCACTCAGGTGAAACAGTCACAGATATTTATTAGACAACATTTCCTTGAAGGGATCAAGGCAGCTTTTAACCATCAGTGAAGGGGGTGGTTGTTTTTTAATGAATCTTGAGTAGTGAAAGCTAATGTATCTTTTGAAAACTAAATGACTGAAATAGATTGTGCTTCTATGAGGTGATTTATGTTTTTTCAGGACTTTTATATTGAAAAAACCCAAAACACAACCAACAAAACAAAAAAACCCAAACCAAAACAAAAATAAACAAATCCAAACACCAACCCCCCTACCTTTTCTTTAATACTCGTTAATCAATGGTATTCAACTAAGGAAGCATGGTTTGAATGAAATTTAAATGAGATCTGACCACCAAATAAGTATATTAGAAATGTTAATTATTGATCTTCATCCTTCTTTATTCTATGGTGCTTTTATTGTGATGAAATTGATCATTTACATAATGTAAAGGATTTGTGTGCCTGAAATATTTTTTTCCAGCTGTATTAGCTGGCTTAATGAAAGATACTCTGGTTTTCCACATCCATCACTTCTCTCTCTGAAGTTACTTCTCTAGTTCAGTTAGCTGAGAGGTGCCTAGAGAGAATAATCTGTCCTATCCTAAGAAAAGTCTGAATCTGTGGGGTGGATTGCCCTCTCAATTTACCTATCACTCATCACTGACCGTATGTCGTGGTTTCGGTTTCAGCCCAGACAGTAACAAAGCACCACGCAGCCGCTCACTCACTCCCCACCCCCGCCCCTAGCCACGGGGGGATGAGGAGAAAATCCAAAGGCAGGCTCGTGGGTCAAGGACTGGGAGGGATCACTCCCCACTTATGGTCACGGGCANCACCCCTCCCACCTTCCCGGCTCAGTTCCACTAACGATGCTTTCTACCTCTTCCCCCTGGCAGCACAGGGGAACAGGGGATGGGGGTTGAGTCAGCTCGCCACACATCGTCTCTGCTGCTCCTTTCCTCAGGGGGAAGATTCCTCACTCATCCCCTGCTCCACCGTGGGGTCCCTCCCACGGGAGACAGTCCTTCACCAACTTCTCCAACATGGGTCCTTTCCGTGGGCTTCAGTTTTTCCCGAACTTGCGTGGCGTGGGTCCTTTCCACGGGCTGCTCTCCAGTCACACACTGCTCCAGCACGGGCTTTCCCATGGAGTCATGGCCATCTTGGGGAGCCTCTGCTCCACCGTTCACACCCATGGGCTGCAGGGGGACAGCCTGTCGTCTCACCAGGGGCTGCAGGGCCATCAGCCTCCTCAGGCGCCCCTCCTCCCCCTCCTTCTTCACTGACCTTGGTATCTGCAAAGGTGTTCCTCTCATGTTCCAATCCCCCACACACTGCAGGTTCCCCTTCTTAAATCTGTTCTCCCAGAGGCGTTCCCACCGGCACTGATGGGCTTGGCCTGGGCCAGAGGTGGGTCTGACTTGGAGCCAGGGGAAGCTTCTAGCAGCTTCTCACAGGAGCCACCCCTGCAGCCCCCTCCCACACTACCAAAGAAAAAAAACCCGTGCCACACAAACCCATAACACCGTAGAGGAAGTACTGATGGGTGACTGTAATTCCTGAATTTGGGGGATAGGAATAAGTGTTATGTAAATGAAGCTTCCCTATAGATTGGTCATTCGCTAGGAAAAACAGCAACACGTTTTAAACAGTATGTTTTTGAGACTTGCATCTTTATAGTTCATTTAAGACTTCAATTTTCAGAAGTGACTGTTTTTTCCAGTGTGTGATTGTTCATACTAAAAACATGACAGAGCTGTGATTCTTCATAGAAAGTGTTATGCATCTGCCTTTGGAAATCAAGCCCTTTTAGGGGTATTTCAAATTAGTCATCCAAAATCATGAATCCTTGCTGGTAAGGACACACTCTGTTACCGTGTTTCATTTCAGTTATTCAGCACTTACACATTTAAATCCCAGATATCCCAGCATGTACCCAAGAGCTGCCCCTAGTGGTTTCTATTTCTGCATAGCAGAAAGAGAGGACAGGGGTTCGTGTTAAGTAGAAACACCCAAAAATCACATAAATAAAAATAACATTGTGAATACTAGATTGGAGTACAAGGGTTTTCATGAACTCTAGATTTTCACAGCAGGCATCCAGTTACTCGCTACATAGTTCTAAGAGCTGCTGCATTGTCAGCAGTTTCAGTTTTTGCACGTTTCTTTTGGTGTCATGTGAATACCACATTTTCAAACTTTGACTTGCTGATCATAAGTACAGAACTGTATTAAACTACAATGTGTTTGAAATATAGTTGACATCAAATGGTAACCTTCATCAAGAGTTCTATCTGCCACTTGTTATCATATTTCATAGGTCATGTTTAACTTCAAGCAGTATTTAACTAGGTTAAATGTTACAGGGCCTGAAAAAAATCAAAATACTGATTCATTCTTAATATTTTCCCAATCTAGGTTTTCTGTAAATCATTATGACTCTTGAAGGTACTGTAATATCTGAGAAGTATCTTAGCAATCGCTTGTAGGTTTATACCACTGCAGAAACAGGCTTACTTTTCATAATTTAGAGGAACCTCAGTGGAATATGATATCAAAGAGAATCTCATTCCTTATCTAAAGTACCTGAACTTTTAAATACATCCATGTGCAGAGCAAAAGGTAATGTATACCATGTGAAAGATTTCTTCAGACAGTTCTGTGTCAGCATTATACAAAGCTCTCTAACATACTCATGAGGTCTGAACACCATAGTGTTCTTACCTTATGTTACTGGCTTAATAACAGTATTCACTTTAGAAGTCAATTTTACTTTAACCTTTTTTTTTTTTTTTTAAATTAAATAGAGTTTATTTCAAATCAGCCTGCAGGAATAATAGTGTACATATATTTCTGGCATATCTTCTTTGCATAGTAATAAAAGTTGAGGCAGAATTAACAACTAGTTGCATATCTTCAGTATGGTGGTTGGTGCTACAACTAAAAAGAGGAAATTGTCATTCTGCTGTATTGCTACATGCTTTATTCCTTCTAAGAGTGTTGACTTTCTTTCTTGAAATCTACCCAAATAGATAGGAGAAGGAACTAGATGGGAGAACTTGTGAATGTAGTTACACAGATAATCAGTAAAGGATAGACAACTCCTTATCAGAGAGAACATTTTTTCACATATTTCGAGTCTCAGACCTCCCATTTCTCAAATCTAAACCTCACTATTCAAGGGAGATCTACAAAGTGCTTTTAAAGTCTAGGAAGTAAAATCTGTAACTACTGCTTACTAAAAAACCAGGGCAGCAACAGAAACATTTGCATTATGGTCCATTAAAATCTACTGATCCCTCTTTGTTGGAAAGATGCTATTAATTATTTTCTTCTTTTGTTTCATGGGCCTATCAATTCTTCCCATCTTCCCTTTCTAACACCAAGTACTGCTTCAAGCACTACCTATGTTCTTGCTTTCCTGGTCTTTTGATTAACCCTAAACTGTCAGCATAATTCCACCTGTTAGTAACACCAGTTCCACCAATGTAACATTTCATTGACATGGAAAGGGAAGGGCTTTTTCATCCCTGCTATGTTTTTCACCCCCACCCCATTCCTCACTTCATGCACCTAGCACTTACCTTGTATCAGCTCTGGATTTCAAGGACCCATTCCTGGACAGATATAACTCACAACTGGTGATGTTGCTTCATTTACTACATAGAAAAGTAGCAGGAAAAAAAAAAAATTACAGTTTCCTGCCATTTTGGTAAATTTAGTTGGTGCAGAGAAGGATGTTGGAAGCACAAGAGCCAGGTGAATGAGGGGAAATGGTATAGTAGTGAGGCAGTTGAGTTGGAATGGGGGAGGAGAAAGAGGAGTAAGTAGAAACCTTGCTCATTTTACTGCAGCCATGCATCAGATGAAATTATCTTATACTATAATTTAAGAGTAGGTGCAAATCTGGTTAAATATAATTTTGTTGGAATTTAACTTCTTTTTGTCAGCTCTGACAAAGGGATTCTGTTCTATGTGCTGTACATGCTTTTAAAAAAGAGAATGGATGTTTCTTTTAAAAGTGTCTTGATACTTTTTCATTGCCTGATCTTTTCTGTTATGTGGGATAGTATTAATTCATACATATTATTTTGGCTACATAAGGTTTATTGCTTTCTAGGAAAATGTTGACTTTTGTTAAAGAGAAGTCGAATGTTTAATGTTTTCTCACTTGAGTATCTATTTTTAAGCAAAGTTCATATTGATTCAGCAAAAGATCGGGCAGATACTGTTCTGTCAAGTCTTTTTCCCTCTGAACATGTTTTAGCTATTTCTGTGTTTTGATACTCAGAGGTCCACTTCATTTTCAAAAGAGCAGTTAGACTTTAATTAATAATGCACATTTATGAGGTTGAAATAATACAGTAGTATTTGTGCTAGTCTGAACAATATGAGTGGAAGCAAACAACAAAAATCCGTTGTATATAGATTTGTTACGTGTGCACAACTAAAAAGCAATTTCATGATGGGTCATGCATACCACACTCCTTTATGGAATCCAGCTGATATCCAGCTCAGAAACTCAGTCAACTTTTAGAGAAGAACTTACTGCAGATTGTCTTGTGTGTCTTCCATTGCTGGTGCTGGTCTCTTGTATATATCATTGCATTTTCATGAGCCTATCAATTTTTTTTTCTTTTTACACAAGAAATCTAGCAGAGTTGTCTTTTATTCTAAATAAGCGAGGAATCATGCACAACAACATTCTAGCTCTGTCAGGTGTCTTAGGACTACCATAATGAGAATTCTTCATTACTATAGACTATGAAATTTTTTTTTTCCGTGAGCATCTTTTTCTTCAATATTAAATTTTCAAACTTTCCTATGGAAGTACACATTTTGAAAGCCATGATTGTGTATGATGATGTACTAATTTTGCTTATCCTTTAGAGTGTTTCATGCTGAGGAATATGTTTTTAAAGAATAATTTTCTATTTTTTCAGTGCAATGGAAATATAGGACACTTTTATCATAGAATCATTTAGGTTGGAAAAGACCTTTAAAATCATTGAGTCCAACCATCAACTATGCCCATTAAACCATGTCCTGAAGTGCCTTGTCTACATGCTTTTTGATTACCTCTAGGGATGATGACTCCACCACTTCCCTGCACAGCCTGTTCCAATGCCTGACAACCCTTTCAGTAAAGAAGCTTTTCCTAATATCCAATCTAAACCTTCCCAGCCGCAACTTGAGGCCATTTCCTCTCGTCCT
>VYZV01011282.1:54411-98113 GCA_013401275.1 Pandion haliaetus | reverse complement strand
GAAAATAGGTGTGAGAAAGTTCTTGACTCACAGGAGAAGAAATGGTTTATATTGCAGCAGGTGTTTACTCACTTTAATTTTTGGATTAATTAAATGGGGGCCAACCCTGTAGCAGGCAACTGTAGTGGTTTAAATGAAATCTGTGTGGGAAGGCTGGGAAGTTAATGCAAACAGACTTTTTGAGTAGATTAGTTGAACTGTGTAGACATTTTGAACAAAAGTGGCATTGATTTTGCATTACTTCATGACTACCATAAATTGAACTGAATTAAAGCTACTGGAAGCATTTTATTATCTTTCTTCTATAGCTTGTCTGACGGACCATAGGCAGGTATGCAATATCAGCCAAATTTAAACCAGTCGCACATGAATTCTCGGGATCAGAGCTACTGAACTAGTTTCACTCTCCTTTATAGCAGTTTTCCTTGAGCTGGTCACCTCTCTCTCACTACAAAATCTTTTTCTGTAATTAATCAGATACTCTCGTGTAATCTAGGTAAAGCTTTATTCAAAAGGCTGATATGGCAAACGGCAATTTCTGTCTCTTACACAATTTGACCCCATTGGAGTTTCTGTGGCCTGGTTATGCTTTTGTAGTCAACGAAAGTCTTTGCTCCTTCTGATGGCTTACTCGGGGAGTTCACCTGATTGCTTCCTATTTCTATGTAGAACTATATGTAGACGTTTAACTATATTCCATCATTTAAAACAAAGCAAAAACTTTGTTTGGACCTGACTTTATTTAGTAAAGTCAGCAATACTGAAGGGTTACGTGTGCTGAAAAGAATAATGATTTATTTGGTTGGATAAGTCTAGTAGTAAATGATTCTGATGTAATAATACTACCTGTTGATCTATAAGATTAATACTGCATTGAAACTTTTCTTTTAAAAAAATACCTCTTATGCTTAGAAGCATTACTCTGAAGGGTAATAGCGGATTTATGGCTTTGGTGTACATGAGAAGGGAACTAGAATAGAAGTTTGTGACGTGGTCTTCAACTTAAGATAAACATATTGTTATATTTTGAAATAGCATTTCCATAGTCATTGGGGCTTTCACGAACTTAATTTTGATGTACTTAACTTCAAAGCTGCTAAGATTTTGAATTAAGTTTTTGTTCAAATTGTCTTTATAGACTGTGATAATGAAATGTTTCTTAAAAAAATCAAGGTGAGATACTGTGCCTAAAATCCTAAAAAGGTAGGATATTTTAAGACAATTTTCAGATAATTTTAAGCCTACAGTAGGGAAATGTAACAACATACTCATTCTGCCTATTTGTTTCAGCAAATATATTCCAACCTTAGAATTCTTGATGTCATTGCCATCTATGCCATTTACTTAAATGGGATCAGGATAACATGACCTGTATTTAAAACCATAATATGAATAGAGGTGTATTTAAGAAGTTTCAAATTACTTTCACCATCTGTGATACTTAATTATTACACCTAATTCTTTTACTGGAGCTTCAGCTATTACTGGAGTCTCCATAGTTAAATCAGTGAAATTTAATTTTGTTTCTCTCTGGGTATGAACTGTCACTGGTGAAACTCCTTCAGATTTGATAAATTCCTTAATAACAGAGTAACGATTTGTCTTAATCTTGGGGATTATAATGTATGCACAAAAAGTAGAAGAAAAATGAGGGGTTTGTTTCAATGTTTTAATGCAGCAGATAAAATGTAAGTTGAGACTGATACAATGGAATAAATTCTGCTTTCATTTATGCTAATAAATTATAGTTCTCCTTAGATAATATCTACAGTGAAACTTGAACAACCAAAAACATGTTTATAATTATCAGAACCTTTGAATAAGTTGGAGAGTTGTATTACACTTGAGCCTTATTAAACTTAGAGTAAAATTACTGCTACTTTTTTAGAGGCAACTGAGTCCAACAACATTTAACTGCTTAAATTTTTACATATTCACTTTGGGGGGAACAAAACAAAACCCAAAAAAGGAAGCATCCCTGTTGTATGTTTTAGGCTTGTTCTCTGTCTTATATCAGGAGTTCTTCCACTGAATCTCTTTAATGTATACCTGAATAGTAAAAAGAATTCAGTAGGTAGGTCTCTCTACCCACTTAGTGCATTCAAAGACTCATAGATATAAAATCATCTTGAAAAAGATCTCCCCTGAATACAGTAGAGAAATTCTCCTAACTCTGAATGTATCTAAACCAGACTGAATCTTGTTAAAAGGATGTATTTAATTTCCTTTCATATTTATTTTCTGTTAAACCTGACATACTTTTTTTTTTGCTTTGCTTTTATTACTGCTTTGTCTTAAATAGCAAGGCTCATTATATTGCAGAAGGTATTATCTTGTTATTTCAGTAGCAAACCAACATCACCCAGAAGTTAAATAATCCTGTATCTTATGTCTATATTCTTTGGAAATGAGTAATTCATCTGATTCATTGGAAATGTTCCAAGTCCTTGCTGCTTACCTGGAAGCACTTGGAAGTTTTTCCACTGTTCTCATTTGACAGTCTGTTGCAAGTTGCTCTAATTTAGTGAAGGTCATATTTAAATTTAGCAATGTCCCCAGCTATTAAAACCTGGGTAATGCTAGCCTGTTTCCACTGGGGAATGCTGTGGTAAAAACTACATTAGTATACCCAAGGTATGCAGTGACAGCAATGCATCGCTTATAGCAACCCGTTTAGACATATCCATCCATGAGATGCTCTTGAGAGTTACGTAGGGCATCTAAGGTTGAGGTAAATAACCGAAAAGTGTACTTTCATTTATCCTAACCCTGTTACTTGTTCACCCTTTCTAAAAGCGTGTCTTTCTCAGTTCTAGAATTGGGTACTGAAGAAACAACAAATTCCTTTGTTACAAATGGAAATGATAACCAGAGCAATAGCTTGCTCCCTCTGTCATCTAGCTGGCGAAGAACAGCTGGGTTTACATAAAATTTTAACATGCCTGTCTTTTGGACTGTATTACAGAATTTTATCACAAAAAATTGTGCGTGTTTGTGTCTTCTCCTAATGCATCACAGAAAATTTGTAAGACACGTAACTCTTGACTTCAAGGGTGTCTATGGATATGTTTACGCTGTGTGTTATGATTCCAGAAGCACAGCGTCGAGCTCCTGGCAGGCTAATTTGAAGTCAGCAGTAGGACAGGTTAGTCTCTGCAGATTGACTAAGTGCTGCCTAATACCAGGGGTGGTGGCAGAGTTGGTGGCAGAGAGGACCTCTGCCCTAAGGAGTGCCATGGCTAACGCCAGCTCCAGGCTCTCGGCACTCTTACTGTAAGGCAGAGTGATTCTCCTTCGTGAGGTGTGTTGGAGATCTGCTGGTAAGAAATGGGAGCACTTAAACATAATAATTGTAGTATAAATTCATAATAAAAAATTTATTAGAATTCATGAAAGACAGTGCAAATATTGTTGTGACTGGTTGCCATATCTGAGGTCCCTGTGGGAAAGTTCAAAGTTAGTTGACTCACCTTAGGAGCTGGAGCTTTACAGCGTCTTTAATCCCAATTTAGGGATACAAAACCTGAGCGGCTTTTGGAGCAAGGGAGAATTTTAGGGAGGGACAGGCATTTGAGCTGAAAAAAAGCCCTTTGCAGCTCTAAGTACAAGCCTGTCCTTAGGCTTTGCTGCTTTGTTTAAAAATTGAGGCAAGCCTAGGAAGGGGATGAAAGCTCAGACAGTGCCCTATTGTGCGTGCGGTGAGTGGGGGGAATGGCATGCGGATTCTGCCTGTTCTCATCTACGCTTTAGCAAGAGTCAGAGACACATACATATGTTGAGGGGAAAAAAGGTTTCNGGAGATAAGTGAAGTACTCGTGGTAATTTTGATCAAGACTTTTGCAAGTCTCAAACATGTTTGGTTCCTATACAAAGGCTGTGTATTTGAAGAGTTTTTGAGAATGTTAAATTGGCAGTGTTCATTGGAAGAACATAATTTGTGTCATATAAAAGACCTAAAACCCCAATGAACCCCCTTCCAAGAGGCATGCCTTGATGTGTTGGAGGAAGGTACACGAAATGGAAAGTTCCATGCAGTGTTTGTGTATGAAAAGAACCTGAATGGTGTGGGTTTTGTTTTTGCTGCATGTGTAAAAGGAGCACAAGGATATTGTTTTTATATCTCGTTTGAAGTCAAAGTGCTCCAGCAACTTTATCGCAACTTGTTGAAAAAGAACGGTATAATACAAGCCCAGACTGGTGTAGGAGCTGAAAGAATACTCACTTACGGTGAGCCAAAATTCCCCTTTCACTAATGATTTAAGCACAACAGAGTACAAGTTCAGTCTGTGAGAAATGTTGGTGTGGGTTGTTTGTTTTTTTTTTTTGGTCTGAAGCCATGACTTTCAAAAGAACTTGGTGAAAAGGTATAAAACATAATGCAGACCTCCTTGTTTATTTTTTTAAGTTATTTAGCCACTGATTGATATGTGAAGATCAGATCCTTCGCCAAAATTTAAATCAATCAGGAACAAATGAGTTCTAAAATTCAAGGTACAGAATTTTTTTGTTTTTTAATCTGAATCAAGCAGTATAATTTCTCATTAGTGCTGGCACTTATTTCAGTGTCATGCAGTTGTTTTGGTGTGTCAATGTACAACTCTGTGGTTTTAAAGAGCCTTGCTAAGTCCCTACGTAGCCTTGTTTTTCCTACTGTACCTACATTTTCACATATAATTGAAAACTATGCCAGTGCTTATCACTTGTTAGGTGCCAGAAGTATTTATTTTGTGTGAAATTAGCAAACAGTGCAGTTTAGAACCAGTGACTTCTTTGTAAATAATTGATGCTTTTTTTAAAAAAAAAGTGATAGTCCCTGATTATCCAACTCAAAACCACCACATATTTATCAATTCATCCATTCAGCTGTGAAAGCTCTTCCTTTTTTGTTTGTATTTGTTTTGTATTACAGGCAAAGCGACAGCACTCATGCGTTTAAGCAGCAATGAGCTGACTGTCTAACCTTGTATATTATGTTTCTAGTTATATAGACCTAGAAGTTTTATTTGTGTGAAGTTGCATTAGTGGTTTTGTCCATGTGAAGAAGCATTGACGATTCTGTGACTTCTGTTTGATGTTCATTTGGCACTTGTGTGGTTTTTACAAGATCCTTGGTAAAGCAGTATTACTGAAAGCACCGAGTGTTTTCAGTTTTAATGCAAGTCAAAGCAAAGTTTCTCAGTTAGGATGTTCACTGCTTTGTCTTTCAGCAAGAAGAATCCATGATACTGACAAACACTGAATAAATATGGTTTTGATCACGACTCCTAAATAAGGAGCTGAGAGACTGAAATATAGGTCTGAATTGGTGCTGTTGCAGGCTTTTGTGTTGTCAGCTTCGCATGTATTATGAAATCTGTTCATAGTACATAAAAATGCACAAACTGTATTACTGAACTGCAGAAGCCCCACTGCTGATGCATCAAAGAAAGCAGCTGTCATCCGGTTTTAGCCACGGTTCTTTTGAATGCCTTAATCTGCTTCCCAAACAGAAGGAGGCAAAGAGAGCACACTTTCTTTATACCCACGCCCCCACCTTCTATTTTTTGAAGTGTTGGTGTAACAAAATCCAGAAGCTGTGTTCAGCAGCCATCACTGCATGGCACAAGACATTATTTTCTTTGCATCTAATTTGTACACTTCAGTCCTCTTCACGTATGCTATGCTCTTTCAAATTTAGTTTTTATTAAAGTTAGAAATTACTCACATTGTGTTTACTCCCAAGTATTTAAAATATCAAAGCGATTATTCAATTGTACTGCATTCAATTGTACTTCATTTTCATTTAGGTCTACTTCAAATTGGCATTAACTTGGTATTCTTTGTTCCCTTTCAGTGGCTGAAGGGGTGTATGTTGAGATTGTACTCGGAACCTGAGTTACAGGAAACATACATGTCTACCAGTAGAATATATTTTGTTTTGTGAAATTTTTACATTTTCAGACTTTTTTTTAACAATACAAGTTTTACAAGACAGTAATTACAAAATAGCTTCTCTAAGAAGCAAGCCAGATATGCTGCAAACGTTAAGTTTGACCTGTTACAGCTATTTTTAAGGTCTATATGGTGCAGTGTCCTGTCTCCAAAGTGGGTCATGGCAGAAGTCTGGGGAAGGGTATGAGAACTGAGCAAGCATGCAGTAATGCTTCCCTGGCATACTTTGCTGTCTCACTAGCATTTCCCAAGCCAGAAGCTCTTCTTTGAACTAAATAAGACAATTTTTTCTTTGTTAATTTGCCTAATCACTTTTCTTAACGGCATTTTAAGAATATTTTCCAAATACATATAAACACATTGCGAGAGATGAGCATAGGTAAACTATTTATATTGAATCCAGTTATCAAAATTATTTGAAATAAATTATAAAAGGGCGGGGTTTATGTTTGTTTATTAGCCGCTGTCTTGCAAAGTGAATTTGCACTGCAAAGTAATCTCAACAGAGGAGTCAAGTATGCAAGTGTAAAGCTGTCAGACTACACCTAGTTCATTAAATTGTCTAGGTAAACTAATAGGATATCATTTTAAGTCTTTGCTAACCTCCAGCCTCTCAGACCAAAAATACTTTGCTGTGCTGAAATAAGTAAGCTGCTAGAGTCAAATTTAATGTTTTAAGAATCCATTTGTGTTGTTCTATTTATCCAAATAGAATTTCAAAAACCTGCATTAAAAGTGTGTTGACCAGGATAGTACTGAAAGCCAGATGAGAGAAAATGCCATTTGATGACAAGGTTTGGTATGTTTAGGAATGCTCCTGTTATTAAAGTTGCTGTAGTGCCAACAACTCCTACACTGGAGTCTGCTCATTTGTGTGACATGCTAGCCATCACAACACACAAGGAAGATCAGAGATTACACGCAATTAACTCCAGTCCTACTTCTGTTGTCAGACAAGGATCTCTCAACAGTGACATTACCTTCTTGTGGTGTACTCCTGCAAGCCCATTTTCCCATCCCTCTCCATTGATACCCATTTCCAAACTCCTCAGTTCGAAATGCCATCTCTTTACATCTTTAAAATGCTAGAAACTTCAATATTACTTGTAAGGAAAATAAAGCCAAGAAGGAAAATGTGCATTTAGCATTTTGGGATGTTCATGACTTTTTTTTGCTAGCTTACACTGAGTAAGACATCGTCTGTTTGCTTTGCTCTTGACAGCGCATAAAAAAGAAGGCTCAAGTTCAATGAAAAATTGAGGTGCTACCTCATTACTATGAAATCCAGTTGTTGGTAGTCTCAGTGGAATATGGCTGCCTCCACCGCCTGTGCAACAGGCAAAGGAGTTCTTGTGGGCTCATGTCCCAGTGCTCAGTGAGTTAATATTGGGATGTCCACAGCTGTGGCCAGACACCTCTCAGATCAATGAAGAGATGCGGAAACTGAAGGGCAGTTTCCAAGCGTCACCAATTTGTGGGAGGGGGGAGACATCTCATGTTAGTTTTAGTCTTTCTTTTAATTTCTTCCCACCTGCCCCCTCCCCCCCCCAAAGGTCACATGCATGTAATATAGTTTTACAAAGTCTAGAGCAATGTTATTTTGACATTTGTCATATTAGAAGGAAAAAGGGAAGATAATCTAAAAAGGTCCTGCTTTGTTTCTATATTATGAATTTTTATTTAAAACTTTGAAATAAGAAAGCAGTAGGTATGTGGTCTGACCTGCTCTTGCATGTTCTGTGCTGCAGTACCAAAGTACTACTGTAGGTATTAGAGGATAATTTTTCTCTTTAATTTTGATGTTTATTGCCCTCTCAGTGGCTAAGTTTGTTATACAAACACTGGAAAAGGGTGTTCTAGACTGACCTATTCATTCATGTAAATGGCATTAATAAATATTTCTTTTTCACTTTTCTAGGTTATTGAATCACTAGGGATTATTATATATAAAGCCCTGGACTATGGTTTGAAGGACAATGAAGAGCGGGAATTAAGTCCTCCACTGGAGCAGCTTATCGACTACATGACTAATACTACAGAAACAGATGGGAGTAGGGATGAAGGATATGATGCTCTGGATGAAGGAGTGGAGGATGACGATGATGACAAAGCAGAAGTTGAGGCCATTCATTCCTATAAAGATGTCATGAAGGTACAGTAATGGGCAGTTTATATGATATTTCACTGTTCTTATCAATGAGAAAATCAACTCTATTTTCTGTGTTATTGTCCAGTGTGATACCGGCTGTATCATTTTCTGATTTCTCTGGTCATTCTATAAGGCTTGCTTGCAAAAATGACATGCAGTAGCATTTCATGTTTGACAGTAAGCAACGGAAAATCCATGATCAACTTTATCCTTGGTTGTGCCATTAATACCACATTCTGATTTCATCCATGCACTGGATAGTCAGCCTTCCAGTGTAATGTCTGTTGAATTACTTTGTGTACACTTGCATATTTCATGGGCTGTTTCAATTAATTCACCCTTTCATTACTATGGTGTTAGTTTAATTATTACTTATCAGTTTCTTCTTTTGCCACCCTTCTCTACTGAAGCAGAGGAGTGCTTTTATAAGAGTAGCTTATTTGTAGGGAGTGAGTCAGGATACAGTAGTTCATTGACAATCATTATGGTTGTGGTTCTTGACCTGAGTTGTGAGATTTGGAAATAGAGCTTATGTATTTTAATTACAACAGGTTCTTTAATGTTATCTGGGCTACTGTGAACAATAATTTAGAAGTATTAACGCTCTATTTTCTATAGAGTAGCCTTCAGTACAAATTTTAGAGCCCAATGAGCTGTTAGTGCAGGCAAAGGTATTAATAGGCATGGATTTTGACAAAATTTGTATAATTGGTTTACCTCATAAATAATCTGCGAGTTTAGTACAGGTTGGAAAACCATATGCTACCTTGTACCAGGGGATTGAACCCTGTATATTGCTTCTTCGTAAATGCAAGTCCTATGTAAGGACCAGGAGCTTAGTGTGTCACAGAGATTAAGAGTGTAGTGGTGGAAGCTGAGATTAGAAGAGTGTCCGGATAGCACATTGGGACACATTAGCATGCAGAAACAAGACCGCACTAAAACCTGCCACTTCCGATGGGTTGACAGTAAAGAGGGAAGCTCTTAGGAGACTGGAGTAGGAGTTACTTTTGTTTGGGATGCTTTTGTATCCTCCTTGCATCAGAAGTAATGCTAAATGCTTAATGCCTTTTGTTTTTTCTCCCTCCCTCAGAGATGCAGGGGTCAGAGGGAGAAATGAATGAAATGGCCTTTTGCTCCCCTGTGATGGGGAGTGCGTGGCTGGATGAAGTACTCTCCCCTTCAAGCTCCTGCCACTCCCAGCTGTGCCGAGTTGGTGCCCTCGCTGCAGGCAGAAGCAAAGGTTGCTTTGCTCTCTCTCCTTCCTCTGCTGCTCCCCATCACCCAGTCATCTTCCTTAGAAGTGGCCAGCAGCACCCTTCTAAGCCCCTGTGGGAGCTGCTCCAAGCAGCACGGTGTTATGTAGAGGATAGATGCAATATATTCTCTTTTCCCCCAGTTTGGCGAAAATGCTCTGAATTGGTGGGACAATCAAAGTGGGATCGTTAAGAGGAAGTTTTGCTTAGTGCAGAGGCAAAAGAGACATTTGTATATGCAGAGCTGAGGGCAGTGTCTTGTAGAAGTCATTACTTTGCAAGTTCTTCACTTGATTTCTGCAAACAAGAAAAGATAAGTTTGGAAAACGTCTCTGAACTCCTTCAGTTACACTGGTACACATCCCTGAAATACAAAATGGCTAAGAAAATGTTTGGTCAGATTTCAACCAAGATGGCATCTTTCTGGTTCTGCTTTGTTAATACACATCTCTGCGAGTCTGAGGTACCTGCCTATTTATATGTTTTAAAATCAGCATCTTGCATTTCAACTTTTATAATCTTTTCCTATTAATTTTTTATCATTCTGGAAATGTACCACTTTTGTGACTTCACCTGTGACTTCAGCTGTGAAGTTCAGCTGTCATTTCTACATCATCCTAACATTTAGTCCTCCATCCCTTGGAAGTCTCTTTTCTTGCTGTTTTTGCTTTTGCCTATATTATTTGCTCCAGGCTTAAATCTGCAACTCGCCTTTATTCCCTAGTCTGTGTCGTTACTGCATTGACAGTACTAGAATGTCAGCATTGTTCTGCTGCATTTTTGACATCAGTGCAGATTTGTAAAATCCTTTTTTCTTGACTTCATACCTTTTCAGGGGTAAGACCATCTTTTGCATGTGGCTTTTTCTTTCCCCCCACCCCCTCCACCCCCGCAGCGGTAACCTACCTTGCAGGCTACACCCTTATTTACCCAGTGACTGTTTCGCAACAGTAGTGTGTGGTCTTGTGACCATGGGGCTCGATTATTGTGATTCTCTCTCCACAAGACTCACTGTGAAGCTTTCTCCTCTGCAGTTTGTAGTGAATGCTGAAGCAGGTTTGTTTGTTGAATTGAGCAACTGTTGTTCTTGCCTACCCTGCATAGTCTAAATTGCAAGCTTAGAAAATGGTAGAGATGGCCTGTGTGTACTTACATTGATTTTCAAGGTTTTTAACTATATAGTCTCCAGTATGGACATGATTTTGTCGTTGAAATGTGATGATATGTTTTGTCCTTCCCCAGAAAGTATCATTGTCAGGTCCAAGGCCTGTCTACCACTAAGACGGAATTTTTCACCGTTAATCACTAATGTGGGTGAGCCTATTTTGTGATTAAAACACATAGATAAGATAATGTGTCAGGTTTTTCTGTAATGTGAAGTAGGCAAGGTAAATCCTGAACTCTCCCCTAATCTGGAAAATGCTGAGTAACATGGTGGACACCTATTCCCAAGAACCGGGAAAAGGGTAAGTGCTAAATAGTACTGCCAAGATCATCATTGGCAAAGCTCCTGTTTGGAGAAGACACAGACAAGCTTTTGTGCTGCTTCTCGGTATATTTGGCTGATTTGGCTTTTGATTTCCTTGGCAGGACCAACCTGCTGCACAGACTTGATCCACTGTTTTTAAAAATGCATCTGTGAAAGGCGGAGACGTTGGTTGCCAGACACTGAACTTTTTTGTCTTTGATGTGTTTCAGATATCGCAGCCCTAGTGCAAATGAAAGGAGAAATAGAGACAGTAAGGACTGCATGTTTTCAGACACATGCTTTCCTTGTTTGGGGCTCTCTTCCTTGCCTCCCTGCACAGTACACGTACACTGTGCAGATACGGTACAGGAAATCTGTACATCTTGGGAATGCCAGGTTCCCTGTGCACATACACAAGGACAGAAGTGTACATATACAGTAATGCTGCGGGGTCAGGAACGCATGGGGTTGACAGCACGTGTATGGCTTGGGGAGCCTTGGGTCAGTGGAGGATATAGACAGAGTAGGCCTGGCATGCTGGGCGGTGTTGGGCTTGCTAAGGGTGTGTGAAGCCCTGTCATGTGGCACCTTTATCACGGCGTGTGGACCTCCCTGATACTGAAACGAGATGATGCAGTTTATCAACCTCTTCCAGAGTATGCTCAAACCCTAATTCCTCTCCTAATCTTAACATTATCTCACTCCTTATCCCACAGATCTCTGCAGTCAGATGGCTTAAGCACCACTTCTCATGTTAACCTGGAGGCACTTTCTAAGCTGTAGTTTATCAAAATCTGCTGGCCTGAGCCCCAAGCCTAAACCCAATTCCAATATTATCCTTTATTCTAGGCCAGCACCCTCTTCTAATTCCAGATGTAAATAAAGCCACATTACCCTTTGATAGCAGGTTTTAGCCTGTGCTGGTATTTGCTGGGCTGAACTGCTATCCTAGCCCTAGCTCTGTCATTTCTTCCAGCTTTGAATATCATCGCAGCCAAATCGCTACTGCCAGTCCTAGACTTTACCTTAGCTCCTCTTCAGAGCAGAGGTGGTATCAGTAGTAGCTGCAAGTCATGACACTAACCTTTGTCACTGCCTCTGCTACCTTTTTCTACAGGTCTTGTAGAAGATACATAAGGAGGCAGTGGTCTTCCTGAACCAGTGTCTTGCTCTTACTTATGTTCACCTTTTGTCCTGAAAGTTAACTTTAACAGGAACCTTACCTGTAGCTGAGCCACACCTTCTCATCTCAGAGGCAAATATAGGTGGATGGTCCCCAGTGCTCAGTGGCCTCTGGTCCCAGGCCTTACCTAAGTAATCACTTTTAGGTAGTGCAGTAATAACGTTCATTAATTCTGACCAAAAATTAACTGTTGTGCAACTGCTGCTTCACAAAGACAAATTAGTGACCCAGGTCCCATAGTAATCAAAACTTGTACTTAGGAAATCTCCATGATGACCTTTTGATTTGTATGAAAATTATTTTCAGAGCAGCATATGCGGTATTGTGTTATCTCGCTATAACAAATGTGAACAAGGTTACAGTTTGCAGTATTTTTATTGGTACCAATTCATGTTTGTTCTTTGCTTGTAAGCAAAGAGGAAGAATGAATTACGTTTCTGTCAAAAAAAACCCCATATTTCAGGTATTTTAATTGTCCTTTAATCGTTGGCATGGTCTCTAAAACGAGAAACTTGTAAGTCTAGGTGACTTGTATGCCTTGGTAGTTCAAGTGTATGACTGACTTTTTTCAGCTGAAAGGAACTGAAATTTACAGTGGTGATACTGATATGCTTGTGTTTTGTTTTGGGTACTCTGATGGTAGTACAGATCAAGTATCTATGGCATGTGTAGAGTTATAGAGGAAAAGCAGAGTATGTCCTGTCTCCATGCGATTACAGGCAGCATGAGAAGATCTACATTGAGATCTAAGAATTTTGGACGCTCCCTCTGAGTTTGAGAACATACATTATTATCATAATATGGTATGACCCCATGTAAGTGTAATATGGGAACCTGTCAGAGAGGAACCAGAAAATGCAGTTAAAAAACAAGTCTGGGTATTTGTTTATGACAGACAGTTAAGGAGTTCAAGTTACTGGAATTCAAAGGCCCATAATTTTGCCTAGTCCATGAGGTTAAAATTAGTAAGATACAGCTTTCTGTGAGTGTTATTCTGTTTAAGGCTGGGTCGGCTTTAGCATTTTTGTATGAGCCTACAGAACAGTATTCATGCTTCATTTCAAAAAAAGCAGCTTGCAGTGTACCCTGTAACTCTGTCTGAAGCTGGTGAATATTTTGGAACCTTACTGAGATGGTAACCAGTGCCCCAAATGTCGTCAGTATGTTTTATATTAAAAAGAAAGGCAACGACACTGGGTATTTGTGAAAATCATTACGCTCAATAAAGACAAATGATCAGCTCTCTTCTCTTGAGTCCTGTTCTTAATGTACTTAAATGTCACATGCTAGTCTTTATCGTGATATATCTTCTTTTAGAAAAAGGCAATCTATGTCTCCACATGGGTTGAAAGTCCTCATTTCCCTTCACTTTTGTTGTCACAGTACTTGAGTTTGATTTGCTGGCTTGACCAAAAATTAGCCATCATCTACCTGTGGATCTTCAGTTGTCCACACAGATCTGGTGTCTGGGACTGCTTTTGTAATGTCAAGGAACATCCTGTTCCAGCTGTTCGGAAAAGCGCAGCTACCTAATTTTTGTACCTCAAGTTCTGAGGGGGCAAGTCCTCCTTTGGCTGTTCCCTTTTGCAGTTGAACTCTGTGGGGACTGTAAGAAACCAATGATTTTGTGAACACCCCCCTGTATCATACTGCTGTGATGGGGCACCCTCAGGTGGATGCCCCTTGGGAGTTTGGCCTCTGGAGGTGGACCTTCATGGTGCTGGTCTGAGCAGGTAGGTGACTTGTGTTGGCATGCTCTGTGGCCACCTGTTCTCTCTGTGCTGCATTGACAGAAGTGGGACCTCTGAGTTCAGCAGCGAAGTCCCAAGGACTGGTGCTCATCTCCTGTGCTCGGGGGCTTAAAAACTTTCCCTTTTGGGCTCTTACCCTCCCAAAGCAATACTGACTGAGAGTATCTCTACCCAGTGTCTTCAGACAGACACACAGACATGGTGAAGGTCCCATAAAAACAATTGTTGAGATTGGGTTAACAAAAAATGCATAGGTCTTGACTGAATAGGACCATCCCCAGGCATTTTCTTAGTCTTCCACCATTCTTTGAGCTAACTTGGAGTTGTCATAGAAATGCAGTAAACCTGCTATTTTTCTCTTGTCCAAGCAAGCCTTGTACATCATTGTTATTCATTCAAACCATAGTGTGTTTCTTCTATCTGTGCTGTCACCTTGGCTGGGATCCATGTTACCTATATTTAGTCAAAGCATCCTGAAAGTTTTTTTTGTTTGGTTTTGTTCTTTTAACCCCATCAGTTCCTTCATCTGTTTTGCTGCAAGACCTGTCAAACGTTTGTGCAGGCACAACTGAGGGACTGGCAGAGTAAACTGTGCTGCTGGCTGAGTCATGTAAGGAGTCAGCGTTTGAAGCTCCCCGTACTGTGCAGGCCCAGGGAGCTGAGCTGAGGACAGACTGTGCAAAACAAAGCAGGAGTATCTCTCTGCATTTTTGAGTCTTCGTAATGTATGAGCAGTATCTCCATATTACTGGTTTTAAAATAAAATGGTTTAACAGCAATAATAGGGTTTTGATATGAAGGGCTTTATAAACAGCTGCAGAGTGAGTGGATTTATGACAACTGAGAACTCTGGAAGTGAAAGATAAGTAGAAGCGGAAGTAATTTTGTACTGTTCACAATGCTTATTTTGAGACGTTTTGTTTAGAACTGCATTATACCAAATGCACTTGCAAGGATTATACCAAATGCACTTGCAAGGATTATACCAAATGTACAAGGAAGTTGTCCCTCATGACTTCGGTCTTTCCACTAAAAAGAAGGGTTGGTTTTTTTTTCCTTGCTTTAACTATTCCCATATAGAACAGTAGAAACATCCGTTCCAGCAGCGTGGGCTTAGGTGGATTAGAGTGTCTTATTCCAGGCTGGGAGACAAAACCAAACCACCTTTTCTGCGGTGATTTTTACCTTCCCATTATGGCTCACAGTACACATCTACACCAGTTAAAAAACCCTGTACCCATAATTCACATAATTATACTGGTATAACCTGTCTAAGGTCTAAAATAGTCTGAGGAATCCAAGGAGTTGTCCAACAAAAACAGGAAACAGAGATTGGGTGTTCAGATTATTTTTATGTATGGGGAGGTTAGAATACACCTGAAATTTGTGTGTGGCCTTTATGCATCTAAAAGAAGCAGAGTAGGGCATGGACTTTTTTCCCCATCTGTTTTATGCTGTAATTATTATAAATAATTTATACATGGGTAAAAATAAAGTTCCAGTTTTTAGTGGAGGTGGAAGGATTCTTTGGTGGTAATGGTGTTCTGTAGTGCATAAAATGCAGAATTTGTCATGACAGAGCTCCAGTTTTTCCTTTAAAAATACAAATATTTAAAATGTGCAAAGCAATCTGTTAGAAATAACACATCTGAATATGAGGTTTAATCTCTTTGATGTATCAAAGAACCTGTGTTACCCTGCGCTGCCTAAAATAGACTCTGGAGACTAAAATGGATCAATGAGTGTTTACTTTCACAAGGTATGTTTTGTTTGATCAGATTAATCTGAAACTCTAACTAATGGCTGGAAATCAGGGTAATGGTCAATTAACACAGTAATGCTGTAGTGACCCATAACAAAGTAAAAAAAGAGTAGAGCTGCAGTTACAAAAATGACCCATATCTTCTCTGCTTTATGGATTAACTCCAGCACTCAGCCGGGCAATGCAGACTGACCTGTCCAAAGCTGAAGGGATTTGCCTTAGAGTCTGTCTCTTCAACTCACAACTGCCTCCCCTCACCAGGTGTTAAAACTGCACAGAAGGCCTCGATGGATTTTTCAGATTCACTGGCAGCCTGGTAAAGGCAGAAGATCTGCTCAGAAAAATTAGCCAGGCCAGCACCTTGTCTTATGTTAGGGTTTGGCAAAGGTTCACCTTGTCAGAATCTAGTTTCCACCCATGTAGACTTTGCAGGCTTGAATGTTCGTGGTGTTGCAGTTAGCTTTTTAGCTGGACTGGCTCCTTTTGCTGCTTTAAAAATGCAGGCCATTTTTATACAGATTCACATGACATCTTCTGTCAGGCACAAGTGTTCTTTGATTTCCGTGTAATGCCAACGTCGTATAGGGAATATCCCATGTACCTTGTCAGTACTGCTTGTATTATTTACATTATATGTGTGATATGTGTTTTAGTAGACAAGTAAATTAACAGTGACATGCAAAATTGCTGTACAGTTTTCTTTCTCGTATAGCGTTATGTGTTGAAGGTTCCCAGTAGCTGCCCTCACAAACCATATTCAAAACAGTAGATGAACTTGTTTCTGCAGTTTTTAAGTTGTGCATACACAGCTCTTGTTTGAAATGGGCACTGTCGGTGTTCTTGTAGCTGTAGTGCTCTATAGGCACGAGGGAAGCAGGATTTATGGGGTGGGGGAGAACTTCTTAATTAAGCCAACTGTTTTAACTGGGGGAAAATATGTTAGCCCTTCCAGGCTGAAACAAAAGGTCCAGTGGCAGAGATTCCACGTGCTTGTCCGATATCAATTTTGGAGTCTCTAACTTCTGTGAGGTCTTAATGCTTCACAGTCCACCACCCCCTTCAGGAGGAGAGGTCAAGAGGAAAAGTGGCTGTGGAAGCTTTGCCTTTTCTAGTTCTTGCCACAACACAAATTACTAGATCTAAGAACACTCAGAAGTTTTCCTTGCTGATAGCAGTTGTGTAAAAAACCCTGGGTATTTCAGTTGTCAATATTGCTAGTTCAGAGTCACTTTAAGGATGGTATAATTGCATTGCCAAGGAAAATGGAAGCAGCTAGGTGCTTATGCCTCCTTGTAGAGGCATATTGTACTGTAACAGCAACATGGGAAAAGTAAAGGAACAGAGTGAGGGCCCTTTAATTAAGCCACTGTGATCTTCTTGCTTTTGAATTATTCAAGAGGGAGCCTTGGGCTTGAGGCAAAGTTTCTTTTGGTGCATTTATTTCAGTGCTGGTAATACTATTAAAAGAAATTAAACATTTGGAGGAAAGTTGTTTGAATTGACTTAAAAGTACCACTAATTTTCAAAAATAATAATCTCTCTATTTTTTTAATATGCTCTTGATTACTGTGTTCCCATGATGCTGTTTTCTTCTCCCTTTTGCTTAGTGTACTGTTGCATGCTGTATTTTAGAAAAATATTTAAGTGAGATAAGGCCATTTGATACAAAGAAATAAACAGTGTATATTAGATTGTGCTGTCCCCTGAAGATCTGAATCTAGAAGTCAGAATATCATATTTATCCCAAAGATTGGTTTGGAGACAGGGAATGTTTTGCATTTCTTAGTAAAAGGATTTTTACAGTAGGTTTTTGTTTAAAGCATGTAGTTGCAACATCCTTAAATAGTATTGTAATTGAAGCAGTCTTAAGGAGTAGTTTTCAAACGGCTATTGTCTGCAGGATGCATGGCCCTGAGTGTATTTTAAATGACTGATTTGTAAATATTTTTAATGAAATAACACAATGGGTAAAGCAGTATTCTTCCCGGTGATGGCTTCAGTGCATTTCCCGGATAGTTTTAGCTTTGCCAACTGCATCGCTTGGGCCATGGGGTCCCAAATCTTGTGCATCTGTGCAGACGAGTCTTGTATGCATACTTGTGGAGAATTATTTGAACATTTTATTCTAGCAGCCTTCCTAGTAACTTGCACTAACTTGTGCAACTGAACAAAATGGTCCCAAGAGATAAACTCCTTGCTCTGCTAAACTGAGTAGATTCATTTGTTGACAGGAAGGTCTAGGCTAGCCTGGATGCTATAGGAAGACAGCAGGCATGGGAGTTCAGGGGTTTTGTGTGGGAAGGCAAAGCAAACTGGCAGAGCTGAGCAGCAACCATGGCTACTCATTGTTTGGAGACCCAGACTAATTCATATAAAGAAGAAGATTTAGCTGAGGGATCGGCAAGGGCAGGGAGCTAAGGGATCATGCTCAAGGAAGCCAGCTGCACGTGGGGGCAATGCTTCCTACACTGCTCTGAGTTTGCTTTGTGTAAAGCCTGTAAAGAAGGCACTAGGAAGACTTTTTTTGGAAGCCTGGTTGGATGGCAAACAGAGTTTTTTTGCCTTTGCCATGAAGAGAGAACAAACCCCTTTGTTTTATTGTTATTTATGTACTTGCATCAGTGAGAAAGAGGCTAGAAACTTGATTTAAAACACTAGAAAAACCAGGTGTTTGTTTTATTGTTACTGACTTCATGATGGCAACGAAGAACAAGATACTTAGGGTTATTTAAGCCAAAGGAGAGTTCTATGGTTTTTTGCCTGGTTTTCTCTTAGGACAAAGCAAGCTTGGGAGTTGGGACAAGAAGGTCCTAATGAGCAGTTGTATTTGTTTTTCCTTTTTGGCATGCCAGGATTTCTTGATGTGAACACTAAGACCAACATTTGCTTTAGATGAGCAAATTCTCGTGAAGCCAAATCCGTTTATGAACTGTCTTTTCTAATCAATTCATGTTGACCAGTCCACTATATCGTACTGTGTGTAATAAGCCCTCATATATGTATTTTATGCAGTCACACAGACTCGCACAGGTAGATGTAAAATATCACTGTCCTCAATCCACTTTCTCAAACCAAAAGATTATAAGGTGATGTTTGAAAACATGATGGCATTGGGGGAAGAAAATGAGCTGTAGGGTTTGGTTTTTTAAAAAACTTTGACTTCTGTGGTAGCATGTAATATTAACAAACAAATGAAAAAACTGAAGTTCAGGAGAGTATTAGTCAACATGATTTATTAAGTCTTTTCATGTCTGGACAGAGGAATCATGTCACAGTAGAAATATTTTTAATGGCTCAGAGGTAAAAAAACCCAGAAAATACGTTTTCCAGGCAACACACAAGTTTGGAAATAAAAATATTCACTAAGTTAATTTTGCCCTTGTGTTTGCATTTAATTTCTTATAAACGCATACAGAAAGTGAAGGTATTCCTATACCTTAGCTTGATCAAGAAAGTTGGGGACAGTTTGTGTAAATCCCTTTAATGTAATTTTAAAGCAGCTTTGAACGTGACAAGTGTTTAAGTGAATTATGTTGATAGACAGTTTTCATTAATTAAAGTGATGTCATTTGGTGTCTTAAACAGTTGTCCTGATTTTTCATTCTGGGCAGTGTAATTGGAGGTCAACACATGGTCTCCTTTACTTTTAAAATGAGCACAGTGGTTACTTTCAAAGGGTGATGTCAGTCCTTTTCACATTTGAATGTGTTAGTGAGCAAAGGAGGGGCATTTATTGCAATTTCTTGTCCTGGAAATTGCGATTACTGCCTTCGGAGCCAAGGCACTTTGCTGGGGACTTTCCAGGGACGAGTCTGGCTGCCAGAGGCACTTGGCCTCATGGTGTCACCTTCAGCAGAAGTGCTGAAATCTGTCCTTCTGGGAAACCTTTAAAAAAAAAAAACAAACTGCAAAACAGTTGCAAAAAGCTTACCTCTGAACACTATGGGTTGGTTTTTCTTTCCTACCTGGGCCCGCTTTTTGTCAGGAGTGGCTGAAGAAGGAGGGGGGAGAGGGGATGTGCCAGCTCCTTTCAGCTCCTCTCCCAGCGGCCAGGGGGTGCATGGCATCTGTCTGCCCTCGACCTGGCTGTAGGGTCAAGCGAGCAGGTAAAACAGGACAGGTGTCTCTGTCATGTCCAGGACACTTTCCACCATGAAGATGAAACTCGAGAGGTTTGTAATCTCCCACTGGGTATTATTTCTGCCTGGGTGTGTGGCAGCAAACTGCTGAGGTGAGATAACTGGCGAGATAACTAGGCCACCTCCCCACTAACCTCTATTGTCTTACATGCCTACCACAATAAAATAATTAATAATTTTCTTGACTACTCTGACAGATAAAGATAACCTCTCTTTGAGGTTAATTTGGCAGCTATCTAGGCCTTTTAATGGAGACGCTGCAAGCAGAGTGGTTTCTTGGTAGCTCCCAGCTGGTGTCACACAGAGCTCGAGGGAAATGAGCCCCTCTCGCCTTTCCCACCTCCCCCAGCTCTCGCTTGATGTTGTCTTTCTCATGGGACCCTGATATATACTTCAGGATACTGGCAAAAAGTCCTTTAGAAACACTTAGTTTGGGGCTTTTTGACAAGAGTGATATTTTCAGCTGACTTTGCTGGCAGAACAAGCTGTAAGCTTTAACACTCATCAGTTTTACACCAGACTCTTTGTAGATGTGATGGTACATCCTAAATTCAGTTCAGAGCTGTCAACAAACTCCAGTTGAGGCACTTTGCTGGTGTCTTAGATTTGTCCCTTTATACATTGCTATCAAGTTCTTCTATATGAAGTTGATGTTAAACCAGCTTTCATCTTGCTGAAGGTAACAGTGTTTGAGATAGATTTATATATTTGCATTTCTAGTTACCTGTACTTTGCTCTTAAGTCTTGTTTATTTTAAAAATAATTGCCTTGAGTTTCAGCCCTCTAAAGTGGCTTTATCATGAAAAATGTCAGTACAGAAAAGAATTACCCAAGAGTAACAATTGGTCATTGACTACATGTAGGAGAGTGCTCTACCACGATCACCCCTCTGATAACTTTACTCTCCATGGACTGAGGTCACTACAGTATTAATTACCTTCCAGAGATTTAATTCCTTTTATATTTCTGCTTTGGAAGGCATTGGTAAAGGTATCGTGAAAAAGCATCTATTTCAGTGGGCATGTAGTAGATGCCTCTGTAAGCGCCAGGGGTTTTAAAGGTAGCTTTGAAGTTGAAGAACTGAGCTGGGAGTTCCTGCCCGACTTGCAGAGATATATCTTTCATGATATGTAACTTGAGAACAGGTAAATAATTACCTATGGTGCAGGTCCTTAGAATACTTGGCACGAAATAGTTTAAGTCTTTTAAGAGCTGTGTTTGAAAACATAGCGCTTGTGCAGCAGTTGACTGGGGAACTAAGAAAGTGATTTGCCTCCTTCCATTTTCTCTTTTTCCCTTCAGATACTAAGATTTTGATGAAGAGGTGGCTGGTAGCTGGGTTGTGGTGTGTGTTTTTTTATTGTTGTTTGTTGTTTGGGTTTTTTTTCCTTAACATTCTCTGTTAAGGACAAATCCCTTTTACTGCAGAACATGCTTGTTTCTACAAGGCTCCTTCTTAGATAAGAATGGTAAGACTTATCTGATGTGATTGAAATAACCTAAAGTGCAAAATTATGTTAATTAAAAGCAAGGTAATGAGAGTTGGGAAGACTCTTCAGCTACTTTAAACTCTATGTTTCTTTTCCAAGGCATTTTTTTTGAGTGTGCAGGGAAATTTATTTCAAAAAGAATGCTCAGCATTTGAAAGTGCAAGTAGCTCTTTTTGAAAATGTAACAAACCTTGATTGTTTTTGCAATCAGAGATTGGCCAAGTTGCATGGCTTTGCCTCCTTCTACAAGTGGCACATTTTGAAATAAGCAACCTAACTGTTAGAAAGAACAGCAAAACCCTAGGAAAGAAGAAGAAATGTTTCTGAATTTAGTTTATTAGCGAGAGAGGATCTCTTTTGCTTTGTGTCTTTGGGTTCTCATCTTGCGCTGAGTTCTGTGTTGTTCATCCTTTTTAGAAGCAAGGACTCATTCCTATTCCCTCCAAGGAGTCATGATGTTAAAATAAAACTAATATATTTTAAGATTGGAGCAAGAGGTCAGCCTTTAGATTGTACTAGAGTCTTCACAATCTCTTAATTAGGAATAATGAAAATTACATTTCATATGTATTCCTACGAGTTCAGGACCTGAGATTTCAGGAAAACCACCGATTACTACAGATACATAATAATTCACTACAGTTGTCCATTCTAAATTTTCATATGGAGACTGGAATCTTTTTAGCAGATAGGAGTGCAAATGGACCAACAAAGCAGGGACATGATGGAAAAATATGCTGTAGCATCCTACGTGATATAGTCAGCTATGGCTTTGATAGAGAATTTTTTAATTTTCTTTACTAGAAAAGATTCCTGACCAGCTCCTCAGTGGGCTTTGCCTCGGCCTCACATCTCCATTGGCAAAATAGAACTGGTAATTCCTAGTGTCACAAGGTTGAGAGAATACATGCAGCATGGACTGCAAGGCAGCTACTGTGATGGAGCCCCTACGGCACGACTAGAGTCCCCACAGTGTAGATTCAGTGTAGTTTGGGATCTATGAAGTGGTCTTGAATGCTTGACAGAGTGATGGTTTTACTCCTGTTGCTGCTGGTGGCAAGAAAAGTGTGGAGCCAAAGCAAAGCAGTAAAGCTGTCTTTCCCTCAAGTCTCTGAGCCGTCAGGGCAGTATAAACACCATCTGCAGTCCCTACTGGTGGTTAATCCCACCTATATACAGGGCGTATGTCAAAGCCATTGACTCTAGATAATTCAATTTCTAGTAATTACCATAGTGGAGACAATTGCCAGGAATGGAGTGTGCATAGAGGAAAAGGACAAAAAAGGGCACCACCACTAGAAATAGAGGGAATTGAGGAGAATATAACACCTTTTAAGTTCCAATTTATTGGATATCTGTTCTGCTTGAATACGTAAAGATATATATTTGCATCAAAATTACAGGGGTTTTTTTTAGTCAATTTTATAAATAAATTGTGGGTTAAATAATTTTGTTCATACCTTAGAGTGGCATATGTTTTAACATTTATGTAACTGATATGCTTGACAAGACGATTGTAATGTAGATTCAATGGCTATAAATTTTAAGAAAAAAAATTTAAACATACTTGCCTAGAAGAAGAGGAAGAATTTTTCTCTAGGCCTTTTTTATGCAATCAGAGTTTCAAGACCTGATTTCCCTGACAAAGGTACTACAAATAAGGAGCACGGCATACGTGGAGAAATAGAATAGGTTTCCATACACTGAGTTCTAATGAAAGCAAAATGAGACTGGTTAGAAGTTGCTGGATTTATTCATTGGGGATGAAGTTTAAAAGCTTGTTATGTTTAGTAACGCAGTTTGTTTGGTTATGCAGCTGGAAATCTGTTTTCTTGGATAGGAATAAAAAGTCATGCTTCAGGACAAAACATGAAAGCAAATTATTATTATGCCTGCCGAGAGAAGTTTCAGTGCTTTACATAAAAACAAACAAGCTTCCCACACATACATTTTAAAGTTCTATATGTGAACTGTAAACTGCTGCCAAGGAAAGTGCATGTTTTTATTTTAGTTGATATATTTTAATTGGATTTTAAGTGGCTCATGAATAAAACTGCCTTACATTAATATAGTGTCTCTCATTTAGTAAATGTGCAAACATCTGAACTGTTTAGTAATGAGATTGATGGGCATTATTGAAAAATTGATAGAGAAAACAACCTCTCTTCTGCATTATTCTCCCCTTCCTTTTCTACATGTGTCAGTGAGATTTGGTTTCTGATTTGAGAGTCATCCCCCACCATTTTCTGTTGCCTTTTGATAAAATTTTTTTCTCTTTTATTCCATTTGAATATTTCACTATTTTCTACTGTTTTTCCAGAGATGCTTGGGTTTTTTTCAAGCAGTACCCTGAGTGTAATGTCTGCTTTATATACTTGTATGGATGCCTGGGGAGAGGGGAAGAAAGAAGGGCATCTATCCTGCTCTCATTCTCTGCTGTATATGCCAAGCATCCTGGTACAAAACCAACTCTCCTCTCTTTTCTGCTGAACAGAAGTAGTAGTTCCAGTAAGAAGGTACCTTCGAGCCCTAAGGAGGGCGTGAGAAGCATGGCAGACAACGATAGGAAATGACGTTACAGGGATGCAACTCTTCGCTATCGGTTGTTCGGGTCTAAGTTATTTAATAATGTAAAGGGTGGTTCCACAGCTTAATGGGCTGTTGGCTAAACAACTGCAGGTAGCCCTGTGAATATGTACAGCCACTCCCCTCCTCTAATTATCCAATTTTATCGTGTTTCCCCATCTATGCCTCTACTCCGCTTCTGAAGCTAGTTTTCTTACCCAGATGCCTCCATCCCATCCTTCTCGCTGCTGCTCCTGCATGAAATGCAGATGCGTGAGCGGTACAGATGAGAGCTGCCGAATGTACACAGAGCTGTTGCCTTGTTGTGAAGCAGAGAGCTTTAGAAAATGGTTGCTGCTGACAGGCTAACTAGTGGTTTTGCTAAATGTTGCAGGGGGTGACATCTCATGTAAAAAGAATGGGAAAAATATAAATTGTGGGATTTCACCCTTGCTTATGAATAATCCCATTGATGTTCCACTGAATAGTCAAAGGACGAGAGCTAGCAAATTCAGGTTACTGCATATTTATATTATTAATTCCTCCATTATTCTGCTGAGGAACAACAGAGCACAGTTTCTCTGAAACTAAGAGAGAATGCAGAATTGGTTTTCACTTAATTGGCTCTTTTGAAACAAGCCTCTTTGAGAAGCAGGATGTTGTTAGTCCACTGTGTAAAGACAGTGTAACAATACACCTAACACATACCCCATAAACAGCTGTATGGGGGGCGGGGTGTATTGAGGAGTAAAAATAGCTTAATAGCTTTCAAGAAGAAATGAGAATTTACACGAATGCAGCTTTGCCAAGAAGTCTACACTAGCACATAAAATTAGTCAGTCGTTGAAAAATTAATGTCAAAATGTCCAGTGGAAATATTGTCTCACAAAAACATACGTCGACCTTCATTTGAAGTCTATTTTTATAGTCAAGGTTTTCATTCTGTACTTAGAAAACTAATAAAGAGTAAGAATAGGGTTCACTGAGCATGGAAAATACAGTATAGGGCTTCAAAATTGAAATGTAGTCAGTAATGCATACTGTAGTTTGCTTTCCATTTCTTGACACCCATGTAAGTTTTAAATGCTTTCAGAAGCGTTCATAATTGAGTTAAATATTTGTAAGACTTGTTTCCCTAAAGATAGTATCATACATTATGAGACAGTTCAGTGAGTTGTTAGTCTTGCAGTTGCTGCCTGTTGAAATTTTATCAAGATTCTCATCACTGCTTAAATTCAGTCTAATCGTGGGGAAAAGTAGTTAAGAGTCTTCAAATAGCTGTGAAGTGTAAGACTTTAAGAAAGAAAACAAATCACAGTGCTCAGCACTTCAAGGCAATCAGTACCTGGAGGAAACCCTGTCAGGACAGATATTTTGTTTAGAACAAAATAGTGGAGGAGAGTCCTTTACTGTGCACCAGTTTCATCCTGAGCATTGCTGAATTGCTCAAGTTCTGCTTTGTATTTCTAAAACCAACTACAGCATATGAAATGGTACTGCAGCATTTCTCAAACACAGTCTACCCATGTGGGTCTTTCAACTTTACTTCCACGCTGACTTTAAGTTCTGACTCAGGAGAGCATTTGCAAACATTTGTTAGTCTGTTCCTGTTTGACATTTAAGCATGTATATATAAATAATTTGCTCAAGGCCTTTAATTGTCAGAGTTTGCAAAGCAGAGGGTAGTTAATGATGATGAAGATTGTATGATACAGGCAACTGGACACTTTAAGGATCAAGATCTTATGCAAAGCACTGTTTTCAGTCCTTGCATCATCTAATTCCCATCTGCAGTTTTGGCTTTCATTTCAGCAGCTACATTTTTTTCTGCTTTTTACAATCCTGAAAGAGGGAACCAACCAAGGCCACTATTTCATCAAATTGTACCTGTTATTGCTAAATGCAGTAGCTTTGCTGCGGCATTTGGGTTTTCATATTAGAAAGGAAAATCAGTAAAGAAAGAATGTATTTGTTAAGCCGTTTCATGGGGAGGATCACTTAAACCATTAAATTCTGAACTTGCGTAAGAGAACTATGTAGTTCTTCTCTTGTCCACCTCAAAGCGATGAAAAACATGATCAAAACAACAAATACCAGCGCAAGGAGAGAACCTTAGCAGGTTGCTGGAGAACACTGAAATAATGAGGTAGATATGCTTGACACCAGCAAACTAGTGATTTGCCTCAGTTACCACAAAACCTACCTTTTCCTTGAGGCGTTTAAAATTAATGAGGAGCTCACATGTCAAGCAATTGGACATTCCATGGCACTTGTAAATGATCATTTAAAATACCAATTTTAAGAGTTTAAAGCTTCTGCAGGTAGCTCTCCAGGAAGAGTAACTTTCTGGGAATACTTCTGTACTTTTTGTGAATTTTTTTTGTGGATTAAGAGCTAACTCTGCTCCCATCCCTTTTGTCTTACCACAGTCTTACCTCACTAGTATTCCCCTAAAGTCCTTTATCAGAGAGATCAGCTAGTCCTTGGCCCACTGCAGTAACACGTGGCAGAGCCAGGGGCAAATCTCTGCCTGGAAAGTTTGAGAGAGCAGCTGTGAACTGGTAGGGAGCAGGAGAGCTGGCTCTATGTGTTGTGAAAGCCACCTCAAAACTTACAGTGTGCCTAAGTCCCATATACTATGTACAGGGGTGGTCCTAGCAGGCAGAAACATCTTATAAGCTCATGTCAAAACACTTCTTCCTCTGAACAGTCCATCCCTTAACCTTATTCTGGATAATAAAGCAAAGCAAAGTGCTCAGTTGAATTTTACAAATACACAGGTATTGTATTGGTAAGATTTTTCTGGTAAGGCAGATGGCTCCTTGAAGGGATTTTTTTTTTTTTTTTTTTAAAAAAAAAGGTCTAGTTTTACCTGCACAGAGATAAAATCTTTCAGAAAATAACCTTGACTTGGGAAGGCATCGCAAGCTGAGTTTTATTTTTGAACCTGTTGCGGTACCATACTGCAAAGGATGAGGCAGATACCTAGTACAGTTGCATGTTCAGTGATCTGTTGGTTAAAGTAATTTCTTCTTGTTGCTTAAGAAAAAGTACGTCTTTTAAGTCTGTTAATACTCCAAGGCTTTCAAAACACTTAACAAGCCTGGCATTTGCAGGCTGGTAGTAAGTTTTGCATAATATCAATAGCTTGTCTTTGTGGCCCATGGGAAAAAGAAATCCTTTTTTTCTTTGTGGTACACTTACACAGGCCCTCTGCCCAAGATGACTGCAAGTGGAAACACTTTTTGTCTTTTGAAATCTTAATTCCAGCAGGCCAGGTGTTTTGATGAAGCTTCCAGTATGTATCTAGCCAAAAAGGTTTTGCAAAACCCACCTGAATTTTAGTGGGTGTCAGTTGTATTTTTTTGTAATTTTATGGAGCCCTTGATGGACTATATTCAAACAGATGCAAGAAATGCTGTTTAATCGGATGGTTAAATTGTGATTTCTGTTAACACTGCTTTGGCTTGGTGCACTGTTTCCTAGTCAATTGAGGATGAATTTGGACAGAGGAGCTGGCAAGGCTGTGGTATTTACATAATGCCTTTTTTTTCTGTGAACCCTGAATGTGGATGGAAACAGTCTCTAATCTTCTTAGTGATCTAAACAAAGATTGAATGCTTTGGGTCAAGCTGGGTTTTGGATAGGCTCAGTTAGGAAGAAAAAAAAATTTTTAAAAATCCCAGCTCTTCACAATGACTGGAAATGGAAATACTTACAGACCAAGCTAGTTAATGTTTCAGTAGTTGATAATATTTTTGATACATCAACAGTTTGCAAAGATCACATAATTTGTTTTCAACCATACTTTTTGAGACTTCTTGGAAACAGAACAAACAGCCCTTGTATTAAGCTCTGGGCACTGTTCGCGTTCATTCCCCTTAGGATAGTTCTAAGTTGTCTCATGAGGGATGAAAAGGCAAGTGTCAGAATAAGCAGTATACAGAGGCTTCCTTTCCTCGATGAATTCTGAATGGCTGGAAAAGACTGCAGACCTGATCTTAATCCTTCTTGCACCACAACAGCTATGACATGGTAAGAGGAGGAGGAGTTTATTAGGTGGCTGTCCTTTCATATCTCGATTATTAAAACTTTATGACTGTGATTTTTGTGGTGTGTTAAAGTAACATAGCTTTTCAAACACTACCATCACAAAATTAAAGCTGTGATTTTTAATTTTTTTTTAAAGTGGATAAATATACTGAACTCAAGCAGGAAGTGACATTTCATACTTGATTTGCCTTGCCTGCCTAGATTTTGCAGTATTTTTCACGTCAAAGTTATAGCTTGCCAGGCACTCTGAACAACATGCAAGTACAATATATTATACTGAAGGGGAAAAAAAAAGTCAGTCTGTCCTATTTGTATTATACTTTTTTCTTCAGGCTTACCTTCCCCAATCCAAAAATTTATGCTAAGTCACTTGACTTAGTGTTACCACAAGGGGTTTTTGTATGTAATGCATCTTCACATAATACAAGATCGCTCAGAGATTGATTTTTGAGAACATGAAAATTAGTAGGAGCTGCTGGCCCTCTCTCAATACCTGCATCCTAATGTTTATAAATCAAATGGTTAGCTTTTTGTGTTTGCTTTTGCAACTAAGTTCAGCAGCAGGCATTTAATTTTTTTTTTGCTTTACTTCATGTTCAATAATAGAATCAAGATTATATCCATCCCCTGCTTGAACTTGCCACTGCTGCATTTCATTAACCTTCTATTTGATGCAAATTGTTTCTAATTAACATGCTCCTAATAAAGAAAAAAGTATTCTTAAAAACCTGTGCGCAATATGTATAATAATAATTTTTTTTCTCAGCTATGAAAGCTTGTACCAGTTTACGACCTTTTGCAACTACTGCTGTTATTATTCTTACTGTTATTCCTGTAAGTGGTGTATTTTAGAACAAAACCCTTTTTATCTGTACTATAATTAACAACCAGAAGTAGCTTACTGAAAACATAGTAAGGCAGGTAAGGACATGATTAGTTATTGAGAGAAAGGAACACAAATTAACCATACTCAGAATTTGGTCTTTTAAATGTTCTGGCTTTTTCATTAAGTCAAGGGAAATATTTAATAGCTTCTATCTTTGTGGTATGCGTTGTCACTGTAGCACACCTTAGAGGTGCATCTGTGTCAGTGTTTCTCCCTTTACCTGCAAAGGAGATGATACGATTTGTTAAAAAGGAAAAAAAAGAAAAGAAAAGGGGGGGGCAGAGGGGGAGAAAAAAGGCGGGGGAGGGTTTGTCAACTGTGGCCTTGTGAGTATAAGAAAATTTTGGCCATCATCATAAAGCAGTATACCATTTGAAAACGAAGGAATCAAGGGCAGTTTTGTGAACATGTCTGCCTTGCGTTCCCTATATATAAGGAAAGTATATAGGAAGGAAAATAACACACACACACACACGTAAACTTTCCTTATGTGTATACTTTTTTACAACTAAAAGGAGATATATCTATAGGTACAATAGTCAGAATAGGACATTGCATGAGTTCAAATTGTGCTTGTAAAAATTTATCAAAGAAGTTGACCAAATCTGACCACTGAACTCTTGTATTGTTATACTAATGGGAAGAAATAAAAGATAACAAGGGGCCTATGGCCTTAGAAAGCAACTTGTCAGTGAGATTGAGCCAATCTATGTCTGACTGCAAGCAAAAGAAATTGTTCAGCCCTTCCTCCCTTTCCCCACTCTGGCAGCACATTGCCCTTGCTCCTTTCTGCCCGTGCTACTACGTGTGTGTCCACGCCATGAAGAGTAATTGTCTCCTGCTCCAATTCCTTCAAATTGTTATTTTTTGTCCGGGTGAGTAATCCTCTCTGAGTTAGGGCACGAACTCTGGTGCCAGCATAAGAGCATCAGTGGACACATACAGCTGGAGGCCACAGGACCACACCTTTTAGTGGCAGTACAGATTTAAATCAAATTGAAAGCAGTACGAAAAAGCAGCCTGAGCTTTACACACATAGTGCCCCTTGTAACCACAGTGTTCACTGTAATAAGAGGAGAGATTTAGACAAATATGCCACTGGGCTAATTAAGGGCTCTTCTGCTAAAGAGGCTTTTGTCTCAAGCTTTAGTTCTGGAGGACTGAATGTAGCCACCTATTGCCTCAGGTTTTGGCTTGTTCTTAGTTTTAGCTCTATAGCTATAAATACATCTATACATATGATAAATAGCTACTATAAAACCACAGTAACAAGACAAATTTTAAGGCATTGGTTAAGATTTTGGTTTATTTTAATTTCTACACCAGTGTGATATATGATATGGGTGCTCTAGTTTTGGCTTTGGGGTTTTTTATGATTTAAAACTGCTTAGGGAACAAATTATAGATGTTATTTTGTTCTGTCCATTTCTAGCCAAGATTACCGTGATGAATACTTTCAGGTGATGGATTTGACTTAGCAGGAAAAGATATTACGACTATTAGTGTCAGTGCTGAGCTATTCTGCAATAGTAGAAGCTGGATGTTCATTTTCATAAAGCTGGATGTTGCTCATACCAGGTTCTCGGTTTGAAATACAAAGGCTGTTTTCAGTGAAACTTCTCTTGTTGGCAAAGGGAGCTGCATGTTTTACTCTAAAAGCAATGCTGGACTGACTGCTTAACAGTAGTTGTGAATGATTATTAGTAATTTGAATAGGCTTTCAGAGTTTCACAGGTTTAGTGTATATGAAAACATCTATCAGTGTTTCTTTACATCAGTTGTGCCTGTCTCTGGAAATGTTCATGAATGTCTGAGGTGAAGCAATGAGCCTGCGCTTCTATGGCTCTTGCTGATTTTTAAAATCTTTGTACTGCTTGAAATAAATTAAATCAGAGTTCCAGCTTGACGATTACACTTTACTTTTTTCCTTGCTTCGCTTTCCATCCTTTCATAAATTGGTAGGGATACAGTTCTCTTCCACAATCATAGGAAGCTAAACAACACTTACTGTTAAAGCTGGTTTGAATTAAGTACGTTTTCCCAAAATTTGATACTGCAAGATTGCTTTTTTCCCCTTCACAATTATGTTGTCTGTATTTTTTTTTTTTTTCTTTAATGAAAAGGCAATGTCTTGCTTTTCAGAGTTTTCCAAGGCCCTGGTCAACCAGTCCCCTTATCATCGTTACAGAACTCTTCTCATAAAATAAATGGTAGCAAAATATTTAGCAAATAATCCCAATTTCTGCCTGTCTCATGGATTTTTGTGCCCTAAATATTCCATTGCATTTGCTTTCATGTTATCTCATGTTCTGTAACATTAGTGAAAGCGATGGGCAATTGGTTTCATATTGCTATTTATTTTTCTCTCTAGCTGTGTGCTGCCCACCTGCCAACCCGATCAGAGGCACCGAACCACTATCAAGCAGTATGTCGGGCTCTGTTTGCTGAAACAATGGAACTGTACACTTTCTTGGCCAAAATTAAAAGTGCAAAAGAGGTAAGCAGTCTGAGAAGGTTTTCTACTTTTGAGCTCGTTACTGTGTGAATCAGGCTTACAAAATCACTTCTGTACCCAGCCAGTAGCGAATGTCAGATGCTTGAGGAAATTACCTGTAGTGTTGAGGGAGTGCAGTTCTAGAGCTGAGGTTTTTTTCTTTTGGTCTGTAACCATTTACAGATATCTCACAGAAATTGTTATTAATTGTGACTGGTCTATTTGGGAGTAAAACAGAAGTTTTTCTTGGAGGGTTACACGTTGCATATATGCATCCATTACTGCAGGCATGTATGCAATGTATTTGAGTCTAAAAACTTCACTGGTGTTTCAGGGATGTTGTGAAGTGTCAGAGCTTTGCCATTTGATCCTCAGCTTCTTCTCGTGCCTCGTTTTTGGCTGAGAATTATCTGAGATTCTTCTTGCTCATATTTTGTCCCCAGTCAGCAGCTTCCCTTACCTTTGATGTATGATTGGCTTGTTTGTCTGTCACATAGGCTTCATAGCAGAGTCAATGTAAAAAAAGAAAAATGTCCGCCTGTGGGTCACGATGCTTACGTTCACTGCCTGCTTGGCTGTTAGTGTTGACTGAAAGGCCATCCTATGAACCACTGCAATTAAATGGTCTGGCTGAAGAATAACTTCAAGGGTGGGCAGATGATTTTTAATGAAGATAGTTTCAGTGATCTGGCCTGCAGAATAGCTGCATAAACAATGGTATTAACACAGTGTGGGTATTGGTTACATTGGCAAACTGGTGGGCGAGGGGAAAAGCGGGAAGGGAAACATGCTTCTTAAAGCTGATTTCTTCACTGAAGCCAACTTGTCAAGTAACAACGCTTTCATGATTTTTCTTTTTAATCAATCCGTGAAGGATTTTCTTTTCTTTTGTAAGTCAAGATCTACAGTACCCTTGAAAAGCAGGATAAGATTTTACAGGCTGATCTAAAAGTTTTGCTGCTGAAAGAGGCAGAGCTGTTCCACCCACGCACACATCCTCCCACTGTTCTCCTTCCTCTGGTTCTGGGAAACAAACACAGCAAATGCCAAACAAAAAAAAAAAAGGAGTCATTCCTTGTCAGGTTAATGTGCTGAATCAGCTCATTAAAGGGTCAGATGAGCCTCAGAGCGGCACAAGAGAGCTTTTATCCTTACGCTGGTGGTGGAAGATGCAAACCAGTCAAGAGGCATAAAGGGCTGGTGCTGTCTTTCCTTCCTGGTTGAGATGCATCCGTCCAAGGGGGAGAATCCTTCAGAGATGTTTTTCTGTTGCCTGTGGTCAAGTTTCACCTCCACTTTTCCTCTAGTCCTACTCAAACCAAAAGCAATTTTTAAACTGAAGCAGTATTATACAAGGGTAATTTTGACAGCGTCAGTACGGCTAAAGAGCCACTTGTTTTCTGAAGTGCCTGTGTTACGGTTCATCTGCATCCAATGCCCCTGATACAGAGAGCAGACAGGATACAGTGTCTCTGTGCTAAATCTGTCTCCTGAACCTTGACGGCTTTAATTTCCCATCTTGCCTTTTGGCTGCTGCTTAGTGCTCTGACCACCGGATATACTAATTGAGGGGCCTGTGCGAGAAATACCTCAACTGACAGCTATTGCAAAGTCCGTGTTGGAGGCTCAAAGATAAGATCCTTTGGAGTTCTTTCTGCTTAGAGAGGAATTATGTTTCCAGTAGTTCTTGAACATTTTGGCCACAGTAAGCAGTAATAAGGCGTCTGTTGTCAATGTAAAAGTAAAATACTGTGGTTTATAACCAGTTAAAACCAGGTCTTAAAAATAATTTTTTTTAATTAAAAAGTAGAGGGATGTTTTGATTTTGCAAATTATTTAATCACCTTGTAATTGGACGTAAAAAACCAACAACGTCTGATCACACCATAGAGCATACTATGAGTTAATCCCAAATGAAAGAAACCATTTGCCTCTCAAAGGCTATTAGGGATTGATTCAAAGCACATTTAGGTCAAAGGAAGTAATCCTTGTAGATGGAATTTTGGCCCTACTGAAATCAGTAAGACTTTTATTGCTGCATCTAACCAAGGCCAGAATTTTGATCTTTTGTTTTCGTTTTACTCTGGATCAGTCCCGCAGTAGGCATATGATAAGTGACCAAGAAAATTATCTTATGAGCAGCTTCGGGAATCTAGTACTTTGGGTTTATGATGCGCTTGATCCTTGCTTATAGCTTTTATCCAACTATAGATTTGGAATGTATTTAATTTTGAAAATAAAGTAGCGTACAAAGAAAAAAACAGGTATGAAGAAAATACGAGGTGGAATGCTGTAAATTTTGTTACACCTTTTTAAAATGACCTCTATAGTTTATACCTGAGGCAAGGAGGAATCTCATGATCACACTGGGTTTGTGCCAGTAAAAGCTGTGGTATTGTTTATACGTTCTTCTCTCTTGCAAATGCATAGAAGAATCTTAATTCATGAGGAATACAGTTAAATACTATTCACGTCAATAAATTTCTTTTTCTTTTCCTTTTGTTATTGTCATATGAGTATTGGGTATAAAGGAGAGAAACACTTAATACTTCGGTAAGGACATTTTGTTGTCATGAATTTGTGGTGATCGCATTGGCAGATAACTGGGGAAAAAAACCCCAAGTTACATACATCAGCTCCAATTAAAAAAAACTTACACTGTGTAATATTGTGTTTGTGACACTTAAGATGCCAGGAATTTTAAACTGTTAATTTATTTAAAAAACTGACAGCTTTATTTGGAGATCTTCTTTTAGAATCCCTCAGACTTAGACACAGTTGTGGATGTGAGATCAGAATGAAGTTAAAAACACTAGAAAGGGGGAAGAATCCTCTAAAATTACTTAAAATAACTTTCCTATGAATAAAAATTACTTTGAAATTCCTTGGATTCCTTCTGGGGCCACTGGATGGCATCTGGGTGTCTGTCTGCCAGGTATATGAAGTTCATAGGTTTTGCTCAGTAGGCGATTAAACAGCCAACTTCACTGTAGTGGAAGAGGGAGAATTTTTATCTGCAGAAACTCACTTGCTGGGAACGGACCAAATCTGACCTATCTTATGCTGCAGCCCAGGTCAGGTTTAGAAGGGAAATAAACTGTGAGAGAAGCAGAAGAAATACTGCTGTGATGCTGTTTTCAATTTGGCACTGTAAAAACTTGTCAGGATTTTGAAAGTTAAAGGATTTCATGAGGGGATAGGTCACGAAGGATAGGCCTATAGGGTTGTAATATGTTTTGTTACTAATACATATATATACACTGAGTAGTCACATGCTCTCCGGTCATGTGAGCATCACTGTCATATAACAAATGGAGCATAGTTTCAGAAAGGGTTTTACTGGCCTGTGTTTGGGTGAGTGCATTAATCAGAAATGATGAAGCAATGAGTGAGCTGTTCAGGTCATCTCAATGGACGTCAAATAAAATGTTCTAGGCGCTTTGTCACATACTTGATGCTGTGTGGTTTTTATTTCCAGTCAGATTCCCTGTGTATGAAAGGTCAGCAGTAAAGCTGACTTGCAGACATGGAGATGGTACTTCTCTTCTTAAAGAGAATGAAATGTTTAATGTAGTGGATGCACAGGACAGCACTCAAACCAGAGTTGAGAAAGGTGTGGTACTACTACTGCAATATTAAAAAAATAAAAATAAAGAAAGTAATAGTAGTAAAAATATGTATTTCCATGGATCTCTCCCTTTTTTTTTTTTTTTTGATTGTGTGTGTGGAANAAACAAGGTCAACAAGATGGAGGAAATGCATGTGTGTGTGGCGAGGGGGAAGATAGTTTGAATATCTGCTAAAAATGGACCTCATGTAAAAGAAAAGATTCATCTTTTTCAGGATTATTCAAAAGTCATTGAGATCACCTTTGTTGGCACCTAGCCATAGACAGAACTGTAGGCACAAATAAGTGTTGTCCATGAGATAAAGCAAATGTTCCTGCTGTGTGTGTGGCAGTACACCAAAGGTGACCTGAAAAGGTCATGCACGTTGCTCAGAAATGGCATCAAGTGTGACTGAGTGAGACAGGGAGAGAGTATGCAAGCGTAGGAATGGAGAAATTGCTGCTCTGGATCAGACTGGGGAACCACCTGGTCTGCTATCCACATTGTGAACCTGCTTTATTGAGGGGATATCTGCCCCAGTTCTCCTTCAGCTCCCTGTTACTGCTCAGTCTTGCCTTTTACTGGAGTTAATGCTCCACATGCGCTTAATGGCTAAGTGAGCCAGCAATTTGCCCTTGTCACAAAGAAGCCTTACGGTGTCCTGGGCTGCATTAGGAGGAGTGTTGCCAGCAGGTTGAGGGAGGTGATCCTTCCCCTCTGCTCTGCCCTGCTGAGGCCACAGCTGGAGTGCTGGGTAGAGTTCTGGGCTTCCCATTACGAGAGAGACATGGACATACTGGAGAGAGTCCAGGAACGGCCACAAAGACAATGAAGGGACTGGAGCATCTCTCCTATAAGGGGAGAGAGCTGGGATTGTTCAGCCTGGAGGAGAGGAGGTTCAGGGGGGGTCTCATCAATGTATATAAATACCTGAAGGGAGGATGCAAAGGGGACAGAGCCAGAATCTTTCCAGTGGTGCCCAGTGACAGGACCAGAGGCAATGGGCACACACTGAAACATGGGATGTTCCCTCCGAACATCAGGAAACACTTTTTCCCTGGGAGGGTGACTGAGCACTAGCACAGGTTTCCCAGGAAGGTTGTGGAGTCTCCCTCCTTGGAGCTATTCAGAAGCTGCCTGGACATGGAGCTGGGCAACTGGCTCTGGGTGGCCCTGCCTGAGCAGCGGGGTTGGAGCAGATGACCTTCAGAGGTCCCTTCCAACCTCAACCACTCTGTGAGTCTGTGAGTGGTACCAGTAAATGGTGATGCCAGCCTATAGCAGAGCTAAGCATTCATGAGTGGGCTGTGGGTGATCAACTCCACAACTGGCACAGCTGGTGCTAAAATACACCATGTGATGCTGGCCAGCGTAAAATACAAGATGTGTCCAGTAGGCAGATGTGTCTTACTCTGCTGCAGTAGGTTTGACTCATATCTCAAAAATTTTTAGATTGCTATACACCCTAAAGCATCAAGATTAATATTCCTTCCAAACTAGTTAAGACTTTGTATATTTTTATAATTGCCTACATCTTTGATTGCAGTGAAAGCCCGTGTTCATCAAAAACTCAGCCATAACTTCATTATCCACAGTATGCCTTGTAATTAAGTTTTTGGTAGAATACAGATAAAGCTCCCAAATTGTCATCTTCATACTGTTCTTTTAAATCATCTCGCCTTTTGTTTCTGTCCTTTCTGATGTAAAGACATAATTCTTTCATAATCCTGCCTGGATCTATTTCAAACTGATCTGTATGAAAACATAAACATACAAATTCTAATTAAGTACATGAGTAGAAATGAAATTGTTCCTTTCTTGTTTTCCTAGTTTCAGGCCGTGCAAAGACTCAATTGGAAAGCAGTTAATTAAAAAAGTCAAGTGTTACTTTCCATTTAACATTGCTATACTGGTGTATTATTTGTACAAAATATGATAATTGAGTTAGTTAATAGGTACCTAAACAATGTTAATGGCTAACTTAGTTTGGAAATACGGTCATTAGCCAAGTTGCTTTCAATAGTCTTGTGACAGTAAAAGCTGTTAAATACCCTGCTGCTTGGATTTTCAGTAAGCACAGCTGGAGAAAGAAATTGATTCATAAACTTTCTGCTTATAACTTCACTTGTGCCTACACTTCCAGGCTTACAGTGACTCCACTTTCGCAACTGTGGTGTTGTCAGTCTTGCAGCCCCATCTTGATCTGTTTGACCCCTCAATTTAGGAGCTTTAATAAGGGAAAAGGCTGCTGGGGTGTTTCTGTGGGGGGTTTTTTGTTTTTTTTCTTAAATGATGCAGGCACTGTCACTCAGTAAGTGTTACATGCACTTGGTTTTGGGTTTTTTTGCTTCTCCTTAAACAGATACTTTGAGCAGCATGGTGACTATTGCCCTTTCCAGAGCTGAGGAAAGTGCATCAACCCATACCACTATATGTGAAGAACTTTGTCTGATAGCCACTCGAGAGGTTTTCAGGGACTGATTTAACTGATCCTATTCCCATGTTTGAATTAAATGGGGTTTGGATCTTTTCAAAGAACTAGGGTAATGCTGCTGGCCGAGCCCTTGGAATTTAAACCCAAGTTGGATAGTTGAATATACAAAAGCAGTTCTTCCCCTATGTGCAGGTTATGTATTTTTAAATTGAGCCTAGCGGTGCAAGAATATTTTATTAGTTTTGCAGATAGCAGCGTAAGAATTACTTGCATCAGTGAATAAATTATTCCTAATTAAGAATATAAACTGGGAACTGCAGTAGACTGTGTTCTGCAATTGGTGAAGGACAAAGTCCAGATCTGGATTCCCAAGAATACTGTCTTCATTAAAACATTGCGTTTTAGAGAGCATTTTGTGGAAGCAAGTCTTTGACACTGTGCTGCCAAGTGTCTTTTATAAACTCCCATCTGCCACCAGGCACAGGAGAGCGTGTCTCAAATGTGGGATGCACAGCAGCAGCAAATCAACTGCCTGCTTTTAATAGTGCAGCAAGATGTTTGAAGACATTTGGTATTTTTATTACTAGCTTTTGTCACATACATTTTTTTTAAAAAAAGGCCAACTGCTGTAATGGTTTAAAAAAAGCCAAAGCTGTTGAAACCCTGGCTTCCTACACATCCAACCCTCATTTCCTGAATGAATGCCCAGGCTGTAACAGGTGAATCAGGTCTGTGGTATGGGTCTGAGGTTCTGAGATCATTTAGAAAAACCTTTTTAAGATGTTTCTGCTTTCTGAAATGGAAACCTATTTAGGCCATGTATTTATTATACTATAATAGCTTTTCTTAAGCTGTTGTCCCAAGGGTAAGTACAAGTGGCTACAGCCGCTGAGGTTACTCGCAGGTTTTAGATCACAGTTAAGTTCTGACAAATAGTCTCTTGTATTGTAAATATGTTGGTTTCCATAATTTACAATTGAAACAGATGCAAAACCCACTGATGCTGGCTGGGGGCATGTACTGGAAGGAAATGATAATATTTCATTTAGTCCAGAAGTTTAAACATAATCATTTGTTACAGTGAATTTATTCCTTCCTAAGCAGCATCTGATGGGGAGAAAAGTTAAAGAAGCCTTCCTAAGCACTGGCTGCAAGGATAGAGCACTTGCTGTTTCTTTTTCTCCCCAGTCCTCCAAAGCTTTCTAACTCCTACAGTGATGGAAATTCCTTTCCTTTCTACTGTTCTCCACTAACTGCATGGTGAGCTGCATTTAGGGGTCTGAGCCAGGTGCTGGGGAGGGGAATGAACTATTCCTATGAAGTGTGGGTCTGTGCTGGTATGAGGAAAGCAGCTGGAGCATTTGGCTAGGATGGGGAAGAGTAGGAGCCCAGCTTTGGCAGTAGCCTGTGCTTGTATCAGCTCATTTGGATCATAACACTGCACTGTGAGAGACTTACCTCTTGGCTGGCAGGTTTTGCTCTTGCAACTCTCCAGTGCAGCCAGCATCACTTACACCTGTGCTTTCTGGGGTAGAAACTCCCCCTCTAGCTATGTTCCAGAGAAACCAATTAGATGGCTGCTTTATTTGGAAGATCTTTCAGCTGCTTAGGGTCCCCCCCACCCCGCCTTATATTCTGCTGTTAAGAAAAACAGGTTGTAGTCTTTTCAGCTTCATGGAATATTTATGTCAGTCAAAGGCATGAGCCTTTGGGCATAAACGAGCCCAGTAAACTGTACAGTAGGGAACATGGTTGCTGAGATGGGTAATTGCCACAAATCTTGTTGAACAGTCAAATTAAAGGTTAAGCAGCTGGAACATGTTAATTTTCTTAAAATTAATGTGTATCTTCCAATGTGGAAAGGAGGAGCAAATCTGACAGTTGTGAGCTCATTTACTGAAGTTAGCTTTTTGATTACAAAGAGGAAAAGGAAAAAGTATCAGAATTATTTTATATTTTGCAGTTTATCAATAAATGCTAGCAGTTTGCAAGAAAGCAAGTAATTTACAGTTCACAGATACTGTATTTGAAATGATTACTGCAACCGTGTGATACAGAAAAGAAGAAACCCTGGACAGCAAAATACACATAAGTGAGCCCTTTATGTTACTCATTCTTTCCATTTTTCTTTTTTTTTCCCTTGGAAAAGCGTGATTGCCTGTAAGTGTCAGACTGACTCCTGACCACAGTGACAGCACCAACACAAGTTTCCATAAAGACATTCTTTCCCAGTTGGGTGTCCTGTGGTGATACTGCAAGTCATGCCAAAATGTTCCCACATTCTGTAGTGTAGGTGATTTATGTTTTTTTTTAGAGTCTTCCTGTAAATGATGTATTTTATTTTTATAGGGCAATGGTAGTATTTCTTCTTCGATATGAAAGCAAGTGTGTTATTTACTTAAATAAGACAATAAATAACCCATCTGCTTTCTTTCCAAAACCTCTGTGGTGGCTGACTCACATGTGCTATCTCTGTAACCAGGTTTGGTAAATGCTTGCACCCTGTTAAATGTGCAAGTTAAGCACTCTTCCAGTGCTCCTGTTACTTGCACTGAAATGTCAGCAGTTTTGGAACTACTTTCAGGAAAAAAATTTTTTACAAAATATGCTTATTTTTAAGTGTTCTAGGAAGCTCAAAAGCTAAACTGAGACTGATTGTTCAATTCCATTAAAGGAAGAGCTTGAGTGCTTAAAAGTGAGAAAAATATTTTTGGTAAATAAATATATCTGTCAGACCTCTGACCTGTTGCTTTAGTCTCATAAAATAAATAAGTAGTTAGCAGAGGATTTAACTATCCATTTTGAAGATATTAGTGAGTACTTAGGAAACAGATCAAATTAAACATTGTTAAAGATTTCCTGGAGAACTCTCTGTAAAAGTGGAATGGAGTATTAAGAATTTGTTTGTACTGCTGATTCCAGAACATCTGTACACAGAAGTGAACCAAAAAATAGCATTTTGAATATGCAGTTGTTGATGTCTATAAGATCATATCTGTAAAGTCACAGCCTTTTAAATCTTTCATCTGCATTTGTCTGTGTGTAAGCCTGCCTATTGTTTGGTCTGCTGTAACTTTTAATCATTTTTCATATTCTTGTTAGTATGAAAGCTTTTTTTGGCCCCTTTGCAGACAATTTTTTCCATATTTGCATGATCTGGTCTTGTTCATAAATAGCAGTTTTTAACATCGGAAGACCTGTTTCTCTTCCTTAAATGCTTTTATTACTCATATTGCAGGATCTATAATCATGTTATACAGGCTACTTAATTTCAATATGTATGCAAGTCTGTCACTCTTCAGTTTAAAGGATTTTTCATAGTTTATTTCTCCTCACAACTAACTTTCTGGGAATTTCTCCTTCTACAAAAATGAGCTGTCTTGAATTCAACAAGTAACAGTAATTTTGGTATGAATGGGATACTTACCAAGTCAGTAATGTTTTCTGTGTTGTAGCTTAATGGACCTGCTAGGTGGTTGGGGTTTTTTTCTGTGCATAGCCCAATTTTAGGAATATTAAAATTTCTATGCATAGTTTTCCTCTGGCATGCTATTATCTGAAGTACTTTCATACTCAAGATATTTTTTTTCCAGCATTTAAGGTCTACTTTTCAATTAAGAGAAATAGATTCAAATAGTATTTCAAGTTACTTTTACAGTATTACTATTCAAGTCATAAAACATTCAGTAGAATACCCAAACAACATAATTCAACAGATGTCAAAAATTAAGCTTCATTTTTACTTGAGAGTAATGCCAGCATTCATTTAATGACTCATTTTCTTTTCATTGGCAGAATCTGAAGAAGATTCAAGAAATGGACAGAGAGACAAGTGATGAATCCAGCACAGATCTTGATGACTTAAAAAATGCTGACTGGGTAAGACAATTGAATAGCGATTCAGCATAATTACTAGTACGTTATATTTCTTCATAATGCTTACCTGAAGTTGTTTGTTTTATGTTAAAATCAGTGTCTGTTCTTTTAACATATGAATTAATAGTAGCTCATGACAAGTTAGAACCAAATGGAGTCTCAACCTTCCTTCGCAGACAGATGAAACAATACAAGTATCCAAGCATTACATTTTTTCTTTAGACTGTTTTCGTGGAGAAGCTTTTGCAATTTAAAAAGGCTGAACATTTAGACAGGTATCATGCTGACAGCCCTTCAAAGAGGCAGCCAGGCATTAGGCAAAGCCACCAGCTGAGCTTCTCCAATGATGAAGGAAAAATGTTACAGAGAAACTCCTAACAGAAAGAAGCTTATTTTATTCTCTAGTTACTATTCTTGCCAGTTCATAGAGGAATATTGCAAGGCTTTTAAAAGTACTCGATTTCAATCTCCCAGTCTTCTGTCCGCCACCTGTTCTTCCTCCTCTCCAGCCATTCTCACTGCCCAGAAAATGAGAGGGAGGTATTAGTGTGTGGTGCTCTTATAGGCAGAGCAAAAGGAAGTTGGGTACTGAGAGGATATGGCTAGACCTTAGGATTTGGAGTCCATGCCAAAGTTTCTATTTGAAGAACAACTGCTGGGAAATTTTGCAAGAAAGTTCTGGGCCTAAGGGAAACAAAATTTTGGATTCAGTCAGTGTTCTGATTCACATAGTATTAGCTATAAGTCTAGAAACTTTCCTGAAGTGCTTGACGGTATACTTGAAATGGAAATACAGATGTATGGTATGAGAATTTCAAATCCTTTTCCTTTATTATCTTAGAGATGAACATCACTTGAGGTGAGACTCTCCTGTCCTGTTGAGTTGCAACAAAGTTTTGTTACGTTCATGAGGGTTAAAAATAGGCTTATATAAAATAAATAGGTTTTGATTGATGTGTTAAAAATAAAATAGTACAGCTGTACATATTTGGTGGTGTCCTGAAAGGGGAATGAACAACTTTGGTTTAATCTGAGGTGGTATTCAAGGGTAAGGTATCAAGTAAAATTTTTCTCTTTTCTCTTCAGGCTCGTTTTTGGGTACAAGTGATGCGAGATTTGCGGAATGGTGTTAAACTTAAGAAAGTTCAAGAGCGTCAGTACAACCCGCTCCCAATAGAATATCAGCTCACACCCTATGAAATGCTGATGGATGATATTAGATCCAAACGCTATACCTTAAGGAAGGTCATGGTAAGTCCAGAAAATCACTAGAATTTGTCAAATCTGAAATGTTATTTTCCTTTTTTATCTTCTTCTCTTTTTTCTGAGAACCTTGAAATTATCATTTCATGTAGATAGTAATGCTCATGGTTTTTATGTGGCATCTTCAATTTACATAGTACATTGAGGGGAAAAACATGAAACCAACAAATGTTGTGTATTTTGTATTCCATATGGCAGGCATTTAAAATTCCAAAAAATATACCTAAATATCATATGCTTGAACAAATTACTTGTGTTGGTTTTATGATAACCTTAAGAGTCATATCAAAAGTCCTGTCATGCTTTCCACTGAGAGATTGTTTTAGGTGTTTCTTATCGGGGAGAACATTTATCTTGAGTTACAACACGATTTTTGGAATTCCAGAATGTAAAGTGGTACTATGTTGTTACATGAGCGATACTGTGATGGGAAAGGAAAACCTGTAGTGGTTGAAAACTTATATTACCTACTACCTATATTACAGTGTTTGAAAATTTAATGTTACCATGATCTGTTACGAATTTTCAAGGAATACTGTATGTAAAAAATTTTAAATCTTCAATTTTTAGAAGTCGAGCTTAATTATTTTCAGCATATCCTATTGCTGCCTTCAAGTCAAGACAATATGGCAAAGCAAGCTGGAGAGTGTTGATGGGTCTCCTCCTCCTAGATACTCATAAAAGTGCATGTAAGATTTACTTTAGGCACTCTCTTTATTAGAACCTCTTTGATATTTACTGGTGTTTCCTTGTTCTTCCCTTCTGGTTTATATTATGTTCAACATTAAGATGCATGTATTTGGTCAATGTCAATATTTATACCTTGCACTTACTTATCTTTGCCTGTTATGAGTTACAGTGGAAGCATTGTCTTAGAATATTCAGTGTTCAAATGTATTTGCTTTCCTGACAAAACCTCACACAACCTTTGTTAGTGAGAAAGCCATGATTCCACCAGAAAAATTCAGAGGTGGGGGTCGGGGGGAGACGAGAGACAGAAAGCATGTAGTTTGTTCTATCAGAGATCATTAGAAGAAAGAATAAAGGAGTTAAAAATTGGAACAACTACATGGGGAGCAAATAAATGAGTTCTGTTACAAATACAAATGCTGTTTATGTATAAGCTGAAAGTACTTTCCTAATCAAGATCTGGATTTAGACTATCAGATTGTATTAATTTTCTGCAGCAGATGTCGCTTAAATGGTGAATCAATAGGGTAAAATACATACCCAGGTAATGATGTTATCTGTCTTTCTGCTAACAATTCAGAGACCTGTGCTAAGTGTTCCTACCACCCCCTGCAAAAGAGGAACAGTCCCCTCAGGACCTTGACTACTGTATGTAATCAGGATAGTAGTTTTGTTTGAATGGGACCCCCTGGGTGATCTAATTT
>VYZV01011282.1:8469-54379 GCA_013401275.1 Pandion haliaetus | reverse complement strand
TTACCTTTTGCTGAAAACGCTCCTGCCTCTTCAGAAGAGATTTTCTTCGTTATATGGTAGGTCTTGGAGGCACAGCTGCTCCTCTGCTCCTCCAGGCTCTCACTGTATACGAAATCCTTGCAAGCATCTATTTTTGTCCTGCTATCTTGTCTACTAGGTAGATTGTCCAAAGTGACCTCTGGGCGTAAACATGCATTGGGATTACAATCAGCTGCAGGTACACTACCTGTAAGGCGGTCTGTAATGCAATTCCTGGCTTAGTCTGACAACTGCTAATGACATTGTGTTAGAAAAAGAACTTCTTTCATATTAGAAACCTTAAATTCAATAACTTGGATTCTGCTGCAGGGTCTGCTTGAAGAATGTGCAAAGTATGCACAATAGCAAGTTTAGTTAGATCGCATAAATACAGCATCTTTTAGCTGACTGTCATGGTTCGAAGCTGATTATGTGTATTCCCATCAGAGAAAACTGTTGTGGTTCTTGAGAAGAGGAGAAAAGAACAAGAATCCTAAACCTGAATTTTAAGGCAGCCTAGGAAAGATGGATTATGTTTGTTTGTTTTTTTCAGTCAAAATGGATGATTGGCAAAATTTTTATTAAAAGGAATTTTTGCTTTGAATTTGTAGGTAGTATTTTTAGACTTGGTAGCTTGTGAAAATGCATATGCTACTAATGATAATGAGAGGTTAAGTAAATTTTTTAAGTAAATGAGATGCAACATGAAGTCTTTACTGTTCTTTTTATTAATATAATGCTATGTTTAAAAGAGTAGCTTGATCTGTCCCTGACTGCTCAGTACTCTGAGTAGAAATTAGGAAAGGAACAGATGTTCCTATTATGTGAATTACTTAGGAACTATTTTGGTGTTTCAGACTGTCAAAAGTGTTGAGTTAACAGATGCCAATAACTGGAGCTGTCTATTCTCACCTGTCTTCTGTCGTAGTGCAAGTATTCAAAATGTTTTGAAGATGTAAAATGTCAAATTCTGGGCTTTTTGTAAATGACTGGCTTCATTAGTTTCAGTGACATTGGCATTTCTATTTCAGTACATAGGAAAATCATTTCAGATTTGTCATCTCTCTATCCCAATGCAAGAGTCCTTGTTTCTATGGTTGTTATGGGAACAAGGTAGCTTTCATTCCGGCATTTTATAATCTTTAAATGTCTACCTGGAGAGATTTAATAGCATTTTTCTCCTATGGAGCACTCACTCCCCAAAAGTTAAAAATTGTGAACATTGGTAGAGTCGACACTTGGAAACAGGGAAATTTAAAAATTAAATTACTCTTACAGGCTTAATTTTTCTTTATTATGCATATGTGTTAAACCACAGCTTTTAATTCCACATTGATTTACAATTAGCTCTCTTTCCTGCTGACTTCGCCCCCTCCAAAATGTGCAACATTCACTATATTTCCTGAGCAGTACTTATTGAACAGTAGCTGATAAGCCTTATGTTGCTTATTCAGTGCATGGCTGTCAAGTACCTTTTATGTAGTATCCACTTGGCATTACATTGCATTAACAGTTAAATCCTTCAACGGTAACGGTGCTCTTGTCTTCGTATTCGAGCTCTTCACAAATACCTGTGATGCAGTGCTATTAGCTTGGCCAAGGGGAATTTAGGCATATGGGTTGAAGCTACTATTACCAAAAATGTCCAGTAATTTGAATGTCTAATCTGACAATCCTGTGGCATGGTTGTTTGGGTATTTTTAACAAAAATTATTTATTTTCAGTATTTAGCATCTTACAGTACTTACACAAATTGCAATAACAGCTGTGCATGGACAGTGTTTTCGTAAGTGAGATTTTAGATATTTCAAGCTGGACATAGAGAATGTGAGGAAAAGACTTAGACCAGTTTGTCCGGCTGGGCGTGGTAGAGTCTGTCGTTCTTTTATGCACAGGTCTGACTTAGTTTTACTGAGTGGTATTCAGCTGCTTTAAGCAGGGAACTATCCTTTTTCATTTTCTGCCTTTGTCACCTGTTTCTGCAGAAGTTTAGGAGTCATCCTAGGTGGAGCAGTGAGCATTACAGTTCCTAATCATGCTTTAGGGGTATTCAAAGGAGTGACTTTGTGTAAGTACTATGGTTACCATGTGGTATCATAAACTTGTACCTATAATAGATGTGCAGGAACAGCAGGGGGAATAAAGTGGCATAGGATGTGAAGTACCAAAGCACTTCATTCTTGGATGCTGCTGCTTGAGCTTGCTGTGTGGTGTCAAATATATGGACCGTGTAACAAATATGTTAACAAAAGCACTTTACTGTCTGCATAATGAAAGATGGCAAATATATATCTACTTATAATACTTTAATCCACAACAGAACTTTATCATGACCTGTTCTGGAAATGATGTAGCATGCCCCCTCTGTTTCAGTGTCCATGCAATCTCATTTTAAATGAGAATTTCTAGATAGTACAAACAGTATCATTTTCATGTTGCCTATTGTTTAGAGATAGCACTCTCCTACTTAATGCTGTCACCTTTTATAGTGAGATAAATAAATGGCTGAGAATTGAATGTCAACGATAAGTGATGTAGTTTTTGTGAAAGTCACGTGCAATGTACTTCTTGCTTGGATCACCATTTTTAAAGCTCAGGTTTCAGCCAAAGGTTACTAAGTACCATTTGCAGCTATGTTTTTTTAACTGCAAATCCATATTTATATATTAAAATGTGATGGTAGCAGGTTGTGAGTGAGTAGATGATGAATGACATGGTAATTCTTCTGTGCTTTAGCTGTTTGGATCTCTACATTTCTGGTTGATTTTTATAACCATTGGTTATGCTTTCCCCACACTGCCAGTTTTAATGCACACTGCTGTACAAAAGCCATTTTACACACATGAAGACTTAGGATAGTCTTATAGTGTTTTGAGGTATTTACTTAAATACTAGTTTGCCTTTGGGGCCCATCTGATATGTGTTGGTTGTTTTTTTTTCCCCTGCATGTATCGTGGCTGCATCTGTGCAATGTATCTCCGATTTAGACTTTAATCAAGAGCCATGAATTTTAATTCATTAAAAGTAAAAGATGCATGTGAAATTGCTCATTACAGAGAGAGTTAGTTTGAGTAAAGCAATAGAACTAGCGTGGACAGAGAGAATAAAAGCTTCTCGTCAGTGACTTTCCTGGCAGCATCTGGTTTGGCCACCGAGTATGAGAAGGCAGGTTCTGCCACTGGTGCTCCAGCTTTTGGCTTGTTGTCTGCAAAGCATCCACTTGCTTTGCCACCAGCTCCCTGTGTATCCTGTGGAAAATCACTTAAGCAAATCTTACATTTCTCCTTTTCCAATCAAATGGGAATACTGATACTAATTATACCCTGGTGGCATTAAGTCAGGGCATAGAGTGCCCTGAGGTGAAAGGCTCAGAGCCATGTATTATTTATTTCCTATTGTCATGCCAGAGGGTTATTCCCCAAGGCTGGAACGGAGATTATGAGTTTACAAAATGGCTGTTCTCATGGTAATAACTCAACTTCAGCTATCAGCTTTGACATCTGATGAACAGTAACCTGGGGAAGAGAGACTTCTCATTTCATAAATAATCTCACAAAGCATGCTGGCCTCCAAAAATTGCTCAGTCTTTAAACAGAAGGAATTGATCACACCACTTAAAATAATATTCTCCTCATCATAAAATGTCAATTCACCATTTAATATAAACCTTTTCAATTTTTATTTTTCTGCACTACTTTGAGGAAGGTGATGCATGTTGCAGAGTTTAGCAGCTTGGTATTCTGTGCCAAGCTGTATGAAATTCACTCTAAGGAAGCTAAGGAGGTGGGAGGGGTGAACAAATGGAACGTGGACCATGTCTGGGGTAGGATACCACCAGAAAAAGTCCCCCGGAAAGCAATGAAATGTTTCCCAGGAGGGACTCTGCAGCTGCTTCCTTACTGGGAAGGGATGAATTTTTTCTGAGAGGCTGCTGCTCTGCCTCAGCCTGGAAAGAGGGCATGTCTGAGGTGAGCAGAGCTTATATGGAAGCTGCTTGGCATTACTGCAGTTCAATTAGGGAACATATTCAGGTGACCTTGTGGGCATTTAAACCCGTTTTTCTGACTGCAGCATTCCTTCTGGTTAGCAAAAGCATATGGGATTTGACAAACCAGAGCTGTGTCTTTACATATATTTTCTGGCTACAGAGATTGTATGAATAGAGTCTCCCACAGAACGATGAGCAAACCGACCCTTAAAAAAGAAAAAAGAAAAAAAAAGTCCTGAAATTTGGGACATTTGGTCTAAGAAATATAGTGTCACAGGAATTTCTGTCAAATTGGAGGACAGGGCTGATAGTCAGCTACTGTATAGTAATAGAAGGTACCAGAAGGATGTATGGCATAGGATGCTCTCTCATCCCTGACAGTGTGCTTGAGCACTGTGCTGTATGAAGACTGAACCTGACAGGTGGATTTTTTTAAAGCAAATCCATAGACTAATTCCCAGCTTACAATTTATGAATTCTTCATATGATAGGAATAATTCCATTGCCTTCTTTTATATCCTGTACATACAGTGAATTGCTGAGTCTTTCCTTTAATGTCTTGTATACAGTCTTATGTCTAGATGAGGTATCAGAGAAAGAAATGTCTGTGTCTCTGGAGAAAACCAAACAAGCAAGCAAACAACCCTCACCCAGCCTCTCTCCTACAGAAATATATGATTTACAGTGAGGAAATGCACTGCCTATACTTCCAATGGCATGCCATGGCATTCTAGTGATTTACTTTTTATACATATTAACGAACTTCGTTTTACACTTGAGTAATCTTTGAAGTGCATGTGAAGGGGTAGCTATGAAATCATGCTCTGGGCTTCCCTCTCCTTCTGCTGGTATTTACACACAACGGCACCTCTTCATGGCCAGAGCAGCAGAGACAGGTGGTAAAGACAAAAACCCAAGGGGAACACATTTTTCATCCATTGCTACAAGCAAATCATTGAATGTGCCAGATCTAGCTTTGCTTTCACGTCAGTGCTTGGGAGATGGTAAGGAGATCAAGAAAACTGGGGCCTTAAAGAGCATCCATGTTTTCTCAGAGGCTAAGAACACAGTATTAGAGCTGTGTAATGGTTGGCAGTGAGATATGGTTCAAATAGTTGTTCTTAAAAATGGTGTTGGCAACTTTTCCGCCAGGCATGATCCAATCTTTGTCTGCATTCTCCATAGACGTGATTGCAGCCTTGACATTTGATTTCATAAATTTCAAAATCCTAAGTATTGCTGATTAAAGCTGCTGCAGCTGTGGTTATTCTGCAGCTATCTGCAAAGCTGGAAAGCTGTTATCTACATTTTTGCTTGCCTGTGCTCTGCATATGGATTGCTGCTCTGCTCAGGACTGGTGGGGTGCAGGTGTCAGAATACTGCAAGCTCTGTCAGGGTTGTTGTGAGTTTTCAATTGATCTCATCATCTGCATGAATATGAATGCAAAACACGGAAATATATATTTCACTTTCTCCTTTCCAGGTCAACGGTGACATTCCACCTCGATTAAAAAAGAGTGCCCATGAAATAATCCTGGATTTCATCCGATCGCGACCTCCATTAAATCCTGTATGTAATCCAGTGGGCTTCATTTCTAACAAAAATGTGGCTTTCTAAAGCATGTTTATGTCCAGGGAATATGTTAAATATTATGTTTTCTGACATGGGCTTTCAAAAATCTTGTCTTCTGTATATAGCAAGTGATCTTCTAAAAGAACAGTGTGTAATATCTTGCACCTACCAATTTATAGCTGTTATTACCAGCAGCCCTTTATCTCTGGGAAATCATGACAAACTGGGGAAAAATACAGTCCTCTCTGCAATTTACATGAGTTTTACAATTGAATGCATGTAAAATCATATCACAACATTCCACATTTTTTTCCCCCAAAAATGTGAAATCTACTTTCCAGGAAGCACTGTTTTATGTAAATATGATTATCTTTATATCCTGAGGCCTCGGCAAGAAAACTGAAACCAACCCCACCACGGCCACGCAGCCTTCATGAAAGGATACTGGAGGAAATCAAGGCAGAGAGGAAGTTACGTCCAGTCTCGCCTGATGAGATAAGGCGTAGCAGGCTGGGTAAGCACATTGCTAGTTTTTACCTGCAGCATCCACAGAAAACTTCCCACATAAGAAGCAGTAATATTAGTGATGCCTGTGCAGTTGTCACGGAAGATAAGATGATTCTCATCCCTTCAGAAAAAGAAAGAACCTACAGGCTTTGCTAGGGCTATGCAATCTTTGTGCTAAGTTATATTTAAAAATAAGATACTGTATGGTTCAGCTTGATTCCCTTCAAGTTTTTAATGTAAGCATTAGATAAATTTAATGGCATTATATGGCTTGTTGCACATGGCAGTTAGTTTTAGATTTGCTCAGAATGGAATGGGTATTGCTTCTCCCCAGTGCAGTATTCCTTACATATCTGCAAGTATTCTTTGCATGTCTGTTTTTAATTAATTTTATTCTCTTTGTTTTCTGGTGTTAGCATCATCAACTTCCTTATTTTAATTTAAAATCCACCTTTACATTTTTTGCTGGATCTATTGTTTTTATTTTGAAACTAAATCTTTGCTTCATTTTGTAAGTTATGGAACACGTGTTTGCATATATTTTCAATGGGCAAATAATTCAGACTTGAACTGCAAAGCATTTCATTTCTGCAGTGTATATTCAACAACCCACTATGAAATTACGCTCCAAATACTATGCTTTCCAACAATCACCAATTTGCATTAGTTCAATGGTTCTGATTACAAAAGCGTGACAAATACAGTCTTACATCATGACTTACATTTCTTTAAGAGCATGATATTTAATTGTATTAGAAAAACTGAGCCAGTTGGAGTTTTGAAGAGCAAAAGTGGCATCTGATGGCTGAAAAGCATGAAATAATCCGCATACGTACTCCCTGTTACTGCTTTTTGCAAAGTATTTGTGCTTGCCACATGTGCTTAAAGGCACTGGTCCAGATTCGAGTGGGTTGTGACAACCCATTGTCTCCAGAGTAAAACAACTTCATCAGTCTTGCTTTGTTGCATTGTTTCTGAAGTGCTCAGTAGAGTTTGATGAACGCTTGGGTGCATTTTTAAAAGCGTGATGTTTTTAATATTGTTTCTTTGGGCCTTCCACTTTCTGGTTTGGATTCAGTTTATGCTTGCTGTATCAACTAATCTTTCTAATAGGCCTAGACATTTTTCCAAATATGGGAAGCTTGTAAAAAATGTGGAACGATTCCTTACTTTTCTTTCAGACATTCAGTATTTTAAATGTCCTCCGTCTGGGAACTGTCATGTCCTCTCAGGGGCAGCAAATTTGGTCTAATAGATCTTCAAAATTTCTGACTGAGAGAAACTGTTTATTAAATGGGTTTGATGTCATTTATAAAAACAATGTTAAATTTTGGAATATTACTGGTTAGGACTTTCTGGGCTGATTTCAGGGCATGGCCTCCAGTGAGGGTTACCTGTCTTCCACCAATTCTTAATTTTTTGTTAAAGAATTAAAATGTTGAGTTTTGGAACTGTGGTAATTCCCCTTCAGTCCAGTGAATCGTTTGGATTAAATGCCATATTACTGGAGGTGTAAAAGGGGATGCATGCAAGTTTTATTTCCCAAGTGTTTATTTGCTCCTGGCATGAAGAAGAAAAAAGAGCAAAGGCCTTGAAGATATTTTTTTCTTATGTTGAAATATGAGGTTTTGTTCTTTCTCACATTGAAATGATTGTTATGTCCAAAGTTCCTTTTAGAATAAAATGTGTTTGTGCAGAATTGGGAATGGAGTAATGCTAGTGACATTCAGTATGGTACAAATAGATCTGCCATATAGTTTAGATGACCACTGAATGTAATTTAGTGTAACAACATGTAAGATAATGAGGTTTAAGTATTATAATCTAAGTAGAAACACCATGTGGGACACTTGCACCTTCTGGACAGTGCTATTAAAGTGTCCAGTGTGCTGGACAGTGCTTGTTGCTATTAAAAAGAAGGGAAAAAAAGAGTTTTCGAGTTAAGTATTTGAGAGTATAAGGTATGTTGCACATATCCCAGTGTTATTCCTTGTTGCTCAGTTTATAGCAGTCAAGAGCACAACTACACTTGACTACTGGGGTGAGGGGGACTGTATTCTTGCAGTTCCTCCTCTGCGGTATGGGTGGACCTATGGCATGTGTTTCCCAGCAGCCGCAGGCTTAGTCTCTCTGCTCTGCACAATACGTGTACAGGTAAGATCTCCTCTACCCTGAGCTGCCACTGAGAAAAGCTAGCCTGTGGCTGGCCCCTCTCAATCTAAAACTTCATTGGAAATGGTAATTTAGTCTTAGTTGTTGTTCTTACAAGGGGAGAGGTTTGAGTAGAGGAATTGGAGTGAGCTTTCAAATGACCTCATAAAATCATCAGAGTTAGCTATCGAGACAAACACAGCCTTGAGGTACATGTCCTTTTAATTAAAAGCATGGATTTGTAACTCAAGCAAGTCAAGCTTATGAAGCTTGGAGAAAACTTTGTTTCATGTACATGTTTTATCAACCTTCAGTGAGGACTTAACATTAGGTGATAAACACCCTTATGCCTTAAAATGTATTTGCCTTTATGCTAAGTTCAGACAGGGATTTAGATACTGTTTCTGTAGCTGTTCTCTGTGGCTGATGTTGTCTAGTCAAGGAACTACAGGAAAAAAACCCTGACTCCTAAATTTGGCTCTGAGTCAGCCACCTGTTGCGCTCACCACATAGATTTATTCTCCTGAGCAAAACTTGTCCCAGCAAAAACTTTTTTTAAACATCTTTTAATGTAGTGGTTCATGTGGCTGACAGGCCCTTTCATACCAACTTGCATGTTTATCACCTGTCAAGTAAGACAGATAAGCTGATGTCAGTTTTGATGCCTTCCTGTACATTCTTGTTGCTGGGCTTGGCCTGCTTATTTGGATTAGTGCACTGAAATTTTGTTTTCACTTGAGAAATGCTTTGAGTGTCTGCTCCCTGAATTACATTGTTTAATTGTAAATATACATAGGTCCTTCCAGAAATAAAGAACACCTGACCGCTTTCTTATCTAGAAATAAAATGGTTAGAGGCCCAGAAAGAAGAAGATAATTTTGTGGATACATTTTAAAGGCCAAGTCCACCTAAGTTTTTTAAAAAGAACAAGAATCAGCACAAATCACAATGTGTTCGGCCTTTGTTTCCATCCTCTTCAGGGAAACTACTGCTAAAGCTTAGCTCGAGTGTCTCTCTTTATTAGTTTAATTATAATCATCGGAGATTATGCTTAAAAAAATAAGAAATATCTTTGTTTCGGGTCACTGAAACTTGTGTGAAATGTGGCTTTGTACTTTCAAATTTTTTTCAGCTCTTTCTTCCTCTCCTCTCTCTCTCTCCCCTCTCCCCTTTCTCTCTTTCCTGGCATTTTAATTGAAAATATTCCATTTCTAAGATACTTGCCTCTTGTTTTGATATTTGATTTATGGAATTCCAAAAAATCTCGTTCTACAACTATACAAATATATTTATAATTGCTCTGTTTGCAAGTCCCATTTATGCTACTGTAGTTTTCAGACTTTGAGCTTTACTATAATAAAGCAATAGCACGTCTGACACACTTTGGATTTAGGCAACAAAATCCAAAATGTCTCAAGTGGAGTTAATCTTTTGTTTTCATTGCCCCTCTGCTTTTCTAATAGCTGAATCATTTTCTTTTTGTTGTTTTTGTTTCTTTTTTACAGCAATGCGGCCACTTAGCATGTCTTACAGTTTTGACTTGTCAGGTAAAAGGTGCAGCAACACCTGACGTGGTTATTGTGCTTATTGTGAAATTTGTTCCATCTGTTTGTTGAAATCCCATTTAAGAAAGAAACTTGAAGGGATTCTTCCAAGATATGGTCAGTGAAAATAAAAATTAAAATAAATTACTTATTATTACCTACATTTCCCTTGCCACAAAAGGATGCCTAGGTATAGTAAAACAGCTGCATTTCACCTGAAATGGAGTGCTGGAATTCTGTTTAAATAAATAACCAAAATAAGGTGGCCCAGAGCTATTCCAAATTCTAGAAAGGACTGCAGAATACAGTGTCACCTTCAAGTCTGATTTACTTATTTATGAATCTGACCTTTGTGTCTTTACGCTCGCTTTTTGACTAGACCATTTGTTGCAGTACTTAATTTCTCACGAGGATCCAAAACCTAGTTTTGAACTCCTCTGCCTTTCTAGATTTAATGAAATACACCTATGAATACTAATCTAGAAAGGAACTGTCAGTTCTACTGAGTGTCTTTACAGTAAATGCTTTGTGAGTCATGAAATCAAAGACATTCATTCAAAAGAGGCTAAAACTTCCTTCTTCACTGGTTAGCAAAATAAGTTGCTAAGGTTTGCTGGTAATAGCTGATACAGAGGATTTGATAGCTGATCGTTCATCAACTATCTAATATCAAATTTAACGTTTCCTCTTGGTGGGCCATTAGTTAGGACATGCAGTAACTATATGAACGTGTTCTGCATCCGAGACAGAAACACCAGAGAGAGTTTGTGCCTACTAGCCAGAAAATAAATTCATTCCTCCCTCATTGTAGACTAACTTTCCAGGATGCTGAGGCCCAAAGACTCCCATCATTGAGGCTGGAAATAATCTACATTAGCCTCAAAGGTCTGTCCGCTGAGGAGAGCTCTTATGCTAGCTCTTACCTAATTTCCCCTAGGTGACTCCCGAGAAAAACAGTTTCCCAATAAATCCATGCTCTCATTTTGTGAAGAAACAACAGCAGCTGTACCCTCCCCCCTTCCTTCCAGTTGCATGTAGAAACATCTCATCTGGGACTTTTGTAGTGTTTCATCCTCATGTTTCTCCATGTGGTTATTTTCCCCATAGAAAGGCATAATCTGACTGAAATGCTAGCATATTGTGAACTAGAAAGACCATGTTGAAGTATTTTGATTACTGTAATATAAAAAAATACAATAGTTTTTTAATATGCCAGTGAAGTTCACAAGTGGCCTGTCTGTGAACGTGGCTTTCATGTTCTGGCTGAGCCAAGCAAACAGCTTGCCACTGTCAGGAGGCGAGGAGGGGCTCTTGCTGCTCCCCTTCCCCCCCCGCCCTAAGCTCTCCTCTAAGCGTGTGATTCCCCTTCTGCTCTGTGCCAGTCCTGCTCATTTATTCACAAGATGACCTGGTTAAACTCATGTAACTCAGGAACAAATACTTTTATTTTCTTACCAGGTTGGTTTTCTGCCCTTTTAGTGATTTAAACCTGCTTACTATCTGATGAGATGATCAGAGAGCTGGCTGAGGGCAGGTGATGAGCATGGGTGGGTAGGAGGAAGGAACAGGCTCTCCCTGTCGGAGGCGGTGGCAAGCGGTTAATCCAGCTCAAGCCCTTTTGTGAAACCTTACACTCAGGGTGTATTGTACAGCTACTGCAGCTGTCTGGTGGGATTCAAATTCTATAGGTACTTGGTATCATGTTTTACTCCACTGAAAGCTGAAGGGTCCCCAGGGCTTCAGATAATAGCATAAACAGGCAAACTTCAGTTTCAAAAAGTATTGCTACTTTCAGATACGCCGAAAGTTCCTTCAGTTTTAAGACTAGAAAACTGAGTGTGCCATGACCAGCAAAAGGGAAATGTCCAGATCTGTCCTTCTACATGTGTCTGTCGTCTTCTTCTTTTGCCTTTTATTTCTAAGAATCCTGAGACATCCTCAAAACAATATTTTGTAAAAGCTCCCTTCATAATCCATTAATTCATTGCCATAATGTTTTTATTTTAAAGAAGTAGCTTCATAGCAGTCTGTACTGTACTTGGATTTGCTCTTTTTGACTGACCACCGAAGAACTCTTCCTGTTTTCTTTACCCATCTTCCAAATGTGATTGGTTTTGTTTTTCAAGTCATGTGGTTCTCAGCAAGTAGTATCATATGGCGTGACTGAGTGATCTGATAAATTGTCTTTAGAAGTAAATTCAGGATGATTAAAACATTCCAGTTAGGTAGATGTGAGACACCAGATGAGCAGTACAGATTAATTAGATGGGTTGGGATGTTGATAGTAAGTGGTAGTTTTGAATGTTGTTGCTTTGCGTGCTTTTACTTTTTTCATTATTTTGGAGGCAGGGAAGCTATACTGTGCTTTCATCACTGTTTCCACATACTCGCTTTTTCACTGCTTTCATTGCTCTCTGCTTGATGGAATTGCTGTCACGAAAAAACACAAACCAGCTGAAAAACAGAAGTGTTTTCTGCGAAGTGCTAAAGGACAGGTGAAGGCTTATATTACGCTTGCTGTCTGCGACTGGGATGATGCAGACCAATTCTGAGAAGACTTTTGCTGGCACCGAGCTGGTGTAGTTGGTATGTCACACTGCCTGGCTCCACACATCTGCCTGCTGTTACCCTGAAGAGGAGAGGAGGGGTGCCTGGGACCTCCTTTTACACTGCTGTTTCCTACTGGTAGAATAGAAGGAGCAAGTGGTAGCCACCTGCAGTGAGAGTAATCTGAGAGGTACTCAGGTATTGACTAGGGACTGGGGCAGTCATTGCCTACTTCCTCTAATCAGAAAACAGCTTAAAAGCAGCTTAATTTCGATGCACTGTGTGGAATGCAGCTCAAAAGATCAGTCATTCCCACTCTTTAACTCTCAAGTTCTTACCTCAAAGCTGTATGCCTGGCTGCCTTGGAGTTGTTACTTCAGAAAGAGTTTGAACGTTTTGGGGGCAAGGGGGGTTCAGGGAGAGAAGAAAAAGGAAACTGAAACATTTAAACCCAAATTTCACAGGGATTATTCCTGTTGTTCCCAACCCTGTGAGGTCACGTGTATCACTGTTGGCTTTACGTGATCTGTGCCTCAGACCGCTATGAGGAAGGAACACCACCAGGTCCTGGTAATCTCTTAATTTAGATAACACAATAATAAATGTGATTCAAACAGCAGCAAAAGACTGGCAGTTTAGTATACTGGTTTATTAGTTCTCAAGTTTGACTTCAACATCTAAGTCCATTGAAAGGAACAGCACGTCTGTTACCATTATTCATTATATAATCTTTCCCAGTATATTATCATCATCATAACTGGCAAAAAGTAAGCCTATATTAGTTCTGCAAATCGATTTTAGCTGTCTGTTAAACTCAGTGTAAAAACGATAAGGCGGAGGAGTACATTTGCCGTATAGAACAAAACTCAGGTTTCTATTGTCATTATTTGCCAAGGAGAGCTGGTTAGGAGGCAGACAGCATATGGTTACGTGAGTGCTGTGGTTTGCATGTAATCTGTGGTCTGCTTAACTCCTTGTTTCGTAAGAGACATAATCTTACATGTAAATAAAGGCACATTTCATATTATCCTAGGGTGGGGTTTTTTGTCTCCCCTTCTTAAGGCTAGTCAGGGAAGGCGAGCACAAAGATCAAGTAATAAATCAAGACTTTCTCTTCTTTCATTTGCCTGTTGTAATGATAGCTTAGAAGAAACTCAAAAGAAACCAAACATACTAATCCAATTTGCAGGTACTGTTCATTGTACTTGCTGCCTGAAAACACAGAGAAATGACACTCTCCCAGTGTGTCTGACTCTCTAATAAAATCTTAACCCCAGGCTGTTATTCACACAAGCCTTTTTTTAATATCATTTGAATAATCTTCAAAACGCTTACATGTTCTATGAAACTAGTGATTGTGAACTACCATCCATTTAAAAAAAAAAAAAATTAGGTTTTTGTTTCAAAGAATTGTCCATGAATTTCCTCTGTTATATTAATTTTTATAAGCATTAGTCTATCAGTTGTTTCTGACTTGTTTGTTATGATTAATTTTATCTTGTTTATGATGATGTATGATTATTTGCCACCAGGTAATGTTTCTGTTGCCTGAGTACATCACTAAAATAGCTTAAACAAAGTAATAATTTTTTGGTTTGTATCTGCTAACAAATTCTGGTTTTAATTTTGGAACAGGTTATCTTTGTTGAAATCTGTTTGCTGAATCTGTAAAATTTCATGATCTTTTCCTTAAATTATGAGAATCCATTTATTCATGTATATCCAGTCCTGTAAGTGCAGGAATGATAAACTGAACTTGAGCACTGTTGACAAAACGGTTTTTATAAATTGGATGGTTTTCTAATTTTCCTTTTTTTTTTTTTTTTATTTAGTGCTTGCAAGTTGTAAAGACCCACTGTTTTTTTTTCTTTAGAGGAAAGAATGGTGATAAATGATATTTCCTACTGAAGAGCCCTTCAAAACAAATACTATGTTGGATTGTCTTCTTGATTCACCGAAAACTTCTCTGGTATTTCAAGAAGACTTATAAACCAACGTATGAACAACTCAACAATATGTATAACAACTCATACACATGTGAATTTAAATAACAACTGGTTTAGGCTTTGTAGATGGTGATTGGCTATATAAATTACTTCCAAAATGGATCAGAAATTTCCATTTCTGGGGCCTAAACAAATCGGGCCTAAGTTCTTAGAAAACAAAACAAAAACCAACCAACCCCAAACAAACAACAACAACAAAACAAAACAAACAAAAAAACCCCAACAGAAAATAAATTATGCTGTACCCTGGATATCCATTCCATCACCTCCCATAGTGCTAGGGGATGTCTGGTGGATGTTCCCTCCTCTTTCCTTTCCCCAGACGTTATCATGTGTTTATTTTTTTTGGACGGAGGGCAATACTGTTGGCCTTCCCATCATTTATTCTCCTACTGAGTCCAACAGTACTTACAGGCCATTCTTCACACTCAGGCAGGGGAGTCACCACCCAGGAGGTTTTTGGGAGAAGGGACACCTTGTGTTGGTGGTGCTGGGGCTGCTTCGCTGGACGGTCTGTTCAGGAACTGCCCTGTGCAATCAAAAGTAATCAAAGGTTTTCCTCTTCCTCATTTGGGAAACCCTGAGCTTCTTCAATCAACTGCATACCAGCTAATTATGAGGTCTCAAGAAATGGTATTGGTAGCAGGGAGGTGAGGCAGTTCAGTTTTTGTTTTCCTGCTGTCGCTTTCTGGGATTGTGTTGAGTGGCTGTTAGAGCAGGAATGCATTTGATGTGGAGGACGCCCATGCTGTATTCGCAGAAATCTAGGAGGAAAAAAAACCATGACCTGTAAGCCATAGTGCTAGTCAGGACACCCATTACCAAAGCCTTTGAAGATAGGAACTAAGGGTTAGAGAGTCTAAGTCTTTGATTGCAACTCTTTGTAGGGAGGACCTGAAGGCAGTAATAACACTGTAGTACACACATTCATAGGCTTGGAATGTCACCATGACTTTAATAGTCCAAATAATCGCCTTTTCTTATACTCCCAGTTGAAGGTATGATTTATAGAGGAACTATAATACACCTCCCGTCCTTTCTAGCTCAGTTTCCAGCATTTAACAATAACCGAATTAATTCTTTAAGATATATATTGATTTAACTTATTCCTCTTCTTACTCCTTTTTAATAGCTGCTCCGGTGAGAATGTTGTAAAACAGACCTACTACTGCAACTGGGGCTTTATCTAGACTGTNTAGACTGTGTAGTTTTAATTTACCTAGTGCAAGAACAGCTTTCATCGATGCAAACTGTGTTGTAGCAGTAGTGACTGCTGTTTGTACGAGGGCAACTATGTAAGTAACTCCGAATGGTGTGTGAGTACTTACGTTGCTGGCACTGGGAATAGCTGGGTGATATCATTTCCCTGTCATAGTCCTCCCAGTAACCTAAGGTACAAGTCATTTGACCTTCTGTGCCTCTTTTCACCATATATAAAAATGGGAGTAATAACTTGTCATTACCCTAGCCTTAAAATACCTGGAGGTACCTTGTTATTACAAGACTGGGGAAGGAGTCCTATAATTATATGGGTAGAAAAACACATTTGTAGAAAGACCAGATGCTTAGGCATACATGCAAATGGGAGATTAAAAGCTTCTCTTTCTTCTCCCTCCGACACAATTTTCTTCAGATTGGAATACTGCACTTTGTACTTTTACAGGGATAAAACTGATTTATCAGACCAAACTCTAAGCTCCCCTAAAATATCAAAGCCTAGGTCATTATCTTAATGGCTAAGCTAAGCTAAGCTAGGCTAAGCACAGCAGACCCAATGCTTGACGTTATCCGAGATGCATCTTCATTGCACACTGGCAGAAATCCCAAGTAATTTACTCAGTGGAGTTACATCCTTGTAAAACTCATGTAGATGAAAATAGAGCTGGAGCCTCTTGTTTCTGCTGTTACATGAAGATTTGACATCACAGACATATTTTTAATACAAATGACAACGCAAGCCTAAGAATTGTGCATATTTTTGATGAATGCTAGTTACTTAGCTCATTTTCATTCCTTTTCTGTATACTGCGGAATTAAACGTAATTATGTCCTCACAGGAAAAACTAGGTTTACTCCATGCTAAACCTCCTAATTTCTGTGTGGCGTTATCTTCAGATTCACTGGAAACCCACTTGTCTAGATACGATTATGCATTCTTCTGTTACTCGTTATATAGTTAATTATAGACTGTAAGTTGAAGGAAGAGTATTTTCTGGTTTAACACAGGATTTTTTTTAAATTTTTTTAGTTGATTGGGGTTGGTCTGAGGTTGGGTTTCAGTATTGTGCACTGCTGCTTTTTCCACTGTTTTCATTCTTTCATATTGCTTCTGTACCACAAGCCATTGCCTGTAGTTCTCTGAGCAACGTACTGCTAAAGTAAAATAATTGCACACATGTAACTATCACAATGACTTTTTTCCTTTTGTGTATGTTGCCTTGACAGTAAGATTTGAGAAGGCAAAATAAAAATTAGGTTCAAATACCAATTGTTTTGTTTCTTTTGCTAGATGTATCTACGCCAGAGGCTGGAAGAAAATTAGTGGATGCCTCTGTAGTGAACGGTGGCCTGGCACCACAAGGAAAGCAGAATGGGGCCACACAAGTGACAGTACAACGCAAGAGACTCCTTAAGGCTCCCACGTTGGCTGAACTTGACAGCTCAGATTCAGAGGTAAAAAATTAGGTCACAACTTGCTTCTTGTTTTGTCAGAATTGAGTCTTGCTCCTTAATTTGCTGAACTGATCAGCTGAGAAGTAGTGACTTTGCAGATTATCATCTGAATTTTCCATGACTGCTTTGTCAGCCCACAGAACTTCAAAAATATTAGATCAGACCTCAAAAATGAGAAGATTCTTTTAAAAGGTTAAATGCTAAGTTTGGCCTTAAACCCAGTATTTACTTATTTTTCTAAATGCCCGGTTTCTGTCCACAGTGTATGTGTAGCAATTATGCTTTTGGGAATGCAGGCAAATGTGTTGCACCGTTCTGCCACCCATGCAGGAGCTGTCACTAAAGGACTCAGATGTGAGGCCAGCCCCACCATACCAGCTGTTAAATAAAGAGCATCAGCTGTGCCAGAGGGGTTGCAGTTTGGTGCAAATGTCAGTGCGTTAGTTTGCTATATAGGCTTGGGAAGTAACACCCAGCAAATGTTTCACAGATAGGGACAAGCAGATACCACTTAGATGGAGAAACGACTTTGAATCCATCCCCTCTCAAATAGAGAGTTAAAGATTTAAAAAAGCATAAAAAGGACAAAAGCTTAAAAAAGCTCTCTAGCTTAAAAGCTGCGTTATATATGACCCTCAAGAAGTACCAACATTACATCCTCAAGAATGAGCTTTGTCTTCTGGACCAGTAGTACTATTAATTGAGTTTGAACCTTTCTGAAAGTTAAGCTGTCTGGAAAGCCCATGCAGGCGGGGTTTTATTCACGGAGGCTAATTTTAGCCTGGGGAAAGCAGTCTTCCTTGACTCTCTTTCTCTCTAATAAATGGGGAAGGAGGGGTTTCCTGGCAGGGCACTTACAAAGGCATCTAAGCTGAACGATAGGAGGCTGGGGAGAAATATATGTGGGGAGAAATTTGTCTCTTTGCATACTTTCTTGATCTGTGAAAGGTTGGCCCTCTTTTTTATTAGGGGCTATCCTATGGGTGACTTGTGTGGGTGCATAATTTGGTGCATCTGTTCTGAAAGCAGAATAGATTTGCATTCTGAAACCTCTCAGCAGTCTTTAAAATTACAATAGAGGCTATATGAGGTTTTGTTAATATGAAAGAAGCTGGGCAGGATGCAGGAATATTAAGACCAGTCAATGAGAGTTGGATCTTGAACTTACAGCTTCCCAGCTTGTAGCTCCGTGCATCCTGAAGCTAATGCAGCATGATATTTCACACGGAAAAATGAGCAGAAGTCAGTAAAAGAAGATTCTGTAAAGGCAAACGTGAAGTGATCCTTGTAGGAGGGGAAAATAACATGTCTGACTGTGGCTATTGATTAGGGAATACTGTGTAGGCAAGCAAAGTCATATAGAATAAGCTCTGGAACATGCAGCAAAAGATAAATAGAAAATAAATCAGCCACACTGAGCTGTCACAGAGAACAGATGCTGTACTGGTTGGAGTCAACAGAAGTAGCTGGTGAAGCAATTAAGACGATTAAGATGCTCAGCAGAATACTGGTTGGGGCTCAGAAACAGTGCTAAAGTAGTGTAAATAAACAAACTGAAGGGAGCTTGGGTGAAATTTCCCAAGCTGACGGAGAGGGTGGGACACAGAACATTTGAAGAAAGTGAAGATCATTCTGTCAAAATGACTTTTACTTTGTATGTAACACAGAGAAGAGCGTTATGTGTTGTCCTGATTGCCTATAAATGACTCTGCCACCTCTTCGCCTGCAATTTGAATTGGGCTTAACCTATTCAGAGTTACTGGGAGGTAAATGATGACTATGTTATGCCCTAAATTACAGGCTGCAAATATCTGCACTGCTGAGCTGTGGACCTCCAAATGAGCTATGATGCAGACGCATTTTCTTCCCCTGCATCCCCTTTGTTCTTCTCTCAGCGGCGTTGTGATGCAGACTACGCCCCAACACTCAGTGTTGTCAGCCACTGGTACAGCCCTATGCCTATTTGCTGGCAAGGATGACTACTGTACAAACCGTTCCTGCTTTCCGTCCCTGCTTTTTTCTGCATCACCACTAGAATCACAGTTTCAGAGGGGGAGCAGGAAGTGCCATTTTGCTTTGTGTATCAAAGAGAAGTAGCAATCTAATAGTGATTTTTGATACAGACATAAAAATGGTATCTTCCTAATGAAGCTACAGCTATCCGGACAAAAATCATGTCAGTAACATATTCAAATGTTTTAAGGTGATGCCTTTAGAGCTGCAGCTTTCTCCGTACATGTAACGTTCTAATTGTTTAGCGCCCTGTGGAGACATGCGCAGTCCCGGATGTTGGGTTGATCCAACCTCAAATGTGAAATGTCAGCTAGTCTACCATAATAATCAACAGTTACTGTATTGATATGAAGAACCATTTATACAATGGTTCATCAGTACTTCCTACACAAGATTTCATTCTCAAAAAAGCCTCCCGTGTTCGAGAAATCATAGGGCAGTAATAGCATTTTCAGTGCATGTGTTTGTGCACAGAAAAAGTAATTTGAAATGACAAAACAGGAATACCTGTTGTCTAAGTAGGGCGATATGTCAAATTTAACGTGCTCCTGGCTTCCATTCTCCCTGGGTTGGTTATTTATACTTAGTATTTTTATAGTTAGCCATTGGCTCTGACACTTCATTCCTTCTCATCCTTTAGAATAAGAAGTGTGGCTTCTGGAATCTTTCTTGTAGGTCTTTACCATAGAGAAGTCCCTTACTCTCTTATTTTTGTCCGTTTCTTTCACTCTGTTTTTTTTGAGACTCCTAGGCCACTGGCATAGCCAGTGTTCATCCATCTCTAATGAAGTAACTAGAAATCTTTCACAAAAATGGGAGCAAGATGGAGGCATCTGTGTGCTACCAAGTTTTGCAACATGTGACTGAGACATCATGTCTATCTCAAGTTCAGAAGTGGAATGAAGAATGGCCGATAGCTATTTCTTTCCATTGAAAGGTGGCAATTAGCAAAATTAGATGGACATGTGAAATGTTTCTATAATCCCTATTTTACAGCTTTACATTAAAATATATATACAGGCTTTTGGTATTTTCAGTTGTGCACCTTGTTTTCTCTCTCTTCTCTCTGTGCCAGTGTTTCAGACACAGGAAAAATGAAAAAGGAGAACAAAAAAACCTCAGAAAGTCATTTAAATAAACTCGACACATAGACTGTTGCTTGAATCGTGATTCAGTCTTTTTTAAAAATCTACGGCATAAAATGCTGACAACTGAAGTACTTACAATTTTTGGTCAGGACTAGGTAGGGTCCCACAGAACAAGAGATTTCTCTAGAGCAAGGGTTGCTTGGATTGTGCTCCACAAACAGCTGTTCCCCCGTGGGCTCCTTAAAAAGCCCTCTCTGAAGCCCTGACTGCTCTTCATTCATAAAAACGAGCAGCCCAGCACCATGGTTACGGTTTTTTAAGTGACGGCTTACTTGGTTCTTCATCTTAGCTTGTTAGCTTTTCTGCCAATGGGAAAATAATCTTCCACTCAGAAGAACTTGACTTCTACAAAGTGAGAAGTTTAGTAGTTCCCTTTGTACCAGGGTTATTCTCCTTCACAAAATTTAAATGTTTAACTCTAGACTTGTGAACACTGTTGCACTCCTTCTAAAGAACAGCGCATCCCATTGTCTTTCAAGTTCTCCGGTGGTCTTTTAAGGCAACCATGCGGCATGAAGCAGTGATATGCAAAGGTATCTGAGCTAGCTCTGTAGCTAAACTGTACTGGTTTCTGGAAGTAAAACAGCTGATGTAGCTAAACGTGGTGCTCAAACTTCCCTACAAGCTTCCCATCACAATGGTTTTGTGGGATCGCACTTGATATGTTAAAGTGGGTATATTGTTTTGGGAGCTGAGCTGGTTTGAGTCCCTTTGCAGAATAGTGTGTTGTGGGGTATACATGGGAACAGCATACATCACAGTGTCCTCACATACAATGCGTACCCTTGGGCTGAGCATAAAGTACAGATCACCTGATGGGAATTTGTGGAGGCCTCTGTCCTGTGATGCATGGTGCTCATTGAGGTGATCCTGCCAGCTTTTCTTTTCTGACTTGCTGTTACCAAAGAAGGCAATCTTTCAGCCAGTGGAGGTTTTCCCGCTTGCGATTCCTGTAACTAAGGAAATCTGTGAGAGAGAAGCTCAGCCACTTGCTGGATTTTAGAGCTGGTCACTTGTTTGATCTGTAAATCTTGACAACTTAAATTATGTAAGTCTCCTTGGTTAAAAGCATTCACACTCAGTCCTTCAGCTCTGTTCCTTTGGGAGGCTCTGTGATGATCGGTATCTTGTTGGTACCTGGTGGCTGAAGACAAAGGTTTTAGGTGAAAGCAAAGGATTTAATAATTTGGGTGGCATAATGCTTTAGATAGCTGAAAGGTGTTTGTCAAAGCCCGTTTCACTTTCATTCATCTTGCAGGAACTGCTCTTGGCTGTTGTGATGAAACATGCTTATATAATGAATGAGATTTCTTTTAAATACAGAAGAAAGGAGAAATGCACCCAGATTAGGGATTAGAGAACAGTGCAGTGGAGATCAGATTAATTTCTCTTTACCTGAGTCACTTGTATGCATGGCTCTTATTCCTTTGGAGACCAGAGAAATCCAAGTGCTGATTCCTTGCTAGTGTGAGATATAAAGTTGAGTTAACGTATCTGCTGTAGCTGCAAATCCTTAGAAGTCCTTGAATACAATCAGGAAAATTAACAGGCTACAATGGATTCATGCACTTCTCTTGCGATCTTGTTCTTCCATGCAATAGTTAAATACACTGAATTCCAACCATGTACCATATATTCCAGTTTCTAAAAAAAATTGAGCATTGAAAATTCCATTTACTCAGTGCAGTGTAGAGTCAATGTTTTTCTCAGCACTTCTCCTAGGGCTTTGAGTGATTGCATGGTACAGAATACTTTCAATAGCTTGCAATTTCTGTGTGCTAAGAAGCAGTAAGAGAAGAAAAAACAATCCCTGAGGAATTTTTCTTCTTTTCCTCTTGCCACACAGGAGGAATCAGTGCACAAATCAGCAAGTAGCAGCAGCATTTCCCCCTCGCAAGTGGAAGACCCCTCTCAAGAAGGCACCAGCAGCAGAAAGAGTGAGTTTTGATGCGAGAGCCCAGTGGCTGCTTTTACACACCTCTGTTGTCCTCTCTTCTATGAACTTTGCCTGAAACATTTATAGGAAGCTGAAGCTGAGTGTTGTTAATGGAATAAATCTCTAAAGCTGAACCCTAGAACCTGCTGAATAGGTCAAATGTGACTAACAATTGGAAGGCATTAGCCCCCGCTATATGTGGATATCTTTGTGGAACAGAAGGTTTCATACTTCATAGAATCATAGAATAGAATCATAGAATGGTTTGGGTTGGAAGGGACCTTAAAGATCATCCAGTTCCAACCCCCCTGCCATAGGCAGAGACACCTTCCACTAGACCAGGTTGCTCAAAGCCCCATCCAGCCCGGCCTTGAACACTTCCAGGGGTGGGGCATCCACAGTCTCTCTGGGCAACCTGTGCCAGTGCCTCACCACCCTCACCGTAAAGAACTTCCTTACACCTAATCTAAATCTACCCTCTTTCAGTTTAAAGCCATTAACCCTTGTCCTATACTTGAAGTTGATGTGGAACTGTAGACGAGGTCACAAGTGAATGGGGGGTAGTTTAGCTATGCTCATTTCATAAAAGAATTTGTTGCTCCAGAAACACATTCTAACCTAAGACCAGTTTAAATGTTTCCTGCATCTCTGTCACCATGGCAGTTGGATGTACTTGTTTGAAAGACACATAGGAATCACCAGTATTTCTCATAAGTACTTACTGGGAAGAGGGGAGGATCTGTTCTTTTTTTTCAGGCACAATTATTGTAGGCTTTAATGTGTAAAGATATTTTTCATTTGTTTCAAAGTGTTTCAGTTTCACTGGAAAGGTTTTGTAATGAAATATGTAATCTGTGCGTGTATTTTCTGTGCACAATGGTGAAATAAGTAGGATAAGCCAATACCCTGAAACACCAAATTTATATACCATGGTAACTGGACAGTAGCATGCCTGTATTTGCTAGTTTTATGTGTATTCCTATTCTCTCAGTCTGGAAAACGTGATGAATGTGATACCTGTCTTGAAGATGCACTGAGTATGGATGTGTAACTTCAGCCACCAATAGTGGGAATTCTAGCAAATCAGTGGCTGGTTTAAGTACTGAGTAATGTTATCCAACAGTCTGTCTTACAAGAGCTAATTTATTTGTACTGGTTGAATCTTTAGTGCCTCCAAAGTTCTTGCCCATATCGTCTACACCACAGCCTGAGAGACGGCAGCCACCTCAGAGACGACACTCCATTGAAAAGGAAACGCCAACCAATGTGAGACAGTTCCTACCACCTTCAAAACAGAGCTCCAGATCACTTGTAAGTGGAGTGGGTGGTAGGAGAGAGAAAAAAAGGCATGCTAAGAGTATAATGAAAATTAAAACTTGGCTTCAGTGCGATTAGAACTTGACTCAAAGAAAACTCCTCAATTCAGAAACAGCCCTTGGCTACTAAAGACGTTTTGAAATCAAGATTTGAACTTTGTCTCTCTAGCATATTTATCCAAAATCCCAGGAACAGGTGCCTCAGCAAACATTTGCACTTTGATTAGGACTCTGGGTAAAGCCACGTGTCTTGATTTTATTTCAGAACGTTACCAAACCAGACGAACTTCACCTTGCCGATTTTCCATTTGAATAGAGACAATTCCAAAGCAGTGGATCTATTTTGGGATTTGGGGGAATTTTTAGTTGTTGGAAGTAGTTTAGTTAATGGCTGAATGGATGGAATGGTTTCTTTTCTTCCCACCTTAAGAACTTGTGTAGTAATGTTTATACATATGAAAGCTCTTACAGTAATCCAAGTCAAGGTTTGTCTATGTTGCTTTGTTGAAGTTACTGAGGCAAAACCCTGTATTATTGCTTGAAAAGCAAGTACAGTACACTTGATCAATTAGCTTTAATTGAGAGCTGTTTTCCAACAGAGTATAAACAGCAAAAGGTATGAAGTCTGGGTTCGTTTATGCTGACATGCTGATTAGTGCTTTGTAATTTCACGCAGGATATGTTCCTCGTCTCTTTTCCTACCAGCAGGGTTTCGAAGCATGCCCCATGAGGTGCTGGTGAATAGAGAAATCTATAAACACATCCTAGTTTTGAAAGGAAGGGAATATTCACTTGACCCGTCTTTTAGTGCAGAGGTATTAATGGGCTTTGAAGAGTGTTCTTGTTGGCCCAAGAGACGGTGGCCAGGTTCCAAACATAGTAGATGATGGAAGTTGAACAGTAACAAGAAAATAATCTCCAAATATTCCCACAACATGCTTCCTCCTCTTCTTTTCAGAGGGTCTGCTGGATTTTGCTTATTATATCTTTGAACTGGAATGTAGTTCCTCATTCCAGGTGAAGGTCAGGTGGTAGCATGTTGATAAACGCACAACACAAACAGACTTCTTCTGCCAAAGTGAGCTTGGAGCAGAACGTATTGCACCGGCACCAAGCTGGAGGGTTCCTTCAGCACGCGTTTGAAGACCCTGCCATATAAAATGGATTGCTCTGTCATCGCCTGCTGCACTCACTATATGGGGAAGCACAAGCTTTATTTTCTGATAGGCCCAGAGTGGTTCACATTGTTTAAAGGGAGGAGGGGAGAAAGCTGTATGTTACACTGAGGCATTTGCTCCATCACACTTTTAGTGTATCTAAATATGTTACATTGTAATATTGATCTCACACATATATGAGGGGATCATGCAACTTAAAAATCTTATATACGAGGCCATTATTTTAAATAGGTCAAGCAAGTTCTTAACAGGGCCTTTTTGACCGCATATGTATTTTCCCTCTGTCAGTCTGTTCAGTGACATATGCCTAGAAAAAAAACCATTGCAGAAAAATAAATTCAGTTATTCCACTTGCCCTTAAAGATACTGAAGGAAAAGAGAGAAAAAGACGTAAGATAAGTCAGGCTAATATGGGAACACATGGGAAAGGTTTTACTAGTTTCTTTTGTGCTTGGGTTTTTTGGTTTGTTTGGGGTTTTTTTAATCTTTAGAGAACTGTCACCTAGCTTGGGTTTGGCTATGAAGTGAGAAAGACGGAAAATCAGTAGTGAAATGATGTTCTGTTAATAAGAACCTATTTTATTTGATGCCTAGAGAGCTAATTCTTTAACTTGGCAATAGTGCCCTCTAGGGTGTGACAGACAACTCCCACAATACTTTTGGTTTAAGTTTTGGTAGATGGTTCCCGATATGCTGGCACTGGCCCAGTGCCACACTTTGGCTTACTGCAAGTCTTCCCTTCCCCGGAGAGATGCCAGCTGCTGTCTGTGGCTGTGCCAGACGCTGCATATGTGACATTGGCATTCCCGGAGTGAACGCTTCTCAATAAGTGCAGACTATTATTTACTTTTTATTTGACTTCACACTTCTTCATCCCTTCCTCCAGGATTGATGGAGTTTCATTTCTTATCACCTGCTCCTGTGACTGCAGTTTCTCTCCAAGGTGAAAGAGGCCTCGTCAATAAATAGCCCTCGATGCCAGTGAAAACAGGCAGGAGTTTGCTACAGTCTCTTAGCAGGATTAGCAAGAAACTGGTCTGTCTGGCATACTAACGATGGTTTTGTGAACTGGCGTCTCATCAGACAGAGGGAGTTAGACCGAAGTAGGTGGGGAGGGGAAACAGACTTGGAAAGATGCCAAACCTAGTCCTTTTGATATCTCACCCTACCAGCGCTACATGGAAAGACAAGGCAGCTCAGTGATTTTGGGGGGGCGGGGGGGGGGTCAGCCTCGTGGTGTGCTCACTGTACTGACTCAGTGCTTAATCAGCGAGATGAAGCCAGTGTCCTGAGATGTACATATGAATGCCTTTGTAGTCTGTTTGCTTTTTAAATTTTTAGTAGTATTATTATTATTATTACCATCATTATTATTTTTCATGACCCAGAGGACCAAATCTAATGGTTTCGTTTATACACAGCATTCGCTTCTCTGCTTCCTATCTGTTGTTCAGGTTCCTAGGATAACCAGTTTATTTCCAAGGATGACTTTCAGACCACTTTTTTCAACTGTGCAAACAGCTTCTCTGCTCAGCTCTCATCCCGTTGAAGCAGCCATGTGTGGGGTGGCAGGGGCTATGTACTATCTCTGTGAGAGAGCTTTTGCCGGCAGGTGGAAACCCGCAAAGGTTTGCCTCTTTTTGCTGGCTTTGGAAATCACCTTCACCAGCATGTTCCCTCCTAGGGGAGCACTTCCTAAGCTGTGGCAAGAATTAAAGCTCAGGCTGGGACACTGCACCTGATTGACATTGATTTCAATGTGTGTAGGATATTTGTGTGTCTTCAATCACCTCACGGGGAAAAGAAATCAGTTCTGAAAGGACAGCAAACTAAAAATGCAACATCACAAGATTATCAATGGGACAGACCTTAAATGTTACAGCACATGAAGATCCTGCAGCAAAAATCCAGCAAAACTAAACTATTGTAACCCTTGGACTATGTTGAAAAGAATAAGGTTTTATGTTTCTAACAAGATACACTATGTAGAATGGAAGGGCATTTGCAGTCTGTTTTACTTGAAAGCCTACGTATGGTTTTGTTCCTCAGCACACTTACGTATCAGAACTTGCAGAATAACTAATAGCTATGTACCAGGGAAGGCAAATCAGCTAAAAAGAAAAACTGATTCATTTACCCCTATGTAGAACTAAACATGAATAATTTAATTTTTTCCATCTTTTTCTTGTCTCAATCAATAAGTGAAAGTGCAAAACCTGTTCCAGGAGGGTTTATAGTTGAGATATCCATCTGACTTCTTAGAGACTTTTAGTCTCCAAAAGTAAGGAGAGTTTAGAGTGCTTGACTAATTGTGAATTGCAGAATTGAGAGGCCAATCCAGCACTTGTTTGTATTGCAATTTACTGGGGCAGCTCATTTGAGTGCCCAGTGACATCCTTTAATGAGAAGTTTAACAAGGAATATATTAGTGTAAAAATGTGTTAGTCATAAGGAGCTATTAGGTGCGCGTATGCTGAGAATGACCTACAAAGCACTTTATTTCACATTATGGATATGTAATTCTTACTACCTGCTTTTCCTGAGTAAAAAAAAAATTACACATACTCACCTTAAGCTATTACGGTGTCTATAATAAGACCGCACAGTCAAAGTGTTAAGCCAGTTCTCATGAGGATCTTTGAAACTTCAAGTTCAAAATACTACTTTTAAGGAAGGCTTTTTTTTCCTTTAAAAGAATACTGACTCATCTTTAATACTAAAATGAGTATTGAGTACAATTCCAGAAAATCAAGACCATTCAAACCACATTTTGTCTTTAGTATGTTCTGTTCTATGCAAGTGTTGCAGAGAGCTGAAGTTCTCTCACTTGGAGCTGCCTAACTTGAGTGTAGATTATTGTTGGAAGTTTGAGCAATAACTCCAAAGCATCATTGTTTAATGAAGTTTAGCCAGTGCTTAGCGTAATTTTAATTAATTTCAGTGCCTTAGAGGTAGTGTAGAAACAAAAGATATTCTTGTGTTCTTATTTCTATTCCGAAAAGGGAAAAAAAATAATCAAGTGTTTTTCTGAAATCCGCATAATATTTATCGTTCATTTAATGTTGCATTAACATTTTGTTGTCCTTGTGTAACCTCTGGAATTAAAACATTAGCATTTAAATATGTGAACATTTTCTATGTTTCCCCTGTTGCCTGCTAGCTATTTCTATTTGCTTTAGTGATAATCCTTTTTGATTGGTACAACAACAGGCCCACACTATTCCCCTAGTACCTGCTCTACACCTATAGCAGATCCGCAGACTTTCTTCAAAGGAGCAATATTCCCCGACGTCATCGTTCTGTAAATTAAAGGAATGGGTGTTCATGAGGGGGAAGGAAGAGCTTCAAGTAAGAAACGTATTTCTAAAGGCCTTAAAGCTCTGATTGATTACAAGCATTCGGTCAGCCTCGTTCACCTCGGACAGTTTCTCTCAGTCTCTCACGATGCCGAATCGAGGGGGTTTGCTGGCATTGTGGGCATCACGCTTTCCCAGGCACTTCCTCTCCCGTCTCGCCCCAGCCTTCAGCCGGCGCCTTCTCCATAGCGAGGCAGTTGCTATGGGAAGAACCCAGAACAAAGCGCTGAGAGCTGCCGGCTAGCCGTAAAGTTGCTCATAAGGAAGAGAAGTTATTTTGCTTTGGCTGTGCAGTTTTACACCTCAGAGCAAATTGCAGTTGCTTTTGATGTAGTTTGTTCTTTCCAGAAAACTAGTGATTCTATACCCCAAAGGTTTAGCCGGTACATCTAACACAGTTAACTCAATTCTAGTCTTTTGTGGGGTACCTTAAACAGAGTGAAGTTTCTTTGTGTTCCCTTTCTAGATAGGTAAGACAACAGTTTTTAAAATGTGGTGGTTCCTAAATGCTAATGTTTGCCAGGTCTGCAACGTAGGAAGATTTTCTTTTTAATCTAATGGAAAGACAGAACAGACCTCTGAGCACATGGAAATGGAGCATTTCACTACTAATCCAATTCATCACTTCAATTTGTAAACGAGATCTCCAACCTGTCACCCACGTCTTTGTATCTGCAGGAGAAATTTCCTTCGTTTATTCAGAGAGCATCACATGTCATTGTCATTGCCGCACAGTAGCCCCTCTGGGCTGACTGAAAAGGTTCACTAAGCATAAAGCGATGGGAGTTCCCACAGAGGTTTCTGTCTTTCTGTTGGAAATGTATAATCAACTACAGGGCTGGATTACAAATTGGGTTGGTGCTTTTTATTCTCTGGTACCAAATTCAGGAGGCCTCTACTCAATACTCTCCTAAATGCTTTAATACAGAGCAGATGCAAAATCTTCTAAGTGGAAAGCTGTGGTGTTAGTCTCTATTTGAGTCTCTTCCATTAATAATGCAACATTGGGTAACCAGTTCTCCTGCCTTATATTTGAAGAATATTCTATAAAGCTGAAATTGCTGCTGTTACTTTCCTGGGGCAGAAAGGAGAACTTTTCTGCCTAAACTGACGTAACTTTTTGTAGTCTTGGTGGGATTCTGATCATGCGAGCACCAAGATGTGGTACCACTGAATAAGAATTTCTGCTAGAATGGGCTACTAACAACTTTCCATGGCCACTCTGGGCATCACAAAGTCTCAGAGAAATTGGGTGTCTCCAAACCGTATACATAAAAGTAATGCCATCTGCCAAATTACCTTTTCCCTTTCAAATTATAAACCTGAATATTGACTGGTTTGAAACAAATCTTCCTAACAACAGACAAACAGAGAGAAGGGTCAAGTGGTTTGAGGAGGAAGGATGAAGAAAACGGTCCTTGTTGTGAAGGCTGAACACCAGACCATTTAGATCACACTTACGCAGTCTCCGGCAGTTTGGAACTCATGTGATGCCCATGAATGAGCCCGTGCTATTCCAGTTGGAAGGGAGAAACCCTCTATTTCCGGAGTGACTAACCAGGTGGCTGGCTGTCTAGGTTGAAGTCTGGAAGAAGCCATTTGGCTTTGAAATAATACAGGTTTTTTGGCTTCCAGGAGGAGTTCTGTTACCCGGTGGAATGTCTGGCGCTGACAGTGGAGGAGGTCATGCACATCCGTCAGGTGCTGGTGAAGGCGGAGCTGGAAAAGTACCAGCAATATAAAGATGTCTACACTGCTCTCAAGAAAGGAAAGGTAGGGCTGAGTCTGTGGAGGCTCCAAAGCTTATTGAGGGAGGCTGGTCGCACAAGCCTCCCAGTTACGCATTTGTTTCCTACCCTGTGTTGGAGAGAAAGAAGAGAGATCCACCAAACATCCCCCTAAACGTGTAACACATGGACCAGCTTCCTTGAATTATGTGCAGAAACATCAAAACTTTTCATGGAAATACCTTATTTGTTTAGATTGTCTATAAAAAAGCAGTAGCATTTGCAATTACCGGAGCATATCTGCGTGTGTATGTTTTAAACTTCATTGACTGAAGAGATTTCTGTCCCTGTGCCTTCTGCAGTATTGCTTAGCATTTCTATTCCAGAAAATAGAATTACAGATAGCAGTAGGAAGCTACAACAAGGTTTTTATATGAATCCTTACTATCAAGCAAAGAGGGAATGAAAGCCTTCAGAGAAGTCAGACAACATGTGACCCCAGAAGGAGGTTTAATATTAGAGAACCCACTAACTAACGCATTTTTTTCTGTAAACTGCAGATTGGGAAGTGGTGTTCAGCAGTAGAAGCAGTGTCCTTTTCTCCCACTTCTGACTCGTGCTTCTTGAACACCTCCAGCAAGTGCATTTTGACTTCACAGTGTATTTTACCTACAGGCCTACCCGTGTCTAGTATGCAGATTTAATTTAAAAACTTAATACGTTTAAGGCGGAGGAACAAGAATCTGAAAATGTCATTCCTGAGATTCAGCTGTTGCCTATTGTCATGATATATAAAGCTTAGTAATGAGCTTTAATCAAATCTCAAAGTAAGTTGATGCTTTAATTAATTTACCCCACTATTAAAACTGTTCACTTTTATTTCCAACCAAATTTATCCAGCCTCACCTGAGTCTCTGGGTCTCAGTATGTCATCTTTTGTTTGACTGCGGAACTTTTCATTGTTCAATGCCTTTCCTTCCTAGAAATGTTCTTAAGCCGTGATCCCTACCTCTTTTGAGCTAACTGAATAGATGGGATTCTGTATATGGGAGATTGCTATAATAGCTCTTTCCTGCACCTCCTCTAGTTTTCAGGAACGTAGGATTGGAAGAAAATCATCAAATATTATCACAGGCAAAAACTTTGTGTCCCAGAACCGGACCCAGATGGTTAGGAACCATTTCCAGCCTAAATGTATTCATGGCTGAATTTATGCCCATTTGTTCTTGTGTTCTTCAGCTCTAACAGCTGCCCTTCCTTACTGCTGTTACTCTTACTTTCCCGGTGCTTCTTTGTGTAGTAATGATACAAACATCAGTGAGGGAGAAGTAAAAATAAGTTAATTAATAACTGGCAAGTATTTAATTCAGGTAAAAAATTAAAGGAGTATTTCTAAATATACAAAGATACAATTCTGGACCATTCTTTTCAATATCCTCTTGGAAGCATGGACCCCGGAACTGGATGTAGTACTGTAACGGTGGTCTCGCTGATAGCAACTGACAGATGAAGTCATTACCGTGTGGGACTTTGCCTAATGTTGTGGACTCCTCTGTTCTTCTTTTAGCTCTGCTTTTGCTGTCGAACAAGAAGGTTTTCTTTCTTTACCTGGTCTTACACTTGTCAGTTCTGTAAGAGGTAAATATTTAATATCTGTTAATAAATGAGTACTGTTCCAGAGGGGAAAATACTGATTTATACGTTAGAAACCCTCGAATGTTTCTGCTGCATACTGTTGATGGGGTTTTATTTCTGTAACAGTCAATGTTAAAAAAACTTTGTGCAAAACCAGTTCCTTCCCAAGTGACAGAATTGCTTCCTTGGACTGAAACTCGTGGCTAAAAGTGAGAGAAACACTCACTTGCTCTTTTATGCTCACGGGAGGGTGAGATGGAATTTACTCAGACTCCGCAATCAACAGTTCCATAATCTCTGTTGTTGGGGAGAACATTTCAAGGCAATTTACATTTTGGATTATTTTTGGAGTATTACTGGGGGGAGAAGGGAAATGGAATCATTTGCAGGCAAAATGAAAAATTTTAAGTTGAACAGTGAGACAGCAAGTCTGAAGATCTATGGAATCACTGACTTACTGTCTCACGAAAGGAGGTTTCTTCGGAGGAAAACCAGCTTTTTTTTTTTTTTTGCCTTCTATTTTTTAATTTAGCTGTAGTTCTTTAGCATTTCTCCTTGCATTTGGCTTCATGTTCTGATTGAAGTTATTAAAGTTGTTACATTGAAGAAGCTTTAAAAATAAAAACGTCTGTTTAAGGGGAGGATGGGGGAGGATTCTAACTCCTGAAAACATTTATCTCTTATTCTTGATGTAAACGTAATTTTTCCCAGTGAAATGATTCGTGCTTTTGCTTTCTTACACAGGCCTGTATGCTCGCAGTGTTGCAAAAAAGTGAGTAAACTTATGGTTAGATCCTTTCTAAAAAGCTGTAATCTTTGTAATGATACTGCATGTTCCTTCTGCTATTCTCAACAGATGCGGTTGCCATCGAAGCCATATTCTACTCTCCCCATCTTCTCCCTGGGACCTTCAACCTTGCAAAGAGGAGAAAGCTTTATGAGGCCAGAGAAACCCTCTGCCAGTCACCACCATTCACTGCGGAGCATGTCCAGGTGAGAAACAACCCTAGCTCACGTGTGTCTACTGCAGACGCTTCCTAAGTGTTTCACATTGCGTTACCGATCATTACGAAGACGCTGCCTACCTGTTTTGTCATTGTCAATGTCTCTAATGCTTGTAGTAATTTTTCTGAAGCCTGAAAATCCATGTCTTTTCCACTCAGCGCTTTGATTTACAGAAATAGCAATACTAACAGCATGTCTTAAACCTTTTTCACGTTACAGGGGAGAAATAATAGGAGTCTGGGACAACTGTATTTCTGTAGCACCTCTGCAAAAATGTCCTTAGCAAGTCCTTTTCTGGTGTGAATAGACTCTCCGCAGATACATCTCACAGGCTAGAGTCACTCACTGAATGGGAATTCAATGATGTCTTGCACAGATTTATCTTTTCCCCCCCCTAATTTTTCTAATTCTAATTTTCACTTTTTTTTTCTACTTTGATATTACGAAGTTATCTACTGGTTTTGTATCTGACGCACGGGTGGTTGTCAACGCTAATCCAAGAAATTAAAAGATAAATGCTCCTTTCTCAGGGAATCTACAGTATAACCCCTCTGCATAAATCACTAGTGCTACGATGCTGCGTCAAATTAGCCAAACTCATCATCTATTTATAGTTATTAGTGAGGCTGGTTTTGCCAAGGTAAATGTTACATGTGCCCTCAGTTAGTCACCCTGCCATCTTGCCGAACCAGGCAGAAGCTGTCCTCTCTGGTGTTTGGACTCCTGGTGTCATTTTTGGGACAGAAGAAAGGAAGATATAAATCAAGACTGTTCCGATGTGCCGTTTCCTGAAGGTGTGCCTTGGGGCCTACTGCTGTGCGGCTAAACAATGTGACAGGTCCTGCTCTTTTGCCTTTCAGGTTGACCTCAAGGTCCAAATCTGTGGATAAGTCACATGAAGAGTTTCCCAAAGAATTGATGGAGGACTGGAGCACGATGGAGGTGTGCGTGGACTGCAAGAAGTTTATTTCGGAAATCATCAATTCAAGCCGGCGCAGCCTATCTCTGGCCAACAAGCGAGCCAGGTTAAAAAGGAAGACGCAGTCCTTCTACATGTCATCTCCGGGAACCTCTGAATACTGCCCCTCGGAAAGGACTATCAATGAGATCTGAGCCGTGTGCCTTTTTCTTTGCTTTCGTCTTCATGAGGTCATCGTCCATGAGCAAGGTCACTGAACCTGGATTATCATTCCGTTGCTTCGTTTCACTTGACTGGCTTGAATTTGCGTTAGGTCACAGGATTTCCTACTCCAATGGTTCCCAGAGACACAACGCTATGTTTAGATCTGTGCAGAATGATACGCAACGGGTCAGCTGCTCGCACTGGAAGAAAATCAATAGTTTGAAATTGCTGCCTCTTTTGTATGTGTGCGTTGAGACTCGAAAGCCTTTTCTTGCTTTCAATCTTTTTTTAACCATGCTTTGAATCATTTTTCAGGAGATGAGCTAAAAACAGACATGTAGTGGAGAACCAAATCTAACCAAGTGTCCATGTTAGCACAGTAGCAAACAGTAAGTCATGTTGGCGTTACCACCCTAGTAATGCTCACGTCCTAGCTGAAACAGCAAAGGGTCGTATCGCACAGCAGACACCGAGTGTGAGCGACTGTGGTCAAAACCATCTTTCTTTGAACTGTTTTGGTTGCTTTGAGATCAGGGTTCAGCACGGGACTCTACCATGTCTGTGTCCTAGGGCAAAATACGCGACGAAGCTCTTCGTCGCCCGTGTGGTTGGCCATTCCCCGGAGCTGCTGTACTTTTTAAACCTTGGCGTACTTCTAAGTGTCTCCTGAGCAGGTTTTAGTAGTTTACTTTCTATCTTGAATGTATGATGATGACTACTAGTAGCAGTGAATTTTAGTGGTAGACAGAGTTGTACAGTTTATGGGGCGGATGGGAAATAAGGGAGGCTTCTAATTTTAACTGAATACCTGTAAAGTTGTTCTCATGGTTACTCAGAGAAAATAGTGGTAAAGGTGTACATTTGTATTATAATGGAGCACACAAATACTGCTATAGTTATGTCTGACAGCATATCCAGTGATAACCCCATTTTTTCTGGGGTTTATAGCTTGGCTGTAAAAATTCATGTTCTGCTGAAATTTGGGACAGTGCTGTCTCAGATTGGGAGCAATCTCTCTTTTTTTTTTTCCTTTTTTTTTTTTTTTCAGTCTTCTTCCCTTTTTAATTCACTCATGGAAGAGTGCTAAACTAGTTGTTTAGAAGTTCCAACAATGTTACAATGTTGACTGACATCTCATGCTTTTTTGCACTTTTTTTTATATTCAAAATACTTTTTAAAAATTCAGGCATAGCCAGAGTTTAGTCAATAATTTGGGGCCAGATCATTTTGGTATTTAAAAACAAGCTAACATAGCCAAGTTATTAATACTTGAAAATCAATTACTGTAACTTTTTCATAAATTTTTTTAATACCCTGAGGCATATTTAATGTCTATATAGCAGTGTATTATAGAATGACATAGCAGAAAAGTTTCAGATCTATTTATTAACATTTCTATACTTCGGATTAATGAGAGATACCTCAGAACTGCTCCAAAGTAGCTGGGACTGGATTTCCGTAACCCGATTTTAAAGATGTGTTGATCAAAACAGATTCTCCTGTCCAAATCTCGTGCACCGAAACGCCCAAGAGAAGGCAGACTGCCGCCAGCCCTGGTAAGGCACGGTGCGGAGGCCGTGGGGCCCCGGGAGTGGTTGGCTCCCCGGCGCTAGCTGGGTCCGGTCCCGCTGCAGGCTGCCTTGCTGCCTTGGGGTACAAGGCTTCCCCTTCAAAGTGTACCTGCACGTTACATTGCAGCCTTCGGAGCAGCCACTCATACCGTATCTTTTAAGTTGATTTGAAAAGCACATGAAAAAGTCCCTTAAGCCTTCCTAGGGATTCGTCCATCCTTCTTTAAACGCCCCCTTGGAAAATGAGAATTTTTGCCTATGCAGGGCTTATTGAAATAATGTTTTTAATTTTTTTCTGAACCAATGCAAACAGGAGAAGCAGGGCAGGTGTCATGGCCCTCTCCTCGGGGTACCTCTGGACAAGTGTCTTGCACGTTCAAGCACTTGGAGTACTGGCATGAGATAAGGATGCAGGATTGCAGGAGGTGAGCAGCACAGACGGGCCAATTTGAAAGCTCTGCTCTCGCTGGAGCCTGATCTCGGTCACATCAGCACTTTTTCTTGTTTCTGTGCCAAAACCAGGCCAACTGTGTTTGCTGCACAGTGCATCAGGAAAACTACACTGAAAGAAATGCAGGAAATCTCACTTTGCATCTCCCCTGTTGTTGTTCTTACCATTTTCTCCTGGAAATGCCCCAGCCACACACTACAATCGCTCAGTCCTCTTCCCCGGCATCCTCTAGCCACTGAGGTGCAGGGGATCCAGCACATTTATTCTCCCCTTTGAGAGGGATTTGGGACGTTGCAGAGCAGGCAGGATCAAGGACCGAGTAAAACACGAGCGTGCGAAGGGAAACGAGTCCCTCGCGGCACGCCTGTGCCCCCTTCCGCCTGGGCAGCGTCCGGGGTGGCTCTGGGGAAGCGGCGGAGCCTCGCCATCCAGCCTTTGCCTTCCTGGGATGCCCAGCAGCCCTCGGCTCGGGCCGGGCTCTGCTGCGCTGGGCAGGGCGCAAACACCGAACAATGACGCGGCGGTTGTACAAACTGCTCCGTGTTGCTCACCCAGAGCTGCCGTGGGGCAGGGCCTGGATAACCTCCGTTTTTTCTCCGGGGAGAAAAACCCTCCGGGCTGCTGACACACGCTGTGGCAGGCTCCAGAAAATGTGGTGCGGAGGGCTGCCTCTCCCCGTCCCTCCCATCCCTTCCTCTCTGGCACAGTTTCTCGGCATTATCCTGGCATTTCGTTCCACAAAAGAAAAAGCAGCGGGTTGGTTTCTCACACGAAGCCTCAGGAGCTCAGCTCGCTGGTCGCCTGGCTCTCTGCGGAGTGGGCTATTTTTAGCTTTCCATCTCGCTGCTTGCGCTAGCATCCCAAATCCACTGCAGCCATCTGCCTGCGTACCCCGCGGTGCCGCCCAGCACGTCCTATTTACGGTCTGAACTTCACATTAGCGTCAGAGGATGAAATTGGAAGCTTGTAAATATGTGTAATATATTTATTAATATTTAGGAAGTCTCCATCAATCATGCCATGGGAATTGACTTTCCCACGATGTTTTAAAATGGAAATGAGTCTTATTTATATGTGTGTTGCCTATTATCCTTATTAGAGTTAAGGCTTTCAGCCCCCTAATAACAGTTTGCACTCCATAGGCATTTTAGAGTGAATTACTGCTGAAAAGAATGCGGGACTAGCACAGTGAGCTCCCTTCCGCGAATTTTTAATTCTTTTTTTTTTTTTTTTTTTCCTAGCTTTATTAATATGCCCAGGGTCTGTTTAAATATAACGTAGGAGACCCAAGGAGTTAAAATGCCACCAGCCGCATCCATCTTGCTGGTTTGTATGTGAACCTGGTTGTGGAGAATTCAAAGCCAGCTCTGCCTCACGGCGGCGACGGGGGCAGCGAGCGAGCAGGCCTGTGCTGCGGCTCGCAAACGCGACCTCTCCAACGTTCAGGGTGACAGCAGTGCTTTGGCCGTTTGTTGGTTTTCTCCCTTTCCCCCATTACTTCCTTCATAGAGGGAGGAGTGATACGTGGCGAAAATAAAATGCCTTTCCATTATAGCCCTTGTCTGTGTTAATTATTCATGTGGAAGCCGATTTAAAGGTTCTCTCTCCTTTTCCATGCTTTTCTAGTTTTGTAAGATCAGTCAGACATTTCTTTTGGCAAAGAATTGTTAATGAAAATTATTAACAGCTGAACGCTGGCTGGGCTGCATGAAGGGATGGAAACATGTCGAAGTACTCTTAGAACAGCAACAAAACTGCTTGTGTAACGCCAGTGATGCGATTAGCACCTACCCATCGCTTCCAGCCGGCTCCCTCTGCTACCACTGACGGTGTGTAGCTGAGGCGCGCTGGTCCTGCTCGTAGTCCAGGCTTCGGGAGGTCTCCTCCCCCACCCTTGGGAGAGAAGTGCTGGCAGTCTTTTGGAGGGGTTTTTGATTGATTTAGTTTTTAAACCAGAAGTGGAGAAAACATTTTTATCAATCAATCAATCACAACTGTTAAGTTGTTCTCTGTTCTCTTTCTAGCTCCCTTTCTCCCTAGGCAAGTTCAGCATCAGCTTCCATGGTTACTTACTGGCTGCATGCTCTATAGGTTAAAACTAATTGAGAAGCTCCAACTTCAGACTCCGGATTGCTACCTTCACGCTTTACCTCATCCAGCAGCTCTGTACACCGATTAGGAACGTTTCTTACGAGCTCGGTCTCATCTGTGAAATAGTGACAGCACACAGGCATGAGGGGAACGTGCTGGGACTGTACGCTCTGGTGCTACAGCATACGGATTATGTTAATGTTAACCATAAAATTTTACAGTATTTCTGTGTTGGTAACTTGGAGCTGCTCTGGTTTATTTCTTCTTCTTTTGTATGTCTGTATCTTAAGGCCAATCGGAGAATGTTCATGAATATTGATTCCAGCTATAAAGATCTGTTTTGTTGTTTCCGTCTGATTTTTACTACCGTGTTTCAGATTTTTTGCGTACCTGCAAGTACAATTCACCACAGGTTTCCTGGTAGGAGAACCACAAGGGAGGGGAACTAGCTCAGTCTGACGTGAGACACAAAGACACAGAAGCCGCTTCCTGACACGTAAGCGTAAGTTCATGAGCACTGTCCTCACGGCAGCTCCCTCCCGCTGGGAGAGCTGGTGCCAGCTACCGTGCGCAAGGGGAGCCCACTGCCCTTCCCTGTGTTCTTGGCTTGACACTTGAAAAATCCCGGAGCTGCTCTTGCTGCTCCGTTGACCTGGTGCGAGCCGTGAGCCCTCCTGTGCCCCAGGGTCCCCGTCTGCAAAAACAGGGACTACACAGTGGTTACAACCGTTGAAAGAATTTTGAGAGCTGCCGCCAGAGAGGAGTGCTCAGGGTCAGAGCCAGTAGGATCCTGCACGGCGAGTTTCCATCGGGGGTCGGTACTTGAAAGCAGTTAGCACCACGGCCGGGTGCACTGAATTCCAGATAGTTGAAACTTTACAACGCTTTGACAAGCAAAGATTTGTCAATGAATTCTACCACGGTAATCCGCACTCAACGAACGTCATAGGGCAGAATCAGGAGACGGAGCTAAATAGTTAGCAAATGGACACAGCAAATTTTATGTGGCGGTAGCTTTGCTTCTTTATTTGCGCTAAACTGCAATTCAGTAACTTTTCGCTTCCTCCTCTGGTCGGGCGGTTTTGCAGTGGCAGTGCCTGGCTGAACTGGGGGTCGGAGACACAGGCAGCCTGGGCTCTGTGTCCTGAAATAACGACAGAAGCCGCTGCAGTCTGCAAAGGTCGTCGAGGTGGTTTTTGTAGACCAGTTCTAGAGGAAGCCAGTTGGACTAGACCTTTCTGTAGCTAATAAAAAAAGAATACATTTTTAAGCAGGTAGTCTTTCAAGGTGCCAGGCTCCTTAATCTGCAGCTCGAAAAGACCTGTTGGATTATTAACCCGTTTGATTAAAAAAAACCCTGCAAGTGCAAAAAGGTGAGCAGCCAGTAGGAAAAAAAATGCATTCTTGGTGCCTCCCCTGCAGCTGTAGCGTTTACATTAAGCTACGGCTCCTCCCTGCGGTTCTCTAACCAGAGTAGGTCAGCGCCTAACGGTGGGAGCCAGCAATGCTTCGGCTTTTGCAGGACAGGCTCTAAGGCCAACCATTGCGGTGTGGGATTGCCAACTGGGATTTCAGGGGCTGCTAAATCTAGAATTAAAGGACATGGGCGTGAGTTGCTGCAACCTCTGCAGGAGGTTGGCTTCCAAAATTTGGTGGAAATAAGCACCAGTTAAGTGGACGCGTGTATATAGCGAGAGAGGCTGCGTTCTCGTGGCCCAGCTTCCAGGACAGGTAGAGGCCAAGGCGCAGCTTTGGCTTGGGCATTTCAAATGGGCACGTTTCTATTGAAGGGGCCGGTGGTTACATGACCTGTGAATTAAAAAGCAAAACGAAGATACAATGAGGAGTGTAGCTGAGCTGTATTTCTGTTCAAGCTGGTTCCCCTTCCCCAACCCCCTCCCACAATAAAGGAAAAGAAGAAGATCCCAGACAGGAGCTGTACTCTTTGGCCCTTAACAGGCCCAAAGCACAAGCCCTTCCCCTTCGAACGTCTCCTGCTTCTGTGCTGTCACTACGCGTGTGCCGTCTGCGCGGCTTCAGGTGCACACCCGGGGCATCAGCTCTAACAGAGGAAGGCAACAGAACTGTCCTCTGCGAGTTTTCATGATACGTGGTACTGAAATGCAATCTCTTGTTTATGCGTTACTAATAAAAAAGTTCTTTAAAATGACACTGCATCGCTCACTCTTTCTTGAGCTAACTGTAAAGACGGCGAGCATCATTTCTTACGCAGCACAGCTGGTCAGGGCATGTTCCACATTTGTTTGGTCAGGTAGAGCCCTGAACCTTCGCTGCTGCAGATTTTAACTAGGTTACAAACAAAATTATGCAAGAGTAAGAAGAGGAAGCACTGTAGCAGCAGGGCCCCAAAACAGGAGCCCTTGCTGATGATTTTACTTGCAGGTGCCTTCCAATGAAATGAGAATCGTACCTCAGTCACCTCAGCTGTGGAAAAAATGAAGAGGACAGGACTTGTGCTTCACAAAAAATGCCTTTTCACTGAGCAAATTCATAGCGAAAGCATGACCTGCTTCCTGGAGCTGCGATCAAAAGGCTGGCCCATAACCTGCGTGATTCTGACCAGTTGGTGGAGTAAGACGACGGTTTATTAGCTAAAGAAGGTCTTACTTACAAGTCAAGGCTAATCATTTTAGATGATGTTTTCCTGGTTTCCTGCAAAATGAAGCAGCTGCCAGACCCAAACGGAGTTGCCAGTCCGGACACAGAGGACCCCGGCAGAGCTTTAACCAGTACGATGCGTAGCTCACAGCGAGCACCAGGGAGCCTGCTACGGGGTCCTGCCGCTTACCCAGCACAGACTAACGCAGACCATTTTTGCGCAGCCTTCTCTGAAAACCAACAGCCCATTTTCTATTACAGCAGTTACACCCAGAAGTGGCTTTTTTTTTAAACTGAGGATGTCATTTATTTAAGATAGCACCAGAGTGTACATAGACACTTTACAGAGTCCTGCCCTTCACAGCTTACAATCTAGGAAGAGGCAAGAGTAGGAAAGGTGTTACCCACTGCTCCACCTGAAGATTTAAATGAAAAGCGTCACATCAAGGAATGTCACTGGTCAGCTTAGTGCTACTTTATTACATCGTCAGATACATCAATGCCTGATACGTGCTGTAATCAGTTCCTGACCCACGCTAAGGGCTGCACTTCGGTGCCTTTACTCGGATTAAGCAAGTCTTTCAAGAATACTGCAACTTACAGTAGGATTGCTCGTTTTCCCAACAAATATGACCCTTCCCGCATCGTGCCTGCAGACCTGATGGGGGACAAGAAGTCAGAATATGGGGGGGCGTGGAGGACTCACACTGGCACAAGGGCAAGTCAGGAAAAAAAGGGATAGTCTACACAAAACCAATTACACACAAGACCCATCTGATTACACTGTTTTATGTTAATGCCCTTTGTAGCTAACACAAGCCTGTCTGCACTAGCACAAAAAATAGATGTCACCCAGAAACCAGAGTCTACCTCAAGTCTGGTGTCTTGAACATCTTAAAATCCTTCAGGGCCAAGAGCTACTATGCCCAGCGCACACACACCCCCCCACCCCCCTTGAATTGCAACCTAACAGCTGAGAAGCACTGCACTGCAAGCCTCGGTGGCTTGAACAACCGCAGCGGACAACCTCCTTCCCCCAACACACAAAAGCCTAATTCTGTTTTCAACTCTCAAAGTGCAGAATTCTTACTCAGAATGGCACTTGCTACCCATTAATCAGCATGGTTACAAGTGCTGAGCTTGCTTCTGCTTGGTCCCCAGTGCTTCAACATCCTTCCAAGTTAATGAGTGTTGACTTAAAGCCGTTTCTGCTTTATAAATTTCTTCCTTCTACGTACCTGGCTGTTTCTGCACCAAGCCAAAAATCTACACCTCCCCCCAGCTCCCACAAGCAGCCTAGCACTTTCCCTCACATGCACCATTCCGTCTTTGATGGAAACCTCAGTCAACGCACATGACATAAAACTGACTTGAAATATTTTTTAGCCATTTCCAGTAAATAAAGACGGGGGTTGGGGGGTGGGGCATTCCCTAGGGAAGGACCAAGATAAGCAATTCCAAAGGTAGGGGCTTTTTTTGCCCCAAGGGTCAACTCGGACTCTAATGGTGACAGAACTGGAGTGGGAAATGGAGAGCTTCAAAAAGCAGTGTTGTGCACAGCAGGGCTGAACATACAGCTACAGATCCCACAGGGAAGAGTCACATGGTCAAAGGAGAAGGGTGGGAGCCCCATATGCAAACTAGATGAGCAGAAGAGTGGAAGTGTCCAGGAAAGCTTACAGGAGATTAAGAAACACTTCATCTGCTGAACACTGGAGCCTACTTGGTCCCAGCGTGACCACTGGCTGGTCCTTTGTACACACTGGCAAAATGAGCAACCAGAGGAAGATCGATAAGCCCAGAGGTGCAGGAGTGTCACTACCCAAAGACAAGGCAAGAAGCAGCAGCACTATCCGGCAACGGTAGAAATTGCCCAATTTTCCTGCTCAAAGCTTCCCCACTCCCATTTAGCCTAGGGGAAAGCAGAGGCAAGGTGCTGATCCGTGGCAAGTGGAGCAGCAGACAGACTGGAAAACCAAGCATCTAGCCATATAATTCCCAAGTAGCATGAAACGTGGAGCGGAAGCAGCCCAAAACCAGTGGGGAATGAAATGGAAAGGAGATGCTGCAACCCAAGCAGATAAGGATTTGTTTCTGGAAAAAGGCAACAAAGTGCAAAGAAAGTAATCCGGGAAACTTGATGCATAACTGATACTGACCCTGAGGTGCGGCACAGGAGTTCAACCCTAGAGAGAATATAGGAGCCTGTGGTGACTTTTCTGGGACATCAGCTAGTGCTGGAAGGTGCTATACACAAATCAGTGGGCTTTAAGACAACACTAAGCAATTATTTCAAATCTGATGCAAGAAGCAGCTTTAGACAACTCTTCTTCCAAACTGAAGCAATAAATGAATCTCTCCCAAGGCTTCTCTACCCCCCAACAGTTACTTCTTCATCATCTCCAGCAGGCATGTATGGAAACGCTGTAGTGCAGGTTTCCACGTGCGCACACACTTACTCATCTTTTCCTTTCGTTTGCAGAGCTCTGCCATAGCTGCACTCCCCTTCCTAGCAGAATGCCACCAGGAGCTAGGACATCTTCTGCTTGCTTTATCCAGGAAGTGGCATCACTCCGAGAAGCACAACTGACCTGCAGCAAAGCTATCCAGTGTATCTTCTGGAAAAGAGCTGCTATCAGCCTTTAAGCTCTTAAGTTTCTGTTCCAACATAAGAAAGGTTTTAGGTCCATATAAAAAGAACAATGTAAATATTAGCTACTTATTTAATTGCTTTTGACTAATACATATACTTTTTTTTAAATTAAGTTTATTCATTAGGATCATGTCATTTAGTGAGACTATAGTTACACCCAAATTAATGTTCACTTTCAAACTAACCAGAAAACGAATGCTGAAATTTCCCTTAAGCTACAGACACTTTAAAGTTACCAGATCAAAACACTGACCAACATTTTACTCTTCTAGTTTTCTCAAGTTTAAGTTACTCATGCTCTTTAACAGCTTCCTAAACACATGCTTGCCACTTGAACGAGTAAACATCCTTGCAACATTTATTTCACTTTGTGTGCACACCAAAAAATAAGTTAAAATGCCCTAACAGAGGACTGTCTAAGAAACGTATACTATACCTGGACCAAATAGGAAAATTTTGCAAACATCCGACAAGGCTAGGGCTGTTACCAATATATATTTATGCACATTTTATAGGAAGCAATTTCTGCAGTTACTGGAGTATTTTTCCAGATAATGAGAACCATTTAAAATGATCCTAAACCGATTTTGTACCACTGTGGAAAAGTGTTGAAAAAATTCAGTTACACTGGTAGTCAGTAGTTAGTAGAAAGCACTCCAAAAGGAGAGTCCATTTGTTTTTCTTGTACTCTTGTTTTCTCCATTCAGGGCATGAAGAATACGTGTTCATGAAACCTTACCATTTGGATTTCAAACTTCCTGCTTATTTCTTGTTTCAACTCTGCTGGTTACTGCATCAGCCTCTCCCTCAGTTAAGACATGATGTGAAGAGCAAGGACCAGTGGAACAGCACAGCCTCTTCATTCAAGTAGCCTACAAGTACCCTTCTTAGAGATAAATAAGTATTTTCCAGCACCTTCCAGGAATTACTACTCCTCTCCTCATAGGGAGGAGAGAAACTAGAGCAAGCTAATAAATATGAAAATAAATTATACCCTTCTCCCCACCAAAAAAACTGTTTTAGGCTATTTAACATCAATAGAAACTTCATCTTTGTCTGGATACAAACTCTAAGAGGTGAAGTATCTGTGTCTCATGTTCACACAGCGCATTTAAACAACGTAAGAAAAGTTAGTACCACACAAGTTTCAGCTTTTTGGGATAATCCTCTAGATAAGATACCTAATTCTACAGTATCATGTTCTGACTCATGTAGTTCCCTTTAAATGGTCATAAGACACTATCAGATTACAAAACAAGACAAAATTCAGTGCTCTAGTACCTATCAGCCCTTCACAGAACAGATGTTCACACGGAAAACCCTTAATACCACACATGCATTCTTTTTCAAGTTTGAGTACGAAAAACCAAGATGGTGTAAATATACTCTCTATCTTCGTTATAAAAGGCACATTTAGGCAGTTTTAAATGTGCTAAATGTTTTGTTTCCAGTGCTAAAAATAAATCGTTTAAATGAAAAGAGTATCTGCAGGAGGTCAATGTAGTCTTCAGTAGGCAACAGGAGCTGCTGTGGAGGTGACGGATGAGGTTACTTCTTTGCTGATCCAATATGCTTACAAATATATAAAACCTCTGCAGATCAGCCTTGGAAGGGAGATCTACAAAAGCAGTCTGCAGAATAAAACTTTTCTGTCAGTTACTTGGTAGTTTTAGTTTTAGTTTTCTGTTGACGCTGCTGCCATGGCTGGTTTCATGCCCTCGCGCGTTGACTTCAGCTCCTCCAATTCTGTGTTTAGTTTGCTGATCACCCACTCCAGGGCATCCCGACCCTGCCAGGAAAATACTGGAATTTAAGATCCAAACAGATACACCACCACTGCTCATGTTTCTGTATTTTTTCCTCTGTCAGACATGAGACTTGTTTCAAAATTAATTTCATGCCCTGCATAGTTTAATACCCAATTATATGGATAATTTCTTAGCATCTTCTTATGGAAACTTCACTGCAAAGGCATTTGCTTAACCCATAAGCAAGAAGTAAATGCAATATTGGTGTGAGCTCCCAGCAGCACACCTAGGCAAAAAGCCTAATTCAGCAGTTAAGTTCCCTTATGTAAGAGTATTGCTGTTTCTACTGTTTGCTGCTCCCACCACCCAAAGAACATCAGCAAAATTACAGCAAAGTCTACATACTGTTCTCAGATTCATTAACCAAGTTATATGGACAGGTTTTGAGGACAAAGAAAGATAGCCTTCCAAGTGCTCTTTGAAGTAGCAACTAATTGATCTGGTATCAAGCAAGAGTTCAGAGATGGACTCGCGCTGAATTCTACCTTCATGCACAGCAACTTTTCAGCATATAAAACAGACTAATTGAGAGACTACAGTTGCACATTTTATATCAAGGTACAGCCTGTCTCTGTTCAGTTCTCAGAATGGGAGCACCTCAAAGCTAGGCAATGACAGCCAATGCTTTAGTAATTTTTGCTGGGCAATCCAGCAAAATAAATCACGTCAAAAACCTTTTACATTACGAAGACCCTGTAGCAGCTGCACCCCAATGACCACAAGACGAGCAGGCAGCCAGGTGGACAATGAAGCCCAGAAGATAAAGAGAAGCACTTTAACTAAAGAAAAGTGCAAGCTTTTAGAGCTCCATAAGCTCAGAATGACGGCTTTTGCCAAAACGAGCAGACAAGATCAGGCCAGGAAAACACCCAGCCTTTTTTCACTTAAAGAGAAGCCAAGAGACATTCACCTCTCTTACCCTCCTCCTAAGAAGAAGAAGTACAAACAGTGGAGAGCAGTAACTGGGAGCCACATGGCTCTGGCCAAGTCTAGAGGAGTTCTGGAGATAAAGGGTCCGAGCCCAGAAAGTCCTAAGTCTTCAGGAGAGCCAGTGTCAGTGTTCAAGCCCTCCGCAGAGATTGAGGGAAAGGGGGGGAACAGCCCTCCACACACAAAGAGAGTTGTTCTGAACTCTGATGTACTATTTTTGTTGTATGCATTATAGGTGATAAATTGAACAAAAACACCTTAAAGTGTCCAGAACCTGCTGTTTTCCTTTATAAACCACTAAGCATGAACAAGAATCTGAATAAACAGCTTTGAACCCCCCCCC
>VYZV01011281.1:164838-200833 GCA_013401275.1 Pandion haliaetus | reverse complement strand
CGGGTCAGCGCCGGGGCCGGGGCTGCTTATCTCCGGGATGGGGGGGTTACGTCAGGGGTCGGGGTTACGTCAGGGGTCGGGGTTACGTCAGGGGTCGGGGTTACGTCAGGGATCAGCGTTACCTCAGGGGCCGGGGCTGGAGTTACCTCAGCGCCGCGTTACCTCAGGGCTGCCCCGGCGCAGGCCGGGCTTGTGTGGAGCCAGGCTGGGGAGCGGATCCGGCTGGAAATCGCCAGGAAAAGAGAGAGAAAAGCGCAGCGTCGGGGCAGGACTGCTTCCTCTGCCCGTGAAGCGGAGCCGGTGCGGCTGTGGAGCGGGGAGGAGGCCCGGCAGGCGGTGGTGACATCCCGCTCCGGCGCTCCGAGCAGGCCGCAGCACGTCTCCCGTTCGATGCTTACCAGTGGCCAATTGCCAATTTGTATTTTTAACCCAGCTCTTTTTGCCTCAGCTGTGCGTTTTTGAGACATTCGTCCCTTTCCCCATGAGGTGTAGGTGGCGGTGTCATCTTCTCCGTTCCCCGGCTGGTCCCTGTGTTTCCTTGACTTACCTTCCGCAGAGCAGAGCGTCCCCACCGGTCAGGAGACCGTGGGGCAGGACTCGTCTCTGGGGCACGTCTGTCACACAGTTCCTGCACTCACCTCTTGAGATAGTGAGTTAACGGTCACACGCTGGCAGCGGTTGGCTTTAGGAGGTGCTACGCACCAGTCATGGTAAAGGTTGTGCCAGCTAGCCTGGTTCTTCTGTGCAAGTGTATGTGAGAGCAACAGTATCTTGTAAGTAACGTCGTAGTAACCGCCGGGGAAATTAGTGCGGTTAGCTGAGGAGTTTTCCCATTTTAGTAATCATGATTTAGTTTCAGACTTCATACTTCAGTGCTGCCAAGACCTCGAATGCCAGAAAATCCATCGAGTGCCACAGGTCATTCTGCATCTGCCCCTCTTGCCCCGTCATTCCTTGGTGCCGAGCACCTTGCCATCCTCTTGTAGCTGGAGTGACTGTATTTAGACCAGATCCTGTTCCTTTGGTTATGAGCAAGAGATTTTTTTTTTTGCTTCCCTCCTGCCTCAAGTAAACACTATATGTGAGGCATTAACATTTCCAAACACACATTAAGAGAGCACTTAGTGATGTTCAGCCAGCTGGATCACTCAATTGGTTGAACAAAGCTAACCCTGTAATTTTGCATACAGGGTGTCTTGCACGTGAATGAAAATAAGGAGGGAGTATGATATGATGTGTTCTTTTTGCTGGACGGCTTCATTCCTGTGTCCTGGAGAAGATGGGTATGAAAGAGAGTAATAATCACAGTGAAATTATTTTTTCCGTTTAGCCATTCTAAAATGTTTACGTATTTATGTGGCTCATATATATAACAAGAGGCCAAAGTGCATCTGAGTTGCAGTTTTGCTCATTTAATCTGTAAGCGTGAAGTGAGTGAAGGCATTCCAGCTTTACTGAGTCCTCCACCCAGAGGACTACACTTCTCGTGAGACCTTCATGAATCTGTGGAAGGGCTTAGATAGGCTTAGTTTGTCTAGCGCTCTGTCCACATTCTCTAAAATAAACAAGAGGCAGGGAAGAGAGCGTGAATGTAGGCAGTGTTCATTCAAGAAAAGAATTCAGCAAGATTTTTTGGTGTTTGTTAATAAACATCCATCTCCACGTCACAGGTGAGCCCTGTGGTACCAAACCTGTATATGGAGAAGACCAGAGTACTGGGGGGGGGTGGGGGGGGTGTTGGAATTGGTCAGTTTGTCTAACATCTCCCTTCCTCCTGCAAAGGTTAACCCGGCACGTGGGAGAACACCTCTGGCTGCAGAGAAGTCACAGGGTGTTTTCTGAAAAATACCCTTGGAGCTGTCTTACCTCTTCTGCTAGATCTTAAGTATTGCTTTACTCAGTAGTTTCTAGGCAGGACTGGTGCTGCTCTACACAAAACCCAGCTTTGAGGCTTTTTTCTCTGCCTTTGATTCCCCAGCAACCTTTCCTGCTTTGCAGAAAATTAGTGTACTGGCTTTCCTTCACCAGGCAGGGAAGAGCCTTGCTCCCTCTCAGAGTCTAAAAGCCAGACTCTTATGTGAGGCCGTGTTGCCATCCAGCTTACCTTTGCAGTATATTTTTGTTTGTAGAGCATGAGGAGTTTTCCATGGCTCCTTCCTGCAGCTAGTTCTTCTAGTCTGAAATTCAGTTCAGTTTGGATATCCTTCCCCACCTTTTGTCTCCCCACAGCTACAGTTGCTAAAGTGATTGACAAATTTGAGGATGAAACTGCAGATGACATTTTCCCTGTTGGTAATATACGGAAAAAAGCTTCAGCCTCTCTCTTGGAAGCTGATAAAAGGTACAGTGGAAAAGCTACATCTCGCAAAGCTTTGCAAGAAGACCTCTGGGGAGATGCTCTGTCTGAAGAAGGATCTGGTAAGAAATCTCATTTCTTTCCCCTTTTCACTAGACTACTCACAGTTTGATGTTAGCATGTTAACTGAGCTAGTGCCGTGTGAACTGAGATGACAAATTTTAGGTCCCTGTTACAGGGCAATAAATGGGTACAATTAAGTTGGACATCGTTTTGAAGTGCCTGCCTGAAATTCAGGCCATGTTTTTTGGCCTGAGGGAAGGGGAAATCTCAAAGAGGAGGTCACTTCTACAGACAGAGAAAAGAGCATGGCTAAGTGTAAGGTGAAGTTCAGTGTGCTGACTGAACATTGTGTGGAGGAAAAGAAACAGCTCCCATTTTTAAGCCAGTATATCTCAGGGACTGCAAGTATGTGCAGTTTCTCATTTTAAAAACGCATATAGCAGATTCTGACCACCTTGTTTGCTTATCACGTCACTGCTTGATGGGAAAGCTAAGCCATGGATCTACTAATTGTTGCTGCAGAAAATGTGAGCCGAGATCTTTTTGTGAATATGGCCTGGTGTTTCCATTATCTAGCCAAAACAAAGAGTAACATCATACACAGATAAATCGGAGTTTGGAGCTCAAGTAGCCCAAACCTGTAGCGATTGATGATGCATACTGCAGAGTGGCATATTTTGCTGGTAAGTAAATTAACTTTTTTTCTCTTTAGCTGAAGAAGCATTAGATGAATGGTACAGCAGCAGTGAAGATTCAGGAGAGAATGGCAGCTTAGGCACTAAACCAAAGGAGAAGCTCAGCAGTGCTGGCAGTGACCAGGAGGATGACTTCAAAGATGATGAAGAGACAGATCCATCTGTCAAGGCCAAGGCATCGAAGTTCAGTTTCCAGAATATCACCGACTTTGAGAAATTTACAGAGGGGATGGATGATGTAGGAAGCAGTGAGGGGGAAGATGAAGATGATGCCAGCATGGAAGAAGGAGGTGACGAGGAGGAATATGGGAGTGAAACCCATGACAATGTAAAGGAAACCAAAGACAGTGAAGATGATGGTGGGGTGATGACATTCTCAAAAGGACAAGAGGCTGAAGAAGTAGAAAAAGGAAAAGCTGTGAAGAACCAGCTAGGTTTGTGCATTCTTACTTTGCATTTTGATAAGACTTTCACCTTGCTGACACTATAGAAACTGGCCATGTTAGGAGCCACTTCAGCATGTTAACAGGCTGTTAGCACACTGCATGTGCGTGCTACAGCTGTCCTAGTCATTTGCAAATGTTCTGCCAAATCTGCTATGCAAGCTGGTGTCACTGCTGCTACAAAACCTCATGTTATATGAAGTGTATTTATCCACTGGTTTAATTGAACCAGTACTAAATATACTCGGAGTATTGGTGGGGATGGGGACTTCCTACACTGGTAGTGCTGTGCAGTGGTGCTGATACCACTTCTGTTTCTTTTCAAAATGTAATACAGAATGCAATTTCTTACTATCTGTCCTATAAAGCTATCAAACCTCCATTTGCAGAATGTCCTTTTAAACAGTCAAGCAAAGGGAGCATTTTTGTTTGTGGATCACAGAATTGCAGTCAGGATCATAGGATGGGATGCTGCTTTGTCCAGAGACACCTTATGGTACCAATTTTGTGCTGGGTCAGTGCATGTGAAGATTTGCCCTAACCAGGAGTAATGGAGCACAAAGGAGAGGGCCTGTGCTGTTAAGTAAACAGCTCCTTCACAAGGAGCAAGTGCTTTGGCTTGCTAAATAATTGCTTTATTTCCCCTTTGTTATGAAGCGCTGTGGGATCAACTATTGGAAGGGAGAATCAAGATGCAGAAGGCGCTCGTAACAGTCAACCGGCTTCCACAGCCAGACACTTACCCGATCTTCAGAAAGGAAGGTGGACAAGAATTTGACAACGCTGTCGAGAACTGTAAGAATTCTTCTGTCTTTCTGCTCTGGGTGGTCTCTGCTGTAGCCAGTATGTTTTGCCTGTGTGGGGAATTGTTAATGGTAAAGTGAGGGCTTTGAGCTGCATGTGTCTGTAGCATTTGCTGTTGGTTTGTATTGCCTTAATCATTAATTAGGTTCCGTGCAAACCGAAACTGAAAACTGTTTCCTACCTAGACAAAGAAAATGTCTGCTATCGCCCATGTCTGTGTATGCCTGGTTGATCTCTGCTGGTGGCCTGTTGTTACTTACATAATGTTGAAAAGCCTCAGCTCAGGTCCTGCTGCTATTTCTAGTTTGTGTTGGGATTGAAGTTTGCTTATCAAATTTAAGTTTCATGCAGTATCACAGAAATAATTGGTTTGGTTATTGCTGTTTGGTGCAGAGTTGGGATGCTGCTTTGTCCAGAGACACCTTGCGGTACCAATTTTGTGCTGGGTCAGTGGCTGCAAAGATTTGCCATAACTAAGGAGTAATGTAGCCCAAAGCAGAGGGCCTGTGCTGTTAAATCAACAGCAAATATCTTTTCAGCTTGCAGCTGCTTCATCTGTTTTATTCCTTAGGATCGCTATTAATGATACTGATCTGATGAGATTTGTAGGAAATTCTCCAGTATGGCAAATACAATGTGCACACTCCAGCTGATAAGTGCAAAGTAGTCAACTTCAGTGTGTCGGGCGTCTATTTAATTTTTAGAATTGGACACCTTTTTTACTGGCCTTAAGGTAAATGCGCAGGGAGATAAAATGTCTGCTATGTTATCCTTAGAAATAAAGACAGATTGCTGCAGGTGTCAGTTAGTGTCCATTTCTCCCTGACATTTTTCTGTCAAAAACCACACAGATGGCAATGTTTATATACAGATTGTTCTTTTTTCTAATCCCACTAATCAGAAATGACCCACTAATCAGAAATGAATAAATTTCATAGGATATTCTTCCAGTGATTTTGAATAATAAAGATAAGCCTGGTAGCATTTTAAAGCTTGCCAGGTTGGTTATCCCTTTCCCTTCTATTTCTTCTTTCCCAATCTTGAGATACTGCTCACTTCCCAGAACGTTTCAGCTCTGTAGGTGAGCACCCGAGAAGCCCCTTTCTGTGAACCAGTTGGTGGGAAACACTGTAATGGTGTCTACAGCGCTTCGTGCTAAACATCAGAGACATCATCTGAACCGACTGGTTTGCTGTGGTTGTATATCCATTCAGCCACAAGATGTGCCGGTTTGTACATGCTGTAGTGATACCTGCGCATTGAGAAGTTTTGGGCTTGGCTGGCACAAGTCATCTTAAAACTGTATTAGGAATTTTCACCATCATCGAACTTGACCCTGAATCTTGCCCCTACACCAAGTCTTGACTATCATCTTACGGCTTGTACCTGATCTGAACACGGTAGCTAATCAGCTTATCTGGAGTTACAGCAGGTGAGATACTTTATATTTTAAAGTTAGCTCTGCTGCTTTAAACAAAGTGATTAAGGAAAAAAAGGCGAAGTCCCAATAATACTAAGCTGACCTTTCAGTGAAATACATGTTATTAATGTATTTAATGAGATGCATTACAAACTGCACCGAGCACCATGTTTCATTACAGGTCTAAAATGCAATATCATTAAAGACCTTTAACAGAAACAATGGTTGACATTTTGATATTTCCCATAAGCAAAATACATCCAAGAACGTGGAGTATAATACTGTACACAGTACAGCAGAGAGGCTCATCTTTCAGTTGTCCAAAACACTAAAGGAAAATCCACTGTTAATAAGTACTCAGTGATTCCCTGCCCACCCTCTTCCCATAGAGAAATCTGGGCAGGAAATTTGCAATAGTACACTCTGATGTTCCTGATAGCCTGGGTTTGTGTTCTGTGTTTCATCTGTAAAGACAGCAAGAAACTACAGCTGAAGTGACCTGGGCAAAAGTTAGCAGAGGAAACGCTCAGACTGGCAGATGGGAAGTAATGAATTTAGGAACATTCTGCTGCTACTACACTTGGTTTGTGTTTTCCGGTGTTCTCTAAAGGACCAACGTTATATTCATTTTTTTAATTTCTATTCTTTTAAAATACAATCTGTAATTGCACAGTAAAGTAGGTTACAACAAATAGTCATTTTTGATGAGCTACACTACTGCCCAGTGCAGCTATCGTTCACTGCCCTGCAAAAATGCTCTTTCTAGAACTTACAAAGTGCCAGGCATGAAATAAGGAGTAAACTTACACATGAAGATCTTATGAAAGACTAGGGATGTAGTTGGTGTTATGTGGCAAAGACCCATTTCTCTCTCACTTTGCTGTGTTGGGCCCTGGGAGAGGGATTCATGTCTGTCTAATCAGCTAGAGCTTTACCCGGTGGGCAGTCTGAGCTGTGTTACGTCTCCGTTCACGGAGCTTCTGCCTGGATAACAGGGCTGTGCCCTGTCAGTTCAGGAGGTGAAACTGAGTCCTTTCTGAAAATATACATGATAATATATTTAACGTTCTTTCATGAATTGATGCACCTTGATTTATGAGAGGGGGGGAAAAATCTCACTTACTATAAATTAGCTTCCAATAGAAGTCCTAATTTTTAGCTGATCAAGTGGTTTAGTGGCTTCTATAAAAATAAACTTGATTCTGAGCGGTGATGTAGTGGGCTGGGTAAACATCTCTGAACTCCTGAGTTCTCATCCCAATTGTATTACCAGCATGTGGGTAGGATCCCATTCCCCAGACAGGAAAAATTAGAAGAACTGTGCGTGAGTAAGTTTAAAGATGAGTGAAAGACAGGACTTTGTAAATAGCGAACGTTGATTTGGTTCCATTTGTACGTGATGTGCTTCAGTCTTGGACAGGATTTGGGATAATCATGACATTGACACTGTTTTGGACTGGATGATGCTCTCCTTTCAGGGAAGCCTCAGCACATCTTTCCAAATCCACAGAATAAATTTGGCATGCTTTCATCACCTTCATTGAATAGGAGGAAATGATTTCAAGTTGCACAAAGCAGTTGGTGTGAAAAATCCAGACTCTGGGTGTACACTGCAGCCAGCTGAAGGCAGGAGAGCTCAGCTAGGTCTCGGCACCCAGCTCTCTCCGAGGTCCTGGACAAGTCCCTCGCATCTCTTTGAAAGCTGCCCCAGGACGCTTTCAGTAATTTATCCCAAGTTCTTCCATGGCTCATGAAATTTCTGCTCTGTGCTCACAAGAAGGAGGAATTTTTTGAAATGGAAAATGGTCCTTCAAATATTTGCCTCTTCGGTGTCTCCCACTTGGGACAGCCCTCTGTGCAGCTAGTAGTGGTAGTGAAATTCCCTAAGGGTTTAAGTATAATTGTGTTAAAGAGCAGACAGCAATGCTTATACATTTGCAGTTTTAAAGCCAAATCTGAGTGAAAATGGTAATGTCATGCTTCTTTTCCAAATTTTAAGATTGGAGGTTACAAAACCTCAAGTGTTTAGTTTATTATTTTTGTAATCTTTTATGAAATATTCTTTTTTTAAAAATGATACAACATGCTTTGGACAGTCTTGGATTCCTGAGATCTCAGGTTCTGGTGGATGATTTACTGCAAAATTGCTTATAAATTGAAGTAGAAAATGTTTTGCAGACCTGGCAGCTTTCAGGCTTCACACCCATTTGTCACCCAGCATTTCCCTTTGTGTATAGAACAAGAATTAATTAGGCTGCACTGCAGGAAAAGTTTATGGCCATAATTTATATAGGATGAATTTCTGTTTAAAGAGACAGCATTGCTTTGTTTGCACTGTCTTACTTTTTCTTGCCCTTTTTTTTTTTTTTTTTAAATCTTTAATTATATTCCAGATTTTTTTTCTGTCACCCTTTTTACATACAAATTGGAGACCGAACTGTGGTCATGGAGCTCATGTTAATTCCTGTTTTGCATCCATGGAGAAAGTCTGAGTGCTTTTTAATACTGAAATTACAGTGGCTGCGCTCTGAATGCAGTGCAAATGTTTAACCTTTAATGCACTGCACACGTGAACTCCCACAGCTGATGTTTCTGAGGTGTTGCTGCCTGGAGTGGTCTGTTTCTCCAAGATACATTTGTATTCTCTTGCACAGTATCTTCCAGTCTAGTCCAGGACTTGAGATGTTGCCTCTGTTTAGGGTCTTGCACGTTCAATTAATGTTTTTCATAATCAATGCAAGTCAGAATTTGCAATCTGCTCCTGATTTGCACATTAAAGAGACCCATTAATTAAAAATTCCAATCCCTGGCATGTTCCCGCAGGATCCTTGCATTATTTACATAGAAAAAGAGTGCAAGGTGCAAGTTTCTGTGCTGTGTCTCTGCACAGATTGCATGCCTGCCATTCATATTTCTATGTATGTTTTCAAGGGGGAAGAAGGTTAGAAGTGGATATTGTGAAAATGTCACCAAAAATTACCTCAAGAGCAAGAAAGAGCCAAAGAAGAGGTGGTAGCAACATTAGTGAAGCCACATCCAGTGTCAGGAATTAAACATTTCCTAGGTTTGGGGGTTGTTATGTTAAATCTTGATTCAGTGACAAAAACCCCACAGCTAATTGGTGGGCAGGGGGGCAACAAGAGCTTTAAGAAATGATATCTCTCAATCGACAAAGGCTACAAGCTGTTGTTCTATGTGCCCTGGGTAGCTGGGCTTCCCAATATGGTGATGTAGCTCTGTTCTTGCTATTTTAATTACTTTCTCGTTATAATTCTGGTTAAAAATTCTAAGCTGGGAATGTTTCAGTGACTAGTACTTTGTGCTTCACAAAAAGAGCTGGGAACTCTAGCTTTTTAAATAGTATAATGTGTTATTTTCCATTTTTAGTTGGCAAGATGAGGCGTTAAAAACATACAGAAACCCAGGTGAGGATCTTGCAGAAGGCAAGATGCTGATGGAAATTGCAAGACTTTAAAGGCACGAGTAGTTGTATAAGTTCTCATATGTATTTGCTTTCACTTCTCGAGTTCAATAGGTCCCTGAAATGTAAACTACTGGCTGAATTTTTGTGGTGTTTTTTTTTTGTTTGGTTGGTTTTTTTTGCTTTGACTCCATCTGTCAGCAGATTAAGAGAAAATATTGGAATCCCACTTTTCTGTTCTTCAGCATAAGCTCAAGATAAATTGTTTTGGAGAAATGGAGAAAATACTGGTTTTGGTAAAAGGTAGATATGCAGGTTCTGTAAGAATGGATTTGCTCACTGAAAGAACAAAAGTGGGGACAACAAATATTAACTGTTATTTACACTTTGTAGAGCTGTGGAGAAGTTATACAAAGGTTTGTGATCAATAAGAAAATAAACCTGAATAAAGTGAATCAGATAAAAAAATCAAATTAAATGCTCCATGTGCTTGCAAGGCCATTATCCCTAAACCTGCCTGGGTTATTAATGTATTAATGGAGCAGCAGCAGTGAGCTCTGCCTATCAGCGGCCTGAACTTTTCAGCACAGTGCCTTGTCTGCTGCTAATAGATACCAAATTGTATACAGCTTTTTAAATTCTGCTGAAATTTGTGCATCTTTTCTCAACTCACAGTGATGTTTGAATTTTAGTTTGTATTCTCTATAGTCAATTATATCTTATTTTCCTGGTCACTGTGATGTTACTCTAGATGATTCATCCATGGACATTCTCTGTGCCCATGAGCTAGTGGCATTGCATTCATGCACAGAATGCAATTCCTGTATTCCTTGTATTCAAGGAGGGTGCGTTAGCCAGAAGAAACCTTGTTTCCCCCATCATACAGCATTTCTATAGTATCCCCTTTGAAATCACTACAGAAGAACCGTTGTGTTGGGCTCATTCACACAAAGAGATGAGCTTATATTAGAGACAGGGCGTTGGAGAGTGCTGCAGTTAGCACAGCTGGCTGATGAGCAATGCTGCAACGCATGACCTTGTTCACCCTATGAGCATGCTGCACCGGCGCCCGAGAATAGTAGAATAGTGCGTTTTGCCTCTTGGGAATAAGTTAAATGTAATGGTGGAGACCACTCCTTTTTTGTACCCTACCGGTAGTGCTCCTTGCAGCCTGTGTGGCATTACGGATAGCGTGTTTCTTTGTGGCCACTCTAGGGATGCAGTTACACCTTGAAATGGGAAATGGTAGTTGCTGCCTGAACAGCGGTTCCCAGTCCTGCCTTTCCTTCTCCATACTGAGTTTGGACTGCAGAATATTAGAGCATGTGCACCTTTTACGTCCTTCAATGTGTGTTTTAAATGGGGTGCTGTGAAGAAACTTTATTCGAAAGAAAGATGTGGAAAGATGAAACAAGGGAAATGAGTGTAAACTACCCGTAAAGTTTGCAGGAAGCAACCCACTATTCATAATCTTACTGTAGCCAGTTTCTTCAACTCAGAGTCAGTTGCTGGATAACTTAGATTACACATTGATTAGTTACTCCCTTGAGGTGTTATATGTCTCAGGTGCAGCTAGCCAACGGTTGCTATTTAATTAAGTTTTATGGAAAAGTAGAGCGAAAAGGAGCACTTACAAAACTTTGCAGGACTTGCCTGGGACTGCAGAAGGCTGGGTGTGTGGTGCCTTCTGGGAAATGAAAGAGATGTTGACTTTTTTCTCCAAAAGTACAGTCCAGTCCAAACACTTTGACTGACCCAGAAGTGTCTGTTTCTGGGGTGGAAATAGGTGCACGTGTAGTGGGCGTGCTGGTAAAGGACTGCGCTTCCACCTGGAGGTGTGTGGACCTTTATAATAATTGCCTGAGTTGGGCTCTTGGTACGCCGGGTTGGTTAACTGCTCCCATGAGAAATATCTGTGGCTTGTGACTAAACAGCACATTGTGGACAAGGCCTCTTAAGGATGTGATTAAGAATCCCACTTGCATTCATTGCCAGCAGGAGACCTCCAAAGATGCCATGTGTTTTCTGGTTTTACATTCTTGCATATTAAACGTTTCTGTATGAATGCTTCACACTGAATATCTTTTATTTTCTTTGGGTTGGTTCTGTAATATTTCACTGAAAAGGGACTCAAGACAGAGGGAAGGATTTAGTATCTATTTAGTGTATGTTTGTATGTTCTCGGTGTCTTTTTTTAATAGACAATTTTTGCCGGGTTCTGTTATTCTGATTCCTGATCTTAAAAAAAAAAAAAAAAAAATTACATTCTCTACAACATCCAGGTAAGTCATGTCAAAGAAAGTGGTTAAGCATTGACTAACTTTGAATAAGATCAAGTCTGCTTTAGATACTGGAGAACCTGTTCCACTTCCTGTAAGAGGGGATGTGTCTGGCAAGGCATTCTCCTCTCCAGTTGTGCAGCATGCTCCATCTGATGGGCTCACCCTCTGCCTCGCTCCTCAGCTGCACCTGGTTGTCATTTTATGCATCTGGTTAGAGAAAAGCTGTCAGATGAAATGTGTTTTATTGACACAGGCTCAGGATTTTTCAGAGAAGTCTGCAGGAATCAGCCACCGATAATTCACTCATAATTTTGTTATCACCTCTATTTGTGGATCACTTTTAAAACTAAACTGTATCTATAGGTACATCTGGAGATGATAATGCATTAATACACAGCAGGGTAGGTGTCACAGGGGAGTGGGGGAGGAACTGAGGCACAGGCAGATTACGCAGTTTCCAGAGGCATAGAGCAGTTACAGGATTAATTGGTGCTAGGCAAGATCACGGACTTAAATATATTCTTGCTTTGAAGATTTTACTGGGAGTCTGCACAAATGTGTGACAGCAGAACTGGGTTTCAAGCCTGAGTGTAAATTATTGTGATCAGATCTAGCCCACTTAAAACTGGTAGTTCATTTTAATTGAATTGTATTAGTCTAGACACTTTATGAATACAAAAAACATCGTGCTTGTCAATTCATGCAGGGTTGAATTTGATTTAAATGGCTGTGGATGCAGATGTCCCCAGATTTCACCTTTCCTCTCTGATCTAATGAAGAATCTATTCAACTCTTTTGGGGACTGAGCCAAAGCCTGTTGACTTTAATGAAGACTTTTCTCTTGACTAAAATAAATGAATGAATCAGACCCTTTTTTGTAAATTTTGTTGTAATGATCCTATGCTGTGGAGAACTTCTGGTAAGAACTGGAGTGAGTAAGGATGATAAGCTCCTGGGCTCGTGGGTGGCCAGTGAGTGAGAGGGAGGAGATATGAAGTGAGAAGCCTTAGACAAAGGCACAGGTCTCGGTTTTGGAGCTCTGTTGCTGTTTGTGTGCATGTTTAGTTGGGTAATGGCAAGTGTGATGTTTTGTGCCTGTGCAGAATTTGGGCTGTGCAAGGGACCAGGAAAGTATGTTGTGGCTTGTCGTTACTGGCTGTGAATTGTTCAGAAATTCTGTGTTGGACGTAGCAGAGATGTGCAGGATATTTATATAACATGCAATCTGGGGCTTCCTCCCACCCCCCCGAAAAAAACCCTCTTGCCCTTCCTCACTGAGTGCCAAGGCTTTTAGCTTGTGGTATTTAGTCTTTTTGAGCAGAATTTTTGTCTGCTTCTCCTATATAGATGTGGTAAAATTGAAATGCTCCCATTTTATAGGTTGTCTCCGCATGTGTTGGACGCTATTGGCGTTTGAGGTTTATTTTAAAGCTGTCTTAAATTCTAGTGCAAGAAATGCTAGGAGAGTCCCTAGTTGTTGACCTGATACAGCCGAACTCTGGACTGTGGGGTTACGCTACATTTTGACCACATCAAATAGGTTTGCCTACACTTAACTTTCCCAAGATAATTAATAGCTAATTAAATTGAGTTAAGCTAAATACTTTTGCATGTTAGTCTGTATACTCCACAAACAAGATTCAGGGAAACAAAGGCTTGCCAAGCATCCAGACAAGCATGTGCAAATGTCAGCTAACTTGGATTAATTGGCAATTGGTTACCTTGAGATGGAAACTCAGTACTTGTCATGATAAATGTAATTAATGGCCTGGTATTATATGGGGAGGTCAGTCTAGATGGGCTAATGTTCCCTTCTGGCCTTAATATCTAGATAACTATGAAATTTCACATTTCCTCTTCTTTTCTCATTCTTGCATATGTACTTGGAGATTCCTGCCTGGCAGAGACGGGAATGCATGCTGTCTTTTTTACATTTACAGTAATGTAAAACATCAGTTTTTATAAATCTCATTTTTACAAGCCCTGTCCCCTCCCTGGTTTGGGCTGATACCGAAAGATGACAGTTGAGGCGAATCAGCAGAGCATGAACTTCATGGAAGTGTTTCTCTTTTTCTCTCTTCTCAGCTTTCCCCCTCCCCCAGTCCCTACTAATAAAATCCCTGAATACCAAGCCTTTTATTTTGTTGTTGCATCTAGTTATTTTCTTTACTTTTAGCAAACTCATCTATGTCTGATCCTGTTGTCCTTACTGTCAAACGCAGTAATATTAGAGTGAAAGGGCTAAATTGAGTCCGTTCTGTAACTCTTTAGGAGTAGGCTGAACTGCTTGCGTGAAAAGGGTTTGCAGCATTGCCTCCTTTGTGCTGAAGGAATACAATTTTCCCCTCTGCAAAGGCTTTTGCATCATTTGCATTCCAATGGAACCAGCAAGTTGGGCCTTCGGTATGGAGCAGACCTTTTTATTGCAATCAGCAGAAGTGTCGGCCTTTTTCCTGCTATCGTCTGATAAAATTCCACAAACTCAGTGTTTTGGGAAGCATGAAGGGAATGTTACTCCCGTGATTTCCTAAAATAACCTGGACGGATTTACAAGTGATTTGTGCTCGGATTTAGCTGAAGTCCGTGAGAAACGTATACATAACTACACCACCTCTTAAAAAAATCAGGTAACTCTCTGCTACCAAAGGGCTTGCAGCTAGCCTATGATTTAGTCTAGGCTAGCTGTTGTAGCTTCTGTCTTAGGCTTATCAGTAGTAGCCTTTTATTTCTGTGCTGTCTTGATTTTGGGGCACCAGGACATACAGGGGTGCAAATCTGAAGAGAGTGGAAGTCCTGCCTACACCATATTGTTTCTCCTAGAGTTAGTTCAGCGGCAGAAATTACAGAAAAGCTGTTGTCCAAAGCCCCATGTTTAAGATGCGATACCTGGAGGAATTCCCTCCGCCTTTTCCTGGCTGGTAACATTGCTCTGCTGTTGGGAATATAGCGCAAGCTCCAAAAGTAATACTGACAGACTTCAGAATTATGATACACTGGAGCTCTGGCGTAATTCTTTGTTGAAGAAGTTAGAGGCCTAAAATGTTAAGGCTTATTGTTATTCTGAGTTGATAATCTCTGCCTTGCTTTAATAATTTTTCCTCATGCCTGGATAGCCTGCGAGTTGCACAATAATCACTCACACAGCTTTGTAATCAATGCCCAAAGTAATAGGATTCCGCTGGCCAACGGCAATTAATAAATTTGTGTCTTTTTTAAAACACTAGCAAGTCGGGCCTGAAATACGACTGACTGGCTTTCCTCATTTGCATATTTATTGCAGTGGAAAAATTCTTGCCGAATGATTGATGTTGAGCCTGCCTCTTGAATTCCAAACAGCACATTATTATGAAATGAAAAATGCCGGCCATACAGTTGATTAAAGTTGAAGACAGTGGAATCGGTGTTTTTTAAGATTGTGGGAGAATTAAAGGCATATTTTAATAGATGTTGACAAGAAGTGAACTAACAAAAGCAAAGCAAAGGATTTGCTTGAAAAGATTTAATCAAACGTGTTTCTTGGGGGATTAATTGCTGGGGATGACTAGTGCAAGTGGCTGGCTTGTGGATTTGAATGAGAAGTATTGTTCTCAGGCCAGTGTATTGAGTGCCATTTTGACCTGTAGTTTAACTCCTGTCCCACAGTCGTTTGAAAGGAGTGAAAATTTCCCCTCTTCATCTGCATGTTGGGATAAATACACGTACCTGATAAAGATACTTTTCATTATGTACAGCTATTAAAATAAAAGAGGTTTGATTCCTCTCCTCATTTTTATTTGCATAATGTGACCAGTGCACTGGGTGCTGCGCCCGTTCTGTGCAACGGTGACAACGGTGACTCTCCCCAGCGGCAGGGGAAACTCTCCCAATATTTGTCAGCTCAGCTCTCGCTCTGCGTACTGTGGTTCAAACACCAGCATTGTTCCAGCTTTTCTGTGTGAGCACTTCATACAGCCTGTGGAGGTACATGGAAAATTAAAAGCTTGCAGGCCAGTGATACTCCTGTGATGCCAGATCCTCAGATTTAATTGAGGGGAAAAGGTAGTTAATTTTCGGCTTTGGCATGGGCTCTGAATTTCAGCCGTGTCCTGTGCGTGCGGTCTGTTGTGCTGGTACGTGACAGTAACGGTGCTCCCGTTTGTGTTTGCATATGGTCGCGTGCGCAGTAGCAGGCAGGCCCTGTTCTGTAGGGGAGCACTGCCACAGCAGTGCCCCGTCATGTCCTGGAAGGTGCCACAAACATACAGCGATGGAGTGAAAATCAGGGAGTTTTGCCCCAGTTTTTAGGATTCTGTCCCTGACCTTCATACTCCGAGTCTGCTGGATGGATGCACCAGGGTCAGGTGGGGAGGAGCTTGCCTGGTGGGGCAGTTTTGGGAATCCCACTGGTTGGCTCTCTGTGAATACCTTTGAAAGCCTGGCCTTGAGGCACCGGCTTTTTTCCATCGACTTAAAGCGTCTCTGCGTGAGGCCGCTCCCTGCTGCTCCACACCAGCTGCTGCTTTCCACAGCTGCTTGGGAAGATGAAATGAGACCCCATTTTTAGAGGTCATGAAAAAGAGCGCAGATATTTTTCTGTGCAGGAAGCTGCCTTGCTGTAGAAATGCTGAACTTAGGGCGATGGGCGAGTGCAGAAGCCATCACGCCTGCAAGTCCCCAGCACGGCAGTGCTTGGGTTTCAGCGGCAGCTGAGGCACGGCTGCCTTCAGCGTGCGGAGAGGGCTGGTGGGGGGAGCGCCTGGTGGGGTCGGTACCCTGCAGCCGGGAGCCACCCCACACACAGGGGAATGCCAGCAGTGCAGCCAGTTTGTCCGCAACCACTGGCATTGACAAAATTGATTTTTGTGGTTTGAGAGTAGTAGGACAGATTTCATCTCTGGTGGGTCTCCTGACACTTTGATACATGGCAGTGCTATCCCTGAATGGAGCTAAATACTCCAGGGCTACTTTCTGACTGGGTGAAGGGATGTATAAAATGAGAACGTATGAGAGAGTATTAACAGAAAGGCACACTTTGATTTACTGATACTGGCTCCCAGCTTTCTTGGTGGATTGATATGCTGTCTGCTGGATCTGGAACAACTTTTTCACTCCTGTTCGCAAAATGAAGGGGCTCCCATGGACTCTTAAAAGTGACTCTTACAAGTTAGCATCTCACCACAGACACTCTGAGTCCCATTTAAGCTGGAAGTTATATTCAAACCACGTTTCCTGTGTTCTTGGAGCAGCTGCAGATGGATCCCACTCAGCATCTTTTTTTCTTTCCCAAAGGGCAGCTTTGAAAAGGTTTAACGGAAGGAGGGGTTGCATGTTATCCTCGGGTTAGTTGGCCTCTCCTACATGCAGAGTATGAGTTGTTGTTTTGGGGATTTCAGTTTCATACTGAAATGCCATAAAGGGATCCAGCTTCTTTGTTTTTAAGGCAGTGCAGGGCCACCTGTCCTCAAAAAACACAGGTTGGACATGCAGAAGTAACTCCTGGAAAAGGAGGTAGTTTTGAGATTTGTCTCACTAGTGATGTATGGCCCAATGTTAAAGGAGTCATTTGTAACACTGATGTCGATACAAGATGGGGAGTATTTACCCCAGCCCATTGCAGTGTAGATTATAAGAGAGATGCAGCAAAGCTGCCAGCAGAGTGGGAGAGAAGGAGCGGGAGAGGCACCAGCTGGGGTTCACTGGAGTGATAGGCTGTGCCTGCAAAGTCAGCTCGGGAGAGTTTTACGTACCGCAATGTACAGCTGCTTTCGCAGTGCTGTGCCTGCTGTCACTGACCACTGCCTGCTGCGCTGGACTGGGATGGGGCAGCTGGGGACATTTAAGCAGCAGCCGTTGGCTGAACACAACAGAGCAACACCCAGAAGTGGTACTGATGGCAGAGTTGTTAGTGTAAGTAGCTCTGGGAGTAAGCTGTTGGCATCAGGATCTTCCTGCTGGTGAATGAGTGGTGGGAGGGCAGCTGTAGAGCTTTAACAGCATTGTTTCAGCCTTGGCCAGTTTGCAGTGCTTGTGAAAACCATAGTGTCAATACCTTCTTGGTCCCAAAAGCTTTAGAAACTGAAAATCATCAGGGACCGCCTAGGACCTAACACAGCTCATGGCAGTGGGAGGCCCCTGCTACCTGGTATTGCTGGCTTTGTTCTGTGAACAGAACAGGGAAGGGAGCAGGAGATACAAACCTGATGGTTATCACATGCGAAACCTGCTAGGTGGTTGCCTTAATGTACTGGCGTGCTTGAAAGCTCCATGTTTGTGACTCTTTTCTGTTTAATTGTCTGTTTCAGACAAGGAGCAGCATTTAAAAAAAATGTTCAGGAAGGGGTGGTAGGAGAGCAGGAGGGTTAGTGTCCAGCTTTCTTTCAAAATGACACAGTTTGCATCTACGAAACAGTTTTGTTTTATGTTGCTTTCATTCACAGATGGATTCAGTCTTTTCCCCAAAGCAGATGCTGTAAAGGCTGGTGAGGGCATTAGAGGGAAAAGAAGATGGAGAGGAGCCTGGGAAGAAAACAGTCCTTTCTGGCATTAAACGTGAAATGGATAGGGCAGGGCTGGATGGGAAGAGAGCAGGGGAGGGTGACACTTCGCTTCTGAAGTTGAGTTTACAGCACACTTAAGCACCCAACAGTAATGATGAGAATGCCATCCAATAATGCTATTAAATACAGAGGAACTGAAAACACGGAAATTACCCAGCTGTAAGAGGCTCATGATGAAGCCACTGTCTGGAATAATTAGCCCTGACACCTGGTTAGACGCACGGTCATTGTCTTCCCTGCCCTCTCCATCCCCTTCACTCCAAATAAAATTGCTCCCCATCCCCACTTCTGTTGGGGTCCATATCTTACAGCCTGGGGGAGCTTGAGCCTGTCTTTATTCCTTGCCTGCTTGCTGTGGCCCTGATATACCCCAGAAGAGCTGGAGTGCTACTCCAGTTGTAATTGACAGGATCAAAGCCGCCTGGGGTGCATTAGCAGTGCTGCTAGAGGGTAGGCAGCGGGTAGAAAATAAACAGTTTCAGAAGCTCTGGGGACATTTAGCTGTGTTGCAGGCAGTGGGAAAGATTTTGCTGTTGTAAGCTGTGCACTCAGGCTAGGGTGGGGGCACTTCCCTTTTGCAAGTGATGCTTTAGCTGCAGACACATACAACAAATGAATTTTTAAGGGCTTTTGTTTGTTTGTCTCTTGGAATTGTTTTGATGCTAACACATGACTGTTTTACAAGTATGGCAAACCTAATCCATTAATAGGTTTATATAGAAGAATTGTCAGAACGTATCTGTAATGAACCGCAGGCCGGGGGAGGATGAGTCCAACAGCTGATCTGCAACAAAAATCTTAAAGCATCTTCTCCTTGACATTCCTGTTGCTGAGGTCAGGCCGTAATTTATCTGAAGATGGTGACAACTGAGCAATATCACAGTGGTAACATGCGGGAAATTGAGACCTCTGAATGTCTGGGCTGATTTCTGCTTGCACTGTCTCTGTCTGGCTGATGAAGATTTGCTGCTCACTTTACCCATGATCTCTGTGTCCTCCATTAAAAAAAGAAATAAAGAAAAAAAAAATCGACTGGTGAAAAGTTCTCTCCATTCTTTTATGCTAACTACAAAGAAAGAAACAGGTTTGGGAGTGAAGCGGAACAGCCCTACTGACTTCATGTCAGTGGAGGAACTGGGAGAGAGGGGGTACCAGGGGAAGCTCTGGGGAGCATCCCACCACCTCAGTGCTCCTCCTGGCCTCCAGACACGTCCGTGTGCTCTGTCAGCCAGAGTTATTGCCGCCTGTGAGGATGCTTGCTCTGGGTGCATGGGGAGGGAAGCCAAGCCTGTGTGAACGTGTCCTGCAAGGAAACAGATCCTGAAGTGGTGTGCTACGCTTCTTCAAGCGGTGCATTTTTTTCCCCTTTCTGTGGTGCCTCTTTGTAAAAAGTAGAAGGCAATACACCAGTGCCAGGTAAATAGAAATTAATCTGTGTAAAGTTCGGTTAGGTTTTTGGATAGAAGCGTGCTAAGTGTTTTACCTGTAAAAGCTGACCCTGTGATTGATGTGTAGCAATGTACAAAGGGAGAGTTTGTGTAGGCCTAGACAAACACTTGTTTTATAGCAGAGCGTTCTGCAGGGAGGCTTGTTGGTTGCCACAGAAGAACTATTTTGAAAGAACAGATGCTGCAACAGTGTGCAGTTAACCCTTCCCACAGTCACCTGCAACTGTTTGTCCTTGGAGAACATGAGATCATTGGAACAGAGATAATTTTCTCGCATCTGCATAGATACAGGAAAATTGTCAGCTATGAAAGCCTTTGGATACACAGCATCAGATCTACATTTAGGATTTGTGTCTGCAAATACCCTGGAAAGCAACTACTCATCCCTGTAAAACTAACCTTCCCACCATGTATTGATCATTTTGTACACCACTCCGCCCCAATCTTTTCTTTGCTTTCTCTCTTTCTAAGGATCTCTGGGCTTGCAGTTCTGCTCTTCTGATCAGAATATTCTCATTAAACTTGCCAGGTCATTGTTTTAAGTTTCCCCTATAGATCAGATCTTGCTACATTTAATTTTACTTACAATCTAATTTCTTATACCTCCTGTGTGGTGAGCACAGCGCTGTAGAAACCAGCAGTAGTCACAGCCCTGCAGGAGTTTGGATTTTCTTCTTGCCTTCCCTCCTTCTGCTCCCTATAACATGCACATTATGTACAGGGAAGAAAAGTCGGAGGTCAAGTTTAGATGGGATGTACGTATATACATTTTCCCTTGTATTGCTTCAACTGAAGCTGGGCTTTACTGCAGAACTTAACACAGGAGGGAAATGAGTGAGTCAGCAAAATGTTGTCATATGTGTGTGGCATCAGACACTTCTGTACACAGTACTTGCTTCTTCAATGTGTTAATCCTTTAGGCTCTGCAGTCTGAATGTTTGTCGATGAAACATTAGATCAGTATACTCCCGATGTGCAGCCAGGCAGATGTTTAGAAGGCAGTCCTGCCTCCTTTCCTCCCTATTTAGGAAAGAAGTGTTCTTTCCCGGCGTGGTGGTGTTTGACATTAACAGCTATAAATCAGTTTGAAGATAAAACCACATCTCTAACTGATCAGAGAAAAACAGTTAATGGGACATGCAGTAGCTGTGGCAGAAATTCAGATTCAGGATGAGAAACTAAGCACTGCAACGCTAAGTCTTCACCAGAACCAAGGATCAGTGGGAAATTGTCACTTGTGTCTCTTGTTCTGCAGGTTGTAAAGCGCTGGAGGCATTGCTGAAAGTATTAGTGGACCTTCAGGATGAGCTGCTTTATCAATACCCAGGCACGAGGCATCTGGTAGATGGAAAGCAGTCAAAAACTGAGAGGTAAATACAAAATAAGACAAGGCCTTTCTGAATCCTTTGGTCTCCAGCTCTCCAACAAACAGGACAATGCACAGCCTTCCTGACCATACTCACTCTATGCTGTTCTCTCAGTTGCTGCTGTATGTGGGTGACAGACACTCTGGACAAATGACCATTTTAATTCCTTCTGCCAGTGTGGGAAGTCTGTTTTGTAGCCTTTCTGATAACAGAGGAGGGGCTAAACCATGGGTCTTTTGGCATAAATACCACCGTGCTGTGGAAAAAACATGGGTGGTCATGGAGGGGCCATTAAGAATTCACACATGTTGCCTTAGTGAGGTGTAGGGTGTTTAGTTTCTGTATTTTTGTTCTAGTGATGATGAAATCCCCAGCAGTAGCGATGAAGAGCAAGTGGATAACGCTCAGGAGAAGAGGAGGAGCCTTCCCAAACGAAAGCTAAAGATGGAGGACTACCCAGAATTCATAGCCAAGCGGTATGCTGACTTCAGGACGTATCGGAACAATGTCTTGCAGAAGTGGCATGACAAGACAAAGCTGGCATCTGGAAAAATGGGAAAGGCAAGTCTTTGTTTACGTGTGCTGACATGCTTATTGTTCAGCAGAGATTTGTGGAACAAGTTGATTTGAAAGTTTCATACCATGGATGTTGCAAGTTAAGCCAAGAGTTAGAGCAGTAAGAATTTAATACACAGGTACACACTGTTCCCCAGCCTTAAAAGAGTTTGGAAAGAAGCTCAGCCCTAAAATTTCAAAGGCATAAGCTGCTCTCTTTTGTTTTGAGCCAATGGGCAGGAAAAAAATTTTCAGGGGCAAATTGTTTCCCAAGCTTTGGGAAAAGCTCTTGGATAGTACTGGTGTTCTCCCAACAGACATCTCATCATAGCCAGTCTCCAGCAGCAAGTAAGCTCTAGGAAAATGCCACTGTTGCTGATCAACAACCTGTTTGTGTTTTAGAACAGAACTAGGGGCTTCTATGGCTCTCCTCCTCCATGAAGTATACACTTTAATACAGTGGGTAATAATTTCACCTGAAGATCCAGGGTCTCCTAACATCTGTGAGTTAGTATTAATCATTCAGAAGTTCACCTGAACAAGAACAGCAAAGGCTTTTTATTAAGCCAGGCATCAGGTTGCCTCAGGTTGGGAAGGGAGAGAGAGGGAGAAACAAATAAAAAATCTAGCAGAAATCCCTGCAACGAAACCCAAACCCCCTCCTCTTGGAATGCTGTCTGCTTATCCACTGACATGGAAAGATAGAGGAACATTGCTGCCTTGAGGAAAAGCTTTCTGCATTATCTGACACTAGTTAATGTTGTTGCAGGGTTTCGGTGCCTTTGAGCGTTCAATCTTGACTCAGATTGATCACATTATGATGGACAAAGAGAGATTACTACGACGGACACAGACCAAGCGATCAGTGTATACAGTGCTGGGAAAGCAGGAACAGGAATCCCATCCGGTCCCTGAATCTTTGCCTGAAAATTCGGTAAGGGTTTATTTTGTTTATATAACTCATCCTGTAGCAGCAGTGAAACTCTCGGCAAAACAATTAGTCTGAGCCTTTAGCAGGTAATATTCTTGTTTGTGAGAGATTTATGAAGGAGATATCTGTGTTTGATTCCTGTAATGTAATGGCTAAGAAAAAGGTGTAGACATTTCAGTTCGAGGTTTATGGTGTTTGCATTATCTCCTGTGCCAGTTCTTGACAGGGGAAAACAAGGTTTGGTCTGTGATTGTGCCCCTCCTGTGCTGTAGGAAGTGATGCTCACTAAATCTGCTTTTTGAGGTAGCAGCTACAAAACTTTGTTTTTACTCTGGAGTTTAGAATCTTTAACCCAGAAAGTCACTTCTAAAATCATACTGCATATAACCTACAGAATATGTTAGTAGTAAGTCTGTTATTAATTTAGTATTTGAGAATGAATAAATACTCAATTCTGAGAGATCATGTAGAATTACTGCACTAGCAAGATATATTTTTGCCATTACATTAAAAATATCTGTAGTATTTTGCCAGAAAGACTTTGCACAGTCCTATTTATTTCCCAGTAAAGGTATCATAAATCTATTTTGGCATTGGCAGCGTTTCTGCCTTGCCTTTAAATGTATTCCTAGTCCTTAAAAGGTTGTTATGTTGGGCACTTTTCTCCATTCCTTCCTATCTTCAAGCGTGTTTACAAGCTGCTGCACGTGGTGTCATCAGAGTTAGGGATAGAAGTACGCACAGATGAGCTTTCAGCATTTCCTTTGTGCTTTTAGGAAGTCCTCCCTCAGTCAGATTCCAACAGGCACCTGAAGGACATAGATGAGGAGATATTTGATGATGATGACTTTTATCACCAGGTGAGTGATGGTAAATCTGTGTTGGAATTATGGCTCCAGTTGGTTTTTAATACTTACAGAGCTAGTGCGGTTGGTTCTGTGCTCTAAGTTTCTCTTACCAGTGAAACTCAGTTACATGTTTTTAACATCCAAAATCTCTGTAGATACCTCTGAGGACTTCGCTCTCAACTTTCGATATAGGGCTATGTGAGCTTAAACTTGCATTGTGGATGTAAACTTACTGCCATCAGTGGCACTGCTGTACTTGAGTGAGTCAGGGCTGCAGGATGAGGTCTATGCCTGTTGTTCTCGCTGGGGAACATGGCTACACAAGAGAAAAATTACTGAATTCTCTAAAGGTGACTGCTCTCTGTGGGTAGAGTCCCATTGTGAAAAACGATTCTAGTAGATCCTCAAAAGCACCTAAGTTACTCTCGTCTCAACCTAAATCATCTCATCTACCTACTGAATGAAAAAGCTGCAGGACTTCTCTAGCACTTTTCTTGGAGTTGTGCCAGCTTGGATTTAGGCCAGTTACTCTTTTTATTTGCAAAATTCTTAGAAACAAGCAATCTGCACCCAGTGCATGGAGGCTGCAGCTTAGGAAAACCTTGTGTTTGTAATTTATTTAATAAAGGACAGTGTCAGCTTTATGAAATACTGAAATTGCCATACATTGAGGAATATGATTCACTGTAAGTCCCTCCTCAATGCATGAAGAGCTAGTTTTGCTCTGATGATCCACAGAGAGCTTTAACTTCAGGACTAAACAAATATCATTATATCATTAGAAAGGCAGAAATTTCTGATCTGAATAGTTATTAGAGTGGCTAGTAAAGTGTTAGGGCAGTGGAAGAGAGCTGTTGCCATGTGACTGTGCTCTGATGACTGATTTAACCAGAAGCATTTGAATACTTTCAAAATTTGGGGTTTCGTGTACAGAGCCAGGACTAAAGGTGAATAAAAATATGTATTAAATTGGTAATTCTTATCTGTGTTTTACGGATAGGAAATACAGAGAATTTTAATGCTGCCTTTTTTTCCCCTCCTCCAAGAAGATCTTCAACATCCTTCCAACCCTACTGCTGTAGATGTCCAAGAAAATTTTTGCGGTAGACCTCACCTAGTGCAGAATAGGGGAATTTGAATATTTAATGTTTGTGAGGGATCTGCTCAAAGCAGCGTGCCTCAGAGCCAGGATTGTATTCCAAGGTAGCTCTTCTCCAGGCTTTGTATTTATTGTAAGAGCATCTCTGTTAGTATTGCTGTGAATTGAGCAGCATCTCTTGGGCAGGTGAAGATGCCAGCTTCGTTTGTGTAGGCTCTAAAATGGCCATCAGAGAGCACCTGTCTTGTTGGCAGCAGTGGTTGAAGAGGCCAAATCTGCATGGCAGTGACATAGTACTGAGGTGGAATTTGGGGTACAAGTGGACCAGAAACCCAGCATTGGGAGCTGAGTGGACCCTAAGAACACAAAACAAATGAAGTTAGTATAACGAAAGCATGAAGTGGTCAAGCAGAAATAGCTGTGATTGACAGTGCGTGGACCTGAGCAGAGGAGGTGCTTATTGGCCATGAAATGTTAAATTTTTAAAAGAAAAATAGCAATAGATGAATGGCCCGTCTTTCCTTCTAATAACTTTAACTTCGATAAATCGTGATTTCAGAAATATGACTAGTCACAGCTTAGCTTTTCCCCTCACTGGTTAATTGGGGTGCTGGGGTTAATCTAAATTAAAACTTAAACTAATAGAGGTCATTGAGGGAAGAGAATCACCTGAGTAAAACAAATGGGTCTGCCAGGCACAACTGTATCTTGGCCATTTCCCAAGAGGGAAGTGGCAGCAAATTGGAGTTGTTTCAGCATTCGGTAGAGGTGAAGGATGGGTGACACCAGTTTAATGTACGGCACCTCCGGAAACGTTCCAGATTGCATTCCTTGCTGTACCAACTGCTGCCTCCCGTGCACAGTGAATAGGAGCTGGACCAGCCAACAACATCTGGCAGCACAGCAAGGAATGGGTGCAACTTCGAAACCCCATAGACTCTAAATATGGTGCTTAGCCTGGTGGAGGCTTTAATCACTTACCACTCTTTGGCAGCGGGCTACGACAGCTTATCCTAGCCTCGTACATCATGCACAGACATCTGCTGAGCCGCGAGGCAGCTACACATTCATTTTCCTTCCTTGGGTTTTTTTTTGTCATCCCTCCCTTCCTCCCTCCTTCCTTCCTTCCCTCTCTCCCTTCCACCCTTCTCCTCTCGTCCCGTCCCCAATATGCTTCTTGGGCGAGATGATCTGTAAAGATTACTGCTTCATTGTGTGCAAGTAATTGTGGGGATGCCAGCCCCTTGCCAGACACCGCGCAGCACCTGTTCCGCTGACCTGGTTAATGTCTTCTGTTGAGTGGGATTTGGCAGAGATTGGAGCTGAAGCCGATTCAGTGATAAGGCTGAAGAAAATGGCTGTATGTTTTCTGTCACCTCCCAATTAAATTGGTTTCATAAAGTGCTTTCCTTTATTTGTCAGGGTGGTAAGCTGAAGCTGAACATTGCATTCAGGAAGGGTAGAGTGCATTACAATAGAGCACTGACAATACAGTGAATGTGTTTTCTTTCAGATGGGTCATAACTGTGCAGTGCTTTTGTGTGCATGTGCGTGTGTGATGCGTGTGTGGATGTACATATAAATGTAGAAAGGGAATTGGTTCTTCAGCAGTAATCGGCAGCAACGTCTCTGGTTGTTGGGGCTGAGGTTACTCAGAAGCTCTGACCTCTGTGCATAATACTTATTGCAGAGTATATGTGTACATTTCAATGGGTGCTTTTTTCTTTGTATTTAAATTTAGATCCAGACTCTTCTTAGTATCACTTTCATTTTTCTAAATAACTTTTTATAATTATTAGTTTGTTTTGATTACTGCTTATGGCTTATTAAAGGTAAACACTCAGATAAAGAAGGACGTTGGAAACCAACTTCCTGTATATTTCAGTGTGAGATCAAGCAAGTAAAAATGAACAAGATCTGATGAATGTGCACAAGTTAATGATAACAGGATAAGTGGCTGTACTGTTTTGTTATAGATTATAATAGAAAACTCTTTAATGGATCTGTTTTTCCTGTGGAAAAACAGTTTTCTTGTCCAGGTCTTGGTATTCAGTGGAATTCACTATGTGGGGCTGGTGGAATTTTACGATGATTCAGGATTTTAAGTCTGTTCTGTATGTTCATCTCACTTTGCCTTTTCTCATATTCTTCACTTGTTTTATAAGCAGTTATAATTTTTATTGTGGTGGCCCATATTGAATGGTAATGTAAAGCTGAGCTGAATAATGCAAGTGAAATATTTTTATCTGGGTTGCACAGGGTGGGAATAGTTAAACTGTTTCAGAAGGATCCTCATTACTGACAGCAGTGAGAGGCTAGACCCCATTTCCTTTTCTTTCAAACTCCCCTTCATACATGGTTTTAAGGGAAGAAAAAGGCTTTTTATTTTTAGAAGTCATATTTACGTAGAATTCATTACAGCTGATACTGCAGCATTAGGGCTTAAAATTCCAGCCTGCTACCAGAGAGCTGCTGGTCTGACATGCTACAGCGGAGATTTTATTATTAGGTTGAAATACTCCTCTAGTAAAGGAGAGAGTGGAAATTGGTTTATTTCCAACAGGAATTAGGTTAGTGTTCATATGCTAAGCGTTCCACTGGTAGCAGCTCTTCCCAGAACAAATGTTCATCATTGATGGCAGCAGGTATGCCTAAGGAGAATTAGGAATATACATAATCCCTTTTTTTCTCTGCTCTCCTGCTCCCTCCTCCCCCTGATTTTGGTTACGTTGTATGTCACTGCATTTTATAACAACTCGCAATCATCAGTCTTGTCTGGGATCACCACAACCTCAGAAGCTGAGCAGAGCCAAAGTGGATGGGGAACATTTAACGAAACACTAAAGTCTTCAAAGAGAGGTGGTAGCAGTTTGCCAGGCAGGACTGCCAGTAGGTTGGAGAGGACTGTCATCCCTCAACTACTGCGTTATTTTGCAATGAACTGTTACTGTCCGGGATTTACTCCCCAGGTGAGCATGCTTGAATAGCAAGGAAGAGGCTTGCTCCCTTCCTTATCTATACCCCAATTACTTAGGAAAGGAGTTGATCCTGTAGAAAATGTTGTTTAATTGTAGGACTTGTAACTTCTTTATTGTTGTCCCTTGTGGAGTGGCACTGTATGGGCCTGCCCCCTCTTGCACACTCTGCGTGACAGGTATGGTTTTTAAAGTGTGCAAGAGATCTCACTAACTGCCTTTTTCCTAGCTTAGTGTTCAGAAGGCCTGCTTTAATCCGAGTCACCACAAAATAAAGTTGCAAGTCTGAATCTCACCTTAAGATACTTCCAGCTCAGTTTGTTTCTCTTCTGAGTTGTACTTGTGTCTAAATCACAGTGTATCTCTTTTTAGAAAACTTTACCTGATGGGGTCAATTTCTCCTGGTTTCCCAAGCAAGAGTTGGCGTAAAACGCTGGGCACATACTGGGGTTTTCTCTCCCAGGTATTTCATAATGCCATAAACAAGTAATTACTAATCCAGTGAACTATTAAAAGTCGATAAGGGTGAAGAATAGAGAGAAGACTGGCTTTCTGACAAGCTGGTTTACCTTAATTAAACTGGTGAGTGATTAATATGGACAGCTGATCTTGTGGCTTTAATTAGATGCATTTAGAGTTTTGTGTGAATAAGAGATGTCTCGAACCATCCCACAGGTTAATGGCAATACAATACTCTTATCACAGGCATGTATCTTTCAAATGGCTGGGTAGATGGTTAATAACACGTTTTAAAGCTTGATTTGAAACTTCTCTTAATGGGTTATTAGAAAATACGCAAGTCAATGCCTGTTTTATACAAAACTGAATTTTAATAAAATGGTTTTTAAAAAGAGACTGTCCAGTGATTTCATCTTGCAGTTTAGGTTTTTACATTATATAGATTGAAGAAAATTAAATTTTTAAGAAGTGTTTCAAGGGGATTTAAAAATAATATTTGAGCTGCAGTTTAAATTTTCTCTGGTGTTGCTAGAAATCCAAATGGTGTTACGCTACTATTGCGTGGGAGCTTGAAAGAAGAAAAGAAACTGCTTGTTTCTACATCTGGGCAGACTGCATGCTGAATGAGTCCTGGACAAGAAGCAACCTTTTCATAATTTATGCTGTTTTAAATAATTGTGTGGTGTGTAAATTTGAAAAAGCAGGAAAAAGTAATGTGATTTACCATGTGTCTCCAAAGACTAAAGGAGAAAAAAAAATAAATTAGAAAGTATTCAAATTACATTGATAAAATGCAGCTTTGTCAACTTTCTGTTCAGGAGTGACTTTGCATTTTCACCAGGAAGGAGGAAAACCATTTGGTGTTTGCAGTCTTACTTCTTTACTTGGACTTGACAAGTTGAACTTTAGCTTCTCTCTTTTTGTTTCCTATGGTGATTTTGTTAAAAAATAACTGCTTTTTAAACTGTTAAAAGATAACAATAACATGTTTTCTGTGTGACATACCTTGTTGCGGCTCTGTGAGGCAGCATGAAGGTAATTTGCCTGAGCTTTTGAAAGGGTTCTGTGTTAAAAGATAGCAGAGCGCCATTAGCAGACCTTCGGACCACAATAATTGTTTGTTTACTGTCTCTACTAACAAATACACATTTAGCTAGGAAAGACCACATTTGCAATTTGCAAATATTTTAGAGTTCCTCACTAATAAACGGAGTATTTTTTTAGCCAAGGAGTGACAGAGTAGTCTAGTAAAGGTAAGGAGCTGCTGGTAAACCTGAAGTTGGGGTTTCTCCCATTTTTGCCATTCTTTCAGAATCCATGGATAGTCGAATCTTTTTCTGGTTTTGTTGCTTTCAGCAAATGACTAAGATGGCAAAAGGGGTATGAGGTTCTGCTTTTCCATTGTTCTGCACAGTTGTTTTAAAACGAACATTGTCAGCCCCTTGTTTGATATTATTATTGGCACAGGGAGCCCAAGAGGACTGTTTCGACTTTCCCGTACAGCGGCCAGCACAATGGCCGGGCTGAGGCTGCCTCTCACCTCTTCGCATACCTGACTCAGTGAATTCAAAGGCAGCAGTGCCACTTGCAAGACAGAGTAGGTGGCTTTGATGCACTGTAGCAGAAATGGCCCATGCCTTTGCTGGCTTTTCTGAAGATTTTAATAACATCAGAGAAAAAGTGTTCCTTTTGTTCCGATTACATTTCTAAGCTTTGTAAACTCAACTGTTTCCTGTGATATACTATAGATCAGCTTTTGCAAGGTATTAATTTGAACTGATCTGTGAGGTCTAAGAAAAGTGAGCCTTTTGTCACAAGGCTTATTTCAGCTATACTTAGCTCTTTGTCTCAACTGGAAATTCTTAGGGGTCTGCAAATCAGAAAGGTCAGCAACTGTAGTATTAGAAACACTGATAGATAGTGCATGAAAATGAGACCTAACCTCTAAAATGAAAATTGACCTCTAAAATGAGAAATGAATCTCTATTACCCTTGAACAACACCCTGATGGCATTTCTAAATCCCTCTAATTTTGTACAGTGTACTTTGTGTGCATCACTTTAGTGTAGAGAGGGAGTCCTTTTAAGGTGAATTCTTTAGAAAGCACACATCATTGACTCCAGCTTCGGTGTCAGCAAAGGTAGGTGAATACTAACCGCTTTTGAAGCTCTTACCTTCAGACATGTTGTGCGGGAGCGCGGCCTTGCTCTTGCCTAGTGGTTGCAGTTTTTAAGCTCTTCCATGTGCTCAGGACACAGGAGGCAGAGTCAGTTCCCGTCTGCTCCTGGTCCTCTGCAAACATGGCTTGTGGGCCTTGGCAAACCACACGACTTCTGTGTGCTTTTCTTTACTCGTGTGGTTGGTAGTCCTTGGTTTTGACTAGGGAGTCTGACTGGGTTGGTTTTAATAGTGAAGCTTTGTTGAGTTCAGAAACACGCGCGCAGGATCGCTCATGGCAAGCATCGCTGCTTCATTCCAAAGGCAAATAAAACTGACCTTGGCAACTTTCTTCTGCTTACTATTGCCCGTTTTCCGCTTTGCACGTAGTTTGTCCTCCTGGTTCCAGCTTTTGGTAGGAGCAGCTTGGAGTTGGTAGGTGAGCTGCAGGCTGCTGGACGTGGTTGCACTTCGTTGCAGGTAGGCAGTTGTGTTTGCTTACGTGGGAGACTGAGCTTAGGTTTTTGAAGTTCAGGGAAGATGTGAAGAGGTGAAGGAAGGAAAGCAAAACGGGATATGTTTCAAATCAAAGCCTTTTGATGCTGAAATTGCCTGACTCAAACTCTGTCTTCACACATCAGGGCTTAATGCTGATAGTGATTTACTTACACTTCCTAGTTAATAATTAGACATTGGGAGACACCATATATCACTTCTAATGGAATATATGGGGTCTGATGAGAGTTTTCTGTTTTGACTAATAAATTTTAACCAGAATCACCAAGCTTAATGAAATATTACAGCTTCGGAAGTGTTTTAAGTCTTGTGCTGTGAAAACAGTGTTGCTTTATTCAGTAAATGAATTTATCATTCATTCTGTATCCTGAGCCCTAGCTGGCTCTGGAGCATGGGCTGAATGCAAGACTCTGAACTAGAAAGCGGAAAAACTAATCAAGTCCTTAAAGACCAAAGGCAGCGAGGCAGGTCTAGACTGACTTTTTCAGTGGTAGCCTCTGGCTACATCCACTTTTATTTTAGTAACCATTGTTAGCATGATTTATAACTTCAGCTTTAAGACGTACACTATTTAGATGTAATAAGATGCTTCGCAGCTTTTATTTCTATTTCCTAATTTCCCTCTTGTTCTGTTTTTTTTTTTTTACTTTCCCCTCATCTTTGTCCCCCTCTCCTCTCCACAGCAGTGTCCCCAGTCCTGCAGTTGACACTGCACTGGAAGAACATTTCACTGTCAGCCCCAAGGTCAACAAAACCATCTCTGCCTCAACTAATGGCTGATCGGCTGGTGGCCTAGTTAGTGCAGAGGAGACGACTGTGTGCAAGGTTTAGTCTCCTACTGCTGCACAAAGCTTTTCCCTGCTAATTCTGTACATGGAGGAGAGGATATGCCCCCCAGCAAATAAAGGGACCCCTGCTGTCTCCCTGCTAAGTGGCACACAGTTCAGCTCCTTGATTTCACAGCCATCACAGGAAACGCTGCCTTGCCAAAAGGAGAGTGATCCTGTCCAAGAAGATCCTGCCCACTTCCCAGGTGCAGCATTGGGAACCTGCCCCAAAAATGCGTCTTGTTCTAACCAGTGTGGACATAGTTGTAAGATCTTGGTGGCACTCCTGAGTCTACCAGTCTGTGGATTTGGTGGGCCACCAGGAAGAGCAAGTCCTGCTGAAAATGTCTTGTTGCTTAGTTCTCTAAGAGCCTAGCACGTCTGTGTGTTACTGTGTTTTGTGCCTTAGCCTCTGCCATTACTACTCAGCAGTTTTTTCTGTGCATCGTGCCAAAGAAGCAAGATAAGAGGAGACAGTAAACACACCTTATTGCTGGCACAGGAAGAAACCACTAAACCCTTGCTGCACCGTTTCTTGATGCTGTTAAAACCCTCCCTCCCACCTTGCTTTTGACAGAATATTGACTAGAAACCAAGATCCCATTTCTGCTTAGCCTTAAGGGCAGCTGTTTACAGAGTAGTGGTGTTACACAGGTTTACTGTGTCGTATGTCTGTGTAACACTGGATTTGGATCTTGTATTTAGCTGCCAGAAGTGACTGTGATGAAGTGGGAGAGATAAACTGATAGATTGTGTGCCAGAAAGATGTTGGGAATCAATCAGATAAACAGGGCAGAGAAGTAGCTTGCTGTTTTCTTGTGATAATAAACCAGCAGCCTCTCTTCCTGGGATTTTTAAATGTAATTGCTGCGGTAATAATCTCCAAAACTAAGCAAATAGAAAAAAAGTCATGGCAGGGTTTTAATTATGCTTGAATTGATCTATTTTTTTTTTTTTTTTTTTTTTTGGTAATATGATGTGTGCCTTGAAGGAGAGAAAAGATGTGGACAGGTATAAATATTATCTCTGTTGCTTGAGTGTTTCTTATTCAAAAATAAAAAGGGGTCATAAAGTGATGCCCATCTACCTTTATGGCATTTTTCTTTTGTGGGGTGCATGCCTTTTACCTCCCTCACTCCTGTAGTGTACTTAAGTGATCAGAAACTATGGGGGTCAGCGAGTTTCTCACATAGCACTGTGCTCAGGACAGCTTTTGGTGTCAGTTGCGCTCGGTGGGGCAGCATCGGTGCCTGGGAAGCTGTTTGAGGGCAGGCTGCTCTGAGCACAGTGGTAGTCACGAGCTAAGCTGTGCTCAGAAATGCCGTCGTCTCACTTGAGCTGATATTTCCTTCTCCACATCCCCGGCTGCGGGGGGGTTGTCAAGCTTCTTTCTTGTCCTCTTGCCTTGTCTGTGCGTGCTGTCTTGGGCCAGGTGAAGACTATAGCCAGGACCATGGCTGGTCCCCAAGCCCTGCTTTCCGTGACTGTTACTGTACCTCGACTGACCATTGCAGTCCAGCTCTCGTACTTCAGTAAAAATATAGGGTGGAGGAAAAGCATCTTTCATCCTGTCTTCTCTAGCATCTTGGTGGAATTGCCTGGACACTCTGGTTTCCAGGTGGGTCTGTTTTGGGTGCTTTCTGAGCTGAAGCAGTAACTTCCGAAGTCAGTGAAAAGTCTGCATCTAGAAAGCAGTCTGTGCCCCTCAGTTCTGGAGGGTATATTTCTGTTCTTTGTGTTAATATGTTGGCTAATACCCAAGGCACGGCACGTACAATTTACAGTGAGTGGTGATAAACATACAGCAGCGGTCAAGTATCCAAAAAGGCTGTTCACAATATTCTTTGGCTGCAGGAAGCAAAAAGGACAAAACCCAACCCTCAGGACATGAAAAGAAATAGAAAAGCCTGCTTGAGCATTCCTGCTCTAGCTATAAAAATTATTTTGCTATGCTGTCCCTCAGAGCGAGCATTACTGCCCAGCAACGCTTGACTTCTGTTTGGTGAAGTGTTTCAGTTCTCCCCTGCCCTCCCCACTCGAAGTGGGGGGCAAGACCTGTGGGGCAGAGGTGTTACTGCAGATCTGCCTGCCTTACATCTCTTGCCCGTGGGAGTTGTGTACACAACAGCCTGTGAACGTTCAGGCCTTTTTTATCCTTCCAAAGCCCAAGGAGCAGTACCAGCCTCTGAAATACAAGCTGAGGCTCAGCTGCTCACATCCCCTCAGGCTTGTCACCTATTTGCCCGCTGTGGGATTGTACACTTTGCTCTGGGCTCCTGAGATCAGCAGTTACCGAATGGTTGGCCCATCTGACAATCCCAGAAGAGGCTTTGCAGTGCCCCCAGGGATTCCAGTCCTTTACCATTGCTTGGACTTAAGATCATTCGTTTGCTTTGCCCACATGGGGCTTCTTGTGCTTGGACCACAGTGCTGCTGAAATGTGCCCTTCTGGCTCTGCATAACCTTTGAGATTCTCTTCAGATGAATGACATGATGCTACATGTCACCTAAATAACCCATGATGCGTTGAAGGGAAGACTATACTACTCCTAGATCCATCTGAAATTATATACAGAAGCTCTTTGTAGTGGCCTTCATTGCTATGCTCCAGTCACATGTTCTGTGGGGACCTTTTTGGAAAAGGGGGATGATCTACAGTTACTTAAACTTTTAGCATAGCCATCAGCTTATTCCCTTGGAAAACTCTTGTGCAGAGGAGGTATTAAAAAGCCTTGGTTCTGGGCTTGGGGTTTTCTCGGGAGTTTCAAGAAATGAGGCATACAGGTTCTCTTGGGAACTTGGCAGCTAATTTCTTAAGTCTTGTGAGAAACCTGTGAGCGTGTTTGCATTAACATGTCTTTACTGTGCTTTTAAATGGGATTGTTGTCTTTCTTCTAGCTCCTTCGAGAACTTATAGAACGTAAAACCACTTCATTGGACCCCAATGACCAGGTGGCAATGGGCAGGTAAGTAGGAAGTTGTAACATCACTAGCTTCACCCCAGCACTGTATTCCAGTCCAGAAGTTCAAAACTACTTGTGAGCTTCTGGTCCAGTTCATTGTAGAGGGCAAAATTTTGAATTAGTCTGGAGAAATCATCTGGGTGTAAAGAAATTGCATAACAAATTATTAAAACAGTATGACATTAGTCAAGAAAGTCGTCCTTCTAACATATCCCTTAGTTATGGATCACACTGTCTGACTCCAAGTTTGCCAGCCTTTGAGCTGTGCCCTGGTGTGTCTGCGAACCCCTGAAGATACTTTCCTTTTAAAGGCTTGTTCCAGGCTTTGGATATTTCTGTCTCTCAGTGGTTCAGGCAGCACAAAGGGACTGCATAGAGGGGTGTCTTAAGTGACCCTAGTGAGGGGGAACTAGACAAAGTGACTGCCAGCTGCTCAAATTTGGGCTTTTCTCGTTATGAGTGCTGATTTGTCATTGTTTTAGAGGGGCAAACCTTCTGTCCTGAGATCTCTTAAAGCAATTCCTGTGTATGCTTTCTCCCTGCTATAAGAAAAAGATACTATACAATTAAAACAGTATCGGGGAATGTTTCCTACGTGCAGAAGTAAAATATAATTCCATGCAGGGAAGCTCTTATTTCTTTGTTTAATTCTATAGTTAGAAAATAAAGAATCTTCCAAATACCACTTAGTGAACAGTGTACATTTAAGTAGTCATGGGCTATAATTTAGAAAAGTGTAAAAGCAGAGGAAGGCTGAAAATGCTGGAGTGGGGCTCTCCACTGAAAAAGTGCTATGGGCCTATGTGTATGGGGAGGTGGAGAAAATGCTTTAGGAAATTTTGTGATGGTGAAATAACTTTTATCCCTGTAAAATATTACCCAAATTTTAGTGCAATGTGTCAAATTTATTTTGTGTATGTCTGGAATATTATGGAAAGCTATTCACTATAATTTAACATGATATAGACAAAATTACATTTAAGTGGTGATTACATTGTACATTTATCTGACTTTACAATAAAATAGATTACAGTAATTAAGATTATATTAAGATTGCAGTAATTGGATTTTGCTAGATTTTTTTCCCTGATGTCAAGTTTTCATTGTATAAATCAGGTAGCCTGACGCTCGTTTTCATTAAAAAAATATTTATAACTAGTAGAAGTTTTTCCCTGCTGAAAACTTCTGTGACTTGATGAAGTTCTGTTTGAGAAGTTGAGCCTTCCCTTCTAAATACAGTCAGGGATCAGACAGCACTTTCTGAAAGTGTTCATTGCTTTTCCTTCTTCTGTAGTTTTAGTAATAGTTGGAGCATTATATAGGGCTTCTTGCTAGATTTGCCAGGTTTAAGTCAGAGATGGTGGGGAGAAATACTTGCTTATAATTTTCAATGTGCTTTGCAAAACTGAGGGAGGAAGTAAATTCAGAGCATCTACTGCATCATGGTAATTCTGTTCATGAAGTTAGCATAACCTATCTCACTTAAAGAATCAGTTTAGGATGTGGCAGACCATCTATTCTGTTATGGGCTTTCTATATGCAAAAGAGAAGGCATTCTAGTAATCAAGGCTGAAAAAAAAGCAGTACCTGTAAAGACATTTTTTACAGATTTTAGCATTTATATTTGGTAAAGATTTTAATTCTAAAGATTTGTTAAAAAAATTAGTAATCAGAAAGAATAAAAAATGGAGCCAAGCTTGTGGCCTCCATGGATTTCCCTGCAGGTAGAATATTCTCACTGAACAGTGACTGTCTCACCGGGATCAGCAGCTCTGGTCTGTGTCCCCCATTATGGCTGGAATCAGGAGAACAGCTTATTGTTTAAATGCCATGTCTGTGGAGTGAAGCGGTACCACAGGCAGCTGAAGTTTCATACTTGTTTTTCTGAGG
>VYZV01011281.1:143455-164583 GCA_013401275.1 Pandion haliaetus | reverse complement strand
AGAATCCGGTGGGTGACAGCTTCTGCAAGAAGTTCTGATTTTGCCAAATAAAGTCTGACTGGACTGGGTTGGCTCTGGGGTGCATTCATGCCTTTTAGGGCAAGATGTCCTGCTCTGGGGCATCCACTGGGAAATCTTAATGTTCTTTGAGCCTAGAATAAGAGCTTGGTTGGATGCAGCCTGTGAGCATTGCCCAGATCAGTCTTGGCAAGAGTGTTCATTGGTCTCAGAAAACACTGGAGAGAGGTGTTCAAATGTTCTTAAGCGATTTGGGGCCGTAATTTCCAGTGACAGCCAATAAANTCCAGTGAAAGCCAATAAACATCTCGTGTGCAATATATATTTAGCTGACTAAAACGTGAATAGCAGCTCTAGGGGAAGATGTGCAGAAAAGCCTCAGTGAGGTAGATGTCTTATTTCCCACTGACTGTCAATTGGAATTTGGTGTCTAATCTCTCTTTATTTTTATAAGTCCCATTGCAGCATTCTTTAGCCTCAAAGCATTTCACATCCTGACTCCTGGATCACTAATTTGGGTTGATCTCTCCCATTGTAATCTTCCACGCGGTAGGGTAGAAGGGGAAGCGGTCTGGAGAGGATAGGATTTTTTTCCCCTCTTTGCAGAGCAGATATATTAGTCTCCCTGAGTTTACCATGACTGCATGATTTGTAGTGGAGGAGGTGTTTGTGGCAGGGAGGCATGCTGAAAAGCTGCACCGCTTCCTGAAAAACCCGCAACATTAACCATCCTTTTGTGAGTAAACTATAAATCGTGAGTTTAGATGGCATCTGATAGAAAGTCAGTGGAGTCAGTCTGGGTCAGGCCTGGCATAGCAATTTTTAAGATAGATGTCATAAGATAATTTATTAAAAGAGGGAAGAGCTACTTTGTTGGCCTGAAAAGCCTATAATTATTGACTATCAATATTCTTTTCTGTCAGCATCACACATAATTGGATATATTCATGATTCAGTCAAAACTACTGACAACATCACACAACTGAGTCAGACTCGTAAACCTCCAGGAATAATGGGGAAGTCTCTCATTGTGTGCAATCTGTGCGCTTCAGCATTCCTGAGAGATCAGCTATCTCGCAAAGTCAATTGCCTCTTAGATCTTAGGTGCTTTTTTTTTTCTTCTTTAAATAAAAGTTGTACTGACCCTGCAGGGAAAATATCAATAAAAGAAAAAAAGTGTCATTGTCTGTGTTTAGGATTAACATGCAGTTAAGCTCCAGCATCTTTTTAGAAGAGTCCAGTAGAGCCCAAATGGGTGTTTTTAAATAGTTGATTCTTCCACTGAGAGACACAGTGTCACCCCAGGCAGATCACTTATCCTCTGTTCTTCTTTTTCCTTTTCTAAAATTGGGGCAACAGTGCTTAGATTTGTTTTGCTGAAGGACTTTGAGATCCTGGAAAGCAAGGTATCACATACTAAGTTTCATCTGTCTACATAATTCTACCTTTTTTAGCAATCCTTTAGCAAACCTTCTATGTTACAGCATGTTTGGATGAAATGTGCTAGTTTATTGTAGGGTCTGAGGATCTCCAAGCGCTTTCAAAAGCAGTTGATCTTGTGCTTGACATGAGTACCTGTCCTCTTCATAGACAGGGAAATTGGGGCACTAAGAGGGAAAGGGAGCTCATCCTAAAACTCCACAGTCAAGCTTAAGAAACCTGGTGCCTAAAACTCCGCTATCCCTCACTAGGACATGCCTTTTCTTGAGGTAGATATGGAGGAGTGATGCGTGCACACCTATTTTTCATGTCAGTGATTTCTGGTCCTGGGCTGCATGGGATGTCTTTCTGAGAATGAAATTAAATATTTCATATCTGCTAGACTGGTATTTTTAAAGTCCTGATTTAAAAAATGTGACAGTAATTAGTTCTGGACAAACAACTCGTGTCAGAGAATTCAGCAGAATTGCGAAGTCCCCTTGCCACCGTGCAAACTGTCCCTGTATAAGCTTTGCTCTGTATGAATCCATCAGTTGTTAATGTCTCATAAGCAAACTATTTCATAGTCCAGCCTATTTATTGACCTGTTGTTTGCTGCGATACTAGTCCTGCATGGCTATGTCTGTTCCCTGACTCGGTCATTACAGCTTTAGACCAGGGCAGTTGCTTCCATTACGAGTGAGAAAGACTTGATTGTGCAGAGAAGCCCTTGTGTAAGGGTGAGTGTGTGCTGTGCCTGAAGAGCCATTCTGAAATAGTCTTGTGAGCTAAAAAATCCCCTTGAGGGAATGTTCCTGCATAAGCAAACAAAAGGGAGTGCAGAGGTGACAGAGTGGAAAGGCGATTCTGGGCAAATGCTTGTGAATCCTTTTGCCTGCTATTTGTCAAGCTCTAAAAATAGCAGCAGCTTGGTTGGATAAAACATTTCAGACTTGGGTAGGCAGCATGGTAGTGTACACCAAAGGCCACTGGTTTGGAATCCCCTGCCCTTAGACACTAGGGTTTAAAGCCACCTTTCCATTCTGAGTTTTTCAGTACTCTGTTAAATTTTATGTCAGGTCCTTGAATATAAGTCATGAAATCTACCGCAAGTTCCTAGCCCAGTGTGGAAAGCGGGAAGGGGTTCCCATATCTGGAGGTGCAGCACAGCTTGCAGAAGTATTTTGGTGGATCAGAAGCTGAGACAGATGCAGCGCTCTATCACCTTGGATATGTCCCATCTCTTCTTTGCACAGGTCTTTTTCCTGTCTCCTTTGCTTGTTTTTGCATGCTCCATTTGTAAGCTATTCAGGGTAGGACTTTCCAACTACGGGTATGGCTAGCAGAGTGGGATTTTGATATCCTTTAGGGCCCTAGATACCACAGAGCAAGGAAAAAGTGGTAGCAGATGGATGCTGGAGAAGGTCTGATGCTCTGACACTTCTGCTGCCTGCAGTGGGCTCTTTGGGCACAAATTCCAGAAGGTGATTAAGATGCCAGCTGAACGGAAGGCTGAAAACGAGTTTTTGCTCCGTCTCTTGACTTTTCGGGGTTGTCTGTCTGGGAGTCTGATTAGGTACTCGCACACAATTAATGGATGCTGTATGTCCTCTTTCTAGCTGTGATAAAAAAGGATTCGCTTGCTATTCAGTTCAGTGTATCATCTGATTATTCTTGTGTCCATGTTATAAGAAAGGAGGAGGAGGGAAGGGAGGGGGAATTGCCAGCTACAACTAGTGATTCATTAGATATCAGCCACCAGGAAAGCCAGTGGTTTGCATTTCAGGGGCTGGTATGTTTCTATTCAAGCAGCAACATTTCCTTTTCATTAATAGTTACTAATGTGCTGCCCGCTTATTTCCTGCACTATTCAGGTATCATGTCCATAGCAAGCTGGTGAGCTTCATGGCACCTATTGACCACTGTACAATGAATGATGATGCCAGGTGAGTAATAGATTAATTATGTTTCTCAAATGGCTTCACGACAGCATGATATTGACCTGTTCTTCAGTCTGTCGCCCCCTCCATTTCTTCTTATCAGTTAACCATTTGTCACTGGCATCATAGCCTGGGTGTCTTGGTCACATCTGTCCAGGCAGTCTGGCTGAGCTTTCACTCCGTAATTACTGTGACACCAAACAAGAAATTTTCATAAATCTCGGTACCTACATTTTGATTCGTGCCTTAAAACTCCTCCAATTTTGAAATCTTCTAGTTTTATGGAATTATTTTGTAAGTAGGCAACTTACATTGTCTGGTGTCTTCAGGTATAATTGAAACTTGCAGAGAGCTTGTCTTTTAACAGAAATGGCAACTGTTTTAAATTCTGTTTAGTATGCATTTTCTTAGATCAGTTAATAACTCGAGTGGTTCAGTCAAGGTTCACTCAAGACCTAAGTGTTGCTTGTGTTTATGTCTATTTAAAGAGTGAAGAATTCTATTGGAAGACTATAATGCTTTAACGTGCTAATTAGTAAAGAAAATATCAGTGAAGTTTTGTGCACAGCTACTAGATAGTTCTTCTACGTATACACCCATATTTCTTAAAGTATTACATTTTTAAACTGAATCTGGAAATGCTGAGCTTTTTGTGGGAAGGAGGTGGAATAATTTTTCCAGTGAATGGATGTAGAAGGCTTGAGAAACATCTTTCCCCTGGGTTGTGGAACATGTTTGTGCTTTGTGAGAGAGAGATGTCATTTGTCTGTTTGCGAAATGGAAACCAAATACCTGCTGTTCTTAGACTGCTGCCTTTTGGGATATTGCACAGGCTTCTGGATGAGAGCTCTCCAGTAAGCTGGCACTAAGACGTTTTGTGTCCATAATAAGACCTGTGCTGTTTCATCATGCATCTTTCTCATAGGTTCTTTACTCTTTCTTTTTTTCTTTTGTTTCAAGTGAGAAAACTGCTCTGATTTCTCAATATTGTCTAGATCCTCTCACCACAAAAATAGATGTGTTGGATGTGTAGGGTGAAAGCTATGCCTCTAGCCATATGAGGGGGTGGTCAGTTCTGCCACCCCCTTCCCTGGATCATAGGAAGAGAGGGACAGAATTGGCTTGGGCACTGTGAGATTAGGCATACACACTTTTGTCTGTTCGGCAAATCAAGCGCGTTTTTGTTTCTCACATGCAGGGCCTGAGCAAGCAGCTATCAGTGGTTCCCAGCAGGCAAGGACCTCCTTACCTGTATGAAATTGGTGTCTTTGCTGTTTTGGATAGCCCCAAATAAAACATGGGGCAGGATAGAGATACATTCCTAGTAGAGTTGTACCATCCTGTAGAAATGGTTCTGGGATGTGCTGCTTGTTCCCCCTGTTTTTTGTCTGAGGGTAATCAGCAGGTGGCATATGTGTGTATAGGAAGAACCAATTCATACCATATTCATTAATAATATGCATGACTCTAATATTTCTCTTAGTATTATGTCCAGTTGACTGGTTACTACTTATGCTTTGAGAATTTCAAATGAGGTTAGGATGTCCATCGTTTTTTGCATATACTTCGTATTGCACTGCCCTACAGGTTAGGCAGGCATACAGACCCCTGCTCTGTCCCCAGAATGAAGGCAAGCTTAGCTTGCACGGGGTGTGCGTGAGCGGGAGGAAGGTGAAAAAAAAAAATAGCAAGACCAATCCTAATAATCTAGGAGTTACCATGCTATGCTTGCTGTCCCCAGAGGTGACATTGCTTCCTCCTTTGCAGTCCACCGCACTCACTTGTGTTCCCGAAGTTGCATAGAAAATGCATTCTGTAAGCCAAAATCCTCCAGCAAGTCAATCCAAACGTGAAGTGCATTGAAACAGCTGGGACAGTGGAGTCGTTCTGCACAATAGCCTTCTTGGGCCTCAGCTACACTTCATCTGGCTGCCATCTTCATAACCCTTATTCCCCTCGCTTCTCAGGAGGCACCTTGAGTCCACCACAAACTGCATGGGGTCTGGCTGACCCTCAGAAGCTATTACAGCTAATAGGATGCTATCTACGTTATGCTGTGTCGACATAGTTATCATTGTGGTAGGGACAGAGTGTTTGACATTTGGTTTACTGAAAATGTCTCCTGGGGGTTTTCTCCACATTGAGCGGGTTATTACATCGCTTGCATGTTTTACTGATTCTTTGGTGGCAGCAGTGTGGCAGCAGCTGCTGCTGCTTATTGTCTGACTGCGGGAACTTATTTCTTACATTAAGTTTATTAGTCACTTTGGAGGCCCGCCATACTTTCTGTTAATGGCATTTTAGTCACTTATCTCCTGATGTTGGTTTAGCCGTCTAGAGTGAGACTGTGGGTTGATGTGCTCGCACACCAGCAAGTGTGCCCGAGGGTCATACCATGTGGGCAGCTGTATCCCATTCTGCCAAGATCAGGCTTTCAAGCAAGCCCTGGATGTGGATGGGGCAATGCCGGAACCGGGCTGGGCCGGTTCTGTGCCTAGTTCTGCCAGTGGCTTCGTGGGTGACCTTCAGCAGGTTGCTCTGTGTTTCTGTGACTCTTGATTCCCCTCCTGTGCAATGGCGGTCTGCTGTTGAGAAGGGCCTGTAAAAAACTGGTTTAGTAATAGTGGTAGCAGTATTTCATTTTTTAACATACATAGGAAAACTTTTGTTTCAGACAGGAGACAGATAGACAAATAGAAGCCTAAGCTTTCCTCACTGTTTGCCGAAATGCCTGCCCGTTACCTGTAACACAAAGAATATGCCTTACCTTTGCCTACTGTATGCATTACAGTCTTCCTTAAGCAGTTTCTTTGCAGCTTCCTCCCCACGGAATGTGCTTTGGCATTGTTTAGTCCTAATGTTGAGCTTAAATTTCCCTCTGCTGTCATCTAAGCCCATTATTTCTTGTCCAGTTCAACATTGGCTTTAGGAACAGATTCTTGCTTCCAGTTTGCAGCAGCCCTGCCATGTTTGGGTGGGCATTCTTGCTTTGCACACTGAAAACCTGGGTGTTCCTTAGCTTAGCTTCCTTCCTTTCCTCCCTACTGTACACTGTTTGTGTTTGCGTCCAAACATAAACCATATTCACAATACTGGAGTGGCCAGTGTCTGAAAATTAGGCCTCTCTAGGTGTTTGGGTCAACTCTCCCAAAATGAAGTTACCTGCTGCTATCAGTCATTTTTTTGAAAATCCTAGCCACTCTCTAGGGTTCATTTCACATGCCTGTTTAAAATGCCCCTGCGCTTGCCATGGGCCATAATACCTCTCTAGCAGCACACTGCCGTACCGGACAAGGCAAGAAGAATTCAGCATCTGCTTTAAACTGCAGGTGAATTAAAAAGAAAGGACCAGGCCTGTACGCATGAGAGGGAAGCGGTAATGATAACAGCTCTCCTTTGTGACAGAAGAAGGTAATTTTATTGTTTGCAAGTGTGAATTACTAGACTGAAAATGCAAGTATACACTTCGCAGTGATGTGATCGTGCTCAGAGACATTTTTTTTTTCTGGTCAGGCACTTAAAAGGCATGACCCCAAAATAAATACACATCTGAACAACGGGGTGCTCTGTGTTGTAGTGTGAGAAATTTTAGTGTCAGTGAGCTGTATATAAAAGAGGGTTGTAGAAACAGAGCTGGCAGAACATTCCCCTTAAGTTCTGCCAGTGGCTCCAGTGGCAGGTAGATACCTGGAAAATGCCAGTAAATAATAAATATGTATGTGCAGATGTGGATGGGCAGAAGCTTGGGGGGATGGTGCAGAGTCCGGGGGGTGCAAGTGGTAGTGTAGTTCTGGTTCTTCCTTGGCTGTGCAAAGTCCTCACTCCCTGCGATGAACTGCACAAGCCGTTTGTCACTGGGGCAAAAGCAGAGGGGAGTTGTCTGTGACTGCTGTCTTGCTTTGCTTGCTGTAAGTGCTTTTGAAGGCACAAGTTTGTGTATCACTGTAATACCTAGCTGTTTTCTGTATATTTAATTAGCTAATGCAGCCTAGGAATGCATTTGGGGCCTGATTTTCCTGTACATTTAAGCCATTTTACATGACTCTGGCTGTGCAGAGAGACCTCAAAATAGTGCAGGGAACTGCTGGCACTCACCTGAAGGTCCCTGTGTGGTGTTGTCATGGCTGTGGGATGACCAGGATTTCTGGGGATCTGGCACATGAGGTTTATCACTTGCTGCTGCCACTGGCTGGGGAAACAAAGAGCAAATGCGTGTGAGGAGAAGTAGCCTGAGCGCTGCGTAGAGAAGGCGATGAACAGTCACTCCAGAATTGTTTTACAGCCTGTATTTGAGCAAAGAAACGTACAAGTATAATAACTGCCTTTGTCAACATCACTGCCACTTTCTTTCTTATTCTTGCTGCTGGTTGGAATAATAGCATTCGTGCAGGCAATTAATCTTCCACTTGCCAGTTTTTCATGCACCCTACGCATGGGCATGGCTGTTTAACCTTGTGCTCACATATATTATGTTGTAATGTGTGGGACACTGGTGGCCTCGAGCCCTCCTCTATTTTAACCCCTCTTTGGTAGTATTTTAAAACATACACTGGAAAGTGATTTTTATGGTTATCTTGGGGTATGTGTTTATAGACTTAAATACATTTATTGTACTCTTGGGCCAAGGTTTTTCTAATCGGTCCAAGGTCATTGCTATGTAAATGGGCCTACCCTAAGACGAGGAACCTGAAGGCGAAAGCTTGAACGTAAGCGTGCTGTGGTGGTTGTCTAGAGGAGAGGGTAGCTGTCTTGGGCAGGAATTACCCAGGATTAGAACAGGGTTGATCTCTCTCTGGTTGTGATTTCACTTGCATTTGAGGGTGGCATCACGTGGGTGCCACTTTTTGGCCTTCCCTTGAAATAAGCTTTTCCCATCTTCATGACCTAGGGTACTTTGCTGATCCCATTGCTCCAGTATCCAGCGCAGTGTAATCTTGAATATAATCATCCTTCAGTACCACCATGTGCAACAGAGCTGGGAAGATGCCAGTCTTCTCTGGTTTACACTTTGGGAAATGGGGCATGGAGAAATGATAGCCCATATCTCCAAAGGCATTTGGGTCCAGGAATGCATGAGTCAGGAGCCTCAGTGACTCGCCAAAGGTGACGCAGCAGGTCTGGGCTAGAGCTGTACTTGAACCTAGATCTTCTGTTCAGTCACCTTCAGCTGGCCTAGCTCTGAACAGCTTCCTGGTTTTAGGAGATCAGACATCTGTGCATTTGCAGAAAGCTCCTGTGCTAGGTAGATGTATTTCTTTATGGGCGAACGGAGGCTAGAGATTCCCACTGAAGGCCTGCAGGTCCATAGACAAGTGAGCACATTTTCAGTGTGTGCAGAGTTGCCATACCTGCAGGAATGGATCCTATCAACAGCCTAGTTGTGGCAAGGTCAGGTAAAGTCTGTGTGCCTGGGAAGAGCTGTGTGTGGATTTTGGTTTTGTTGCATCTCTCTGTCAGCTTTGATATATAGATCTTCTGGTCTCTGCACTGTACGCGTATGTGTGGAACAGAAACTAAACACAGGCACTTTAAAAAAAGGTGTAATACCGAATTACTGCTAAGTTTGATGAACTTCAGCATTTCACCTCTGGAGGACGGTAACTTGCAGGAGAGACGTTCTTTAAGGACACAGATGTTTGGTCCGAACACCTTTATCTCCCAAGACGACTCAGGTTATTCTGACAGGTAAAACAAGATTGTGCAAATACGCAACAGTGATCTAATCAGCTGGAACAACAGCAATATTTTAACTGGCGCTACCTTTTAACAGCATCATTAAGGGCTCTCATTACTCTTTTATTAGAGGCTCACTCTATTTCTTATCAGATTACAGAATGAACATAACTCATGGCACTGATTTGATCTCTTGTTAAAGAGGATTACAGCTTTGCATTAACTTGGATTGACACGGTTTATAATTTGCTGTTGATACACATGCTGGCGGTGTCACATGTTTGACCCCCTCCCCACAGCACCGCTGAAGAAAAGGACACCCATGCATCATCATTAAAGATGGCACCCAGTGCAGAAATGGGAGGCAAAAGGAGGCTTTTCTGCAGTAAGTCAGGCAGGACAAAAGAGACGTGTTCTCAAGCGGAAGCTGAAATTCAGAATGGGGATTTATAACTGGGTGATGGTGGGGGAGAATATATCTGCTTTTAGATAGGTTGCTTTTTACGTCAGCAAGTGGTTCTTCATTATGGGGGAGGACTTTGTATCCGTTACGAGCCAAATTAGAGGGAAGAAGATGGCCGTAATGGGACTCTTGTCAAACCATGCACTTCCACCGCAACGTGAGGCACAAAAGCCTTTCCAGGAGCTGGGGACATTCCCCCTGCACTTCTCAGACCTCTCAACGTTGTGATTGTCACCAGTTAGTGAACTGGTCCCTGCCTTCGGGCAGTACTGCTCATACCCCACCAGCTAATGGTGTTAGTTTAGCCAGATAAGTTGTTTGCCTGTGGTGGACTTTCCTTTATTGTCATGTCCCTGGTTTGTAGGAACCCCAGGCGAGAGGGGCTTCAAGCTAGGGCTGCGTGTCTGTGTTGTGGCTCCCTTCTTCCAGCTCCTGTGTACTGTCTATGCATTGTAGGGCTCATCACGGGGTGTTTCCTCACATATATTTTTTTTTTTAGCATATGGTCAAGTTCCAACACATTGTGCTCTACCATATATGCCTGTATATACATACATACATACATATATATATATATAGTCTCCCCATTCCTGTGGTGGTATGTTTTGTGTTTGACTTTGGAAGTGCAGACTTGCAAGACAGCAGAACTGGACTCGGGGCAGGAGTCACTGCCTGAAATCCCACGGCCAAGTGCAAGAAATTAAGCCCATGAGTCCACAGTCCCGTTGGCCTCAGGTCATGCTTGGCAGAAAAGCATCCAGCCCGCTCTTGTTCTTGCGCAAGCAGGCCAGTGCTTGCTGGGAAGCTGAATTAAAACACAGATTATCCAGCTGCCAGTGAAGTTTGGATTAGAGCATTTTCCTTAGATTCAACCAGGATGTTGTGTATTTTCCCAATCAGCATTCTCACTCTTGGACTAGTGCAGTTGCTTTGTCACAGTGTGTCTTCCTGCAAGCAGAGGGGGGTACGTAGTAGGAAATCCTGGTATTAAAAGATTAATTTACTTATATGACATAAGAGTTTAATATTTAAAAAAAAAAAAAAAAAAAAAAAAAGAGGTTGATGAGATACCAGCCTTTAACTTGGCTCACTTTGTACTTTGGGTATTAAAACACCATGAGACTAGATTAATAGAGGAATTTGGGCTCTGTGATTGTCAATCCAGTATGTTCACCATGACAGAAGACCCTGAGAGGAAGCAAAGCCCTTCTTTCTGGAACAACTGAACCAGCGGCTTCTGTGCTGCGTGGCACGAGCCTCAGGTGACCGTGTTGGTGTGAGAAAAATTATTCTAAGTTTATATAGACACAGCCTGGAAGAAAGGTCGTTCTACTTTGTATTGGCTTTGTTTTGGGAAACAAAGGGAGTAGCACTAACACGGAGGGCAATCTCTCGGAGAGTGCAGTGCTCTGACATTTTAGGGAAAACTGGTGTTTCTGGCATGAGGCTGTGGGTGGGAGGGCAAGCTGCCTACCTGGGCTCTGTGGCTTCTGAAAGATCCCCCTGGTATGGCAGAGACCCTCTCCGGTCTCTTGGGGGAGATGTACGGACTCTCTTGGGGAGGTGACATGTACCCTGCTGCACACCCTGAGCTGGCTCGGTCGGGAGCCTGGTGGTCAGTGGGGGGGGAAATCTGAGCCGTACTGTGAACCAAGAAAAAAACCACGTGTTGTCCTGTGAAACTAAAAATGCTTGGCTTGATTGTTGGTCCCGAGGCACCGTGGCTTTGGTATCATTCTGCCCTTTGTGTATCAGTTTTTTTGGTGGATTTTGTCCCCTAACCTTTGACTTAGCCTTAGAAGTCAGCTCATGTAGATGCAGTTAAGTATCCCATATTGCTTTTAACCATAGTTGTTAGAAGGGCTGGTATTTGAGCAAGGAGTTTTTGTATGTTTTGAAGCTGGCAGTAGTGGTGTACGTGACCCCGGCTAGTGCCAATGGGCTGAAATCATCGTGTCCCAACATTTGATGTTTGACATCCCTAGTAAGAAGACAGACGCCTCTGTTATGGAAATTTCCTTTTTAAAGGGAAAAAAAATAACCTGTTAAGAGCTGCAAGATGATTTGTCGTCCTTCCTTTGTGAGACAATTTGTCTTCTCCTGCATCAAATCTGTTATAAAACAGGCAAGCTGTGAAAGAGGGAAATCATCCTAGGAATATGGGATGTTAAGGTACACAAAGAATGGTCCCCTCCGTGTGCCTGTGTGCACGTCTGCACAGGGCGCTTCACATGCAGCATTACAGTGGCTGCTCTGCTCAAATACCCATCTAAAACCAGAGACTGAGAAGGCAACATTTTGTGAATTTCATGGGGAAATTAAAGCTGCTGGAAAGCATGCCAGCGGAGCAGGCTGGAGGTTTCTGCCCATCCCTGTGTTTTGCTACTTCTCCAGCCACTTGTCCACATCTTTTACGCTTTGTGCTGTAAAAGCTTATATGGAAACATGAATGCTATTGGGACCAAAATCAGGGTGAGAGAGGTTCCATCTCTGCTCCCCTTAATGCTGTCCTGAGCTCAAGGCTGGTCACTAGGCAGGTGGCTGTGTGCTGGTGTTAAGGGGAAAATGTTCAGAACTGGTGACAGAGATGGCAGGTCTGAACCCGGGGTCTGGGTCGGTTTGGGGGATGGTACCTTGAGCAGCAGCCCTTCCGTCTCTCTGCTGTCCTCCCGCTCCCCACCCCATCCCCAGATGCAGCCTCACAAAATGTGCAGAGTCCCTTTGTTTAGGGCAAGAACCAGCTTTCTGAAATATTTATAAATCTTGTGCCTGGTCTCATGAGACAAACCAGAGGTCACATGTCACCTTTCATAATTTAAAGCCGTGGGGCTAAAAGCATTTGCACAGACTTGAAGGACCCAATCCTGACCTGCCTGAGCGAGAGGGAATTGCAGCAGACCTTTCTGAATCTCCTTCAAGCGCCAAGCCACGGTGATGAGAGCCGTCTGGCTGTGTAATTTATAGCCGGAGTTGTGCGCTCCGGTTTTGGGCCATAGCGGGGAAGCGAGTGAGAGAGTGCCATCTCGTGGGCCTGCCTTCCCGGCCAGCACCGCACAGCACCGCACCGAACCCCACTGCACAGCACCGAACCGAACCACACCGCACCGCACCGCACTGCGAGCCGGACACCCAGCAGCGCTCTGCTCTGCGTTTCAGGGCCCTCGCTTTAAAAGGCATGGGTATTTTAATTCCGCTTCGACAACTGCCGCTGCTTGTTTTGCTCCACGTCATCAACCGTAGCACTGGTTTGTCGCTGCGGCAGTACCGGAGTGGGGAATGCAAGTTGGAAGGTGTGTGAATACAGAGCCAAATCCCACACCCCACGTGCTGACTTAGGGTAAGGCCCTTGACATTTCTAGAAATTGAGAAATAAAGGGCTTCAGCTTGTTTTATCTTCCTGGGTACCTGCTCTGCTTGCTGGGCACCTAGTAATCTGAAATTCACACTGCCAGATAAAAGATTTCTTAGGATACAGACAGAAAGTTTTCCAAGAAAACGATCAGCCATCTGTTCCATAGCCAGCTTCAGTTTTCATCAGGAGGCGTGTGTTTTTCAGCCTCCCTTTTTCATGGGTGTTCATGGTCTATCTTTTGCCAGTTTTTGTGAATTAAAAATTCATTGTTCCCAATGGGGGATGTCAGTAGGAATGGGGTAGGTACAGTTATTTCAGTAGTTATTTCAGTAGTGCTTGTGGCATATTCTAAATTATCTTTTTTTTTTTTTTTTTGGCCTGGAAGAAGAGAAGAAGTAAAAGGTACATGGGAAAAGGTAGATAAATTTGTTGGAGGGCATTTTTTACTAGAACAGCACAGCAGTGACTCATGCAGTATTGCTATATTAATAACACTCTGAGAAAACCCACCAGAAACTCAATTTTCCCCCTTAATACTGTTCTTCTTCTAGTTCACAGAACTATATTTAAAAAAAGAAGTAACATGACTATAATTACACAAAATAGTACAGCATTAGCTGTTCCCCCCTCCCATGTGCAGGTATGTATTTGTCTTCTCCTTTGTATATATATGGTGGATTAGTGCTACTGCAGATGGGCAAAGCAGATTTTTGGGGAACTGTTAACAGCTTTTATGATTTATATTTTGATGATTCATATATTTGTCAAATAGCTATTGCTATTAATATTGACCCAGGGCACTCCTGCCCTCTGTGTGTGTGCTTCCTTGCTCTCTGTTGCAAGGATTTTGCCTATAGTAGCAATACCTGGGATTTGGACGGTGGTGAAGTCCACTGGTCAGTTAGGACCCAAAGGTCACTGTCTGAAGTAGCTGTTCTTTTTATTTATTTTCTTTTAAATACTGGTGTAGACATGAAATCACCAGTTTGCATGACGGGGAGGTGGTCAGCATTTCTGCAGCACCGTGGAGTGGGGGCTGCACGAGGGGCTTGGGTTGAGCCGGGCCTTGGCACCTCTTCCGTGCGCAGCCAGCTCCTTTGTCTGCAAAGCTCACGTCGCAGCGGCTGCGGAGCGTTGCTGTGACCGTGCCAAGGGCTGAGCAAGTGTTAAGCCGTGAATGGGAAGACAGTCCTGCTGCTGGCTTGGGGCTTGCGCGGGGAATGCCCTCCCTGGGACCCGCAGCGTGGCTGGGGTGGTGAGCAGTGCAGGGACATCGCTTCCTTGCTCTTCCCACAAAACCAGCGTGGCCACAACCGACTTGCAAATTGCACCGAAAACAGGATTCTTCTAACTGCGCAAGGGCACGGAGAGCGGAATAAAATGCCTCCCTCGCGTATACCTTTTGTCTCAGACTGCTGGTGCGTTGAAAGAAAGGGCTGTACAAACTTTCTAGGTGCCTGTGGAGCGGGCCCTGGAGCTGGGAAGGGGTGAGTGCCTGGGCACGGCGCTCCCGGTGCATCGAGCACCTGTGCCGTCCTCTGCCTTTGGAGTCCGCTCAGAAGAAATGCATAAATAATTAAGCCAAGGTACTTACACACACATGTTTTATGGCAAATGGCTGTGTGGTTCGTGATCATTTTTTCCAGAAACAGGTTTTATGATAATATAGTAAAAATATTAAATTAGAAAATGCCTCACTAAGGGTGATAAAACCTTACTACAGTGGAAATAGGTAATTATCCCCTCTACAGCCTAAATGACAGTTTAAAAGAAATAAAAATGTTAGTGCTCATTACTTGCTTTTGTAGGTTGCAATAAAGGGTAAGTTAAATTTTAATTCAAGGAAGACCCCTGTATCGACCTGCTTCTTCCACACTCTCTACCTGAGGTGTAAGTACTGTTAATTACTCGCATAGGTTATTCCTCAGCACATTGCTAAGACCAGTACCTCTTTGTGCTAAAGTCACCTTTCCTTCATCTGGAGGTAGCGGACTTGCAGTGGGGTGGGTTGTTTCAACTCAGTGGCTCAAGTCTGATGTTTAATATATGTGGGTGGAGGAGAGAAATTTTATATTTTTTAACCAAAATCCAAGTTCATTATGCGTAGCCTTAAGGGGGCTGAAAGTATTAAAATCCACACTTACCCTGGTGAATTGAAACAGAGACAAGGTTAAACCTGCAGGATTGATGAGTTTTACTCTCTGCATGGTTAAATCCTGCTGAGGGGAGATGCTGTAGAATAAAGGTAGCCTAGATGATGAGAAGAGGAAAAAAAAGGTTGGGTTATGATTTTTTTTTTTCTGCAGGGTGAAATACTTGTTCTGTTTCGGCCGTGGTGGGGTTACCCGATTTCCTTCCTTCTCCTGTCACTCTCTGCCAGGGTGTCTACCCATGCTGTGTTATTATCCAAACAGCTCCACTTGCATTTTTACTTTAACAGAGGTTGCCAGCGTCATGCCCAGCAGGATGGGGACCACGGGGGTGCTGGGCTCAGCGCTGCAGGTCCTGCCTGCCTGCGGCTGCGGGCGCAACCCCTCTTTGCACCCATGAAACCTGGGGCATGAGTGTCAGAGTCTGTCAGTGCTGGCAACAGTTCTCTGCTGGCAAAGACAAATTCTTGCCTGAAGTCTCCCTGGGCCCTGCTTGTTTGAAAAATGACTGTTTATTTAAAATCTGTAGGATTGGAGCAAATTCAGCATTGATCCCTGAACTCTTGTGCTTATCAGAAGACTATCAAAAAACAAAAATGAAGACAAAAGCCTGTGGAGACTGGGTCTCCACCGGTGGGAAAGGCCAAGGCAGGCTGCAAAGAAACATTACTTTTGGCTTTTCTCAGTGGAAACACAGAAACTCTTGCTGCCTTTGGCTAGTTTCTGCGGGGTTCCCCAGAATGTGCACATTGTATTTGAACTTCCTTACATTACTGAGGGCGGTAAAAAAAAAGAATGAATGTATAAGAGGAGAAGGGCATACATAGAGAAACTGCAGACGGGAGCCCCTCTGTGCGGTGGAGGTGACGTTTGGGAACAAGTCCCCTTTGAATTTTGCAAAATGCCTTTGAGGTGTGTTTGGCAAGCAGCCAGCGGAGCTGGAGGGTTTGAAGGCTGTTACCTGTGAGTGAGGCTTGTGGACAAAATAAAAGCAGTTTCTGTTGCTCGCAGGCACCGGGGTGTGGATGAGGAGCAGAAGACCTGCACGCAGTTTGCTGTGAGTGTGTGCGGTGGTCAGGCTGAACAGGGTCTGCCTGGGAGTGGATTCGTGCCCCTGGCAGCACTTCCACAGGCTCCGAAACAGGATTTCTTCATCCCAGCCTTTTGTGTTGCCCAAGTGACTCAGTGGCCAGAGGAGAGCGTGGGCTTTATAGCCAGGACAAAGAATATCCCCACACTGGGCAGTTAATGTCGGTGAAGGGCAGCAGAGCCATCTGCAGCAGGAGCAGTGGATCCTCCCAAGCAACAGCCGTGTCTGCAGAGCCACGAGATGGATGAGGACTGAGATCTGAAATGGTGTTGAGGGCGGCTGTACAAAAACCTGTGGGAGAGCATACAGAGCGCTGCAAGCGTGTGGAGACCGTGTCGTTCCTTAGCAAAGCACGAAGGGATGGGAGTGAGTCCATGTGAGAGCGGGGCGTTATTTAATAGCTGAGAATCAAACTTGTCTGTTTAGTGGCTGTGCTGCCTGTGGCCAGCACGTGCATTAAAACAAACAAACTGCAGGAGCTGCACAGACTAGAGGCTTCGAGCCCTGAGCTGGGGCTACAGCAGCATGCCTATGGTGGAAGGGAAAATGGAAACAATCCTGAGAAGAGGAGCTGTGAGACCCTGCTGGCTGCTGGTTCTTCTTTGCAGAGATGCTTTCCTCTGGCACAAGAATGAACAGCCTGGAGCCTGCTGCTGTCAGCTTCCCGAGGCCTTGTGTGGCTCCCTCTCCTGCACCTGCGGGCTGGAAACCAGTGAAGTGGGTGCATTCGGTATTGTCATTTATCTTCCTTAGATTGTTTTCCTCAATGCAATTAAGTCACCCTTTTCAAAACGAGGCATATACCAGAGAGAGGGGAGAAAGAATGAAATCGGTGATGTTTCATTGAAAGCACCCAAGCCACTCAGCCTTCTCTGACAGGAGCAAGCCGCGAGTGTTTGTCAGCTTTGCCCACCTGAGTGTGAAATGATCTTCTATCAAAACACCAGTTTCCGCTTTTCCCCCTCTGCCCCGACACGTGGACCCCGCTGCGGACAGGAACTGCTGCGCGCTGCCCAGGAATTTCATCGAGATTGCGGCACAAGTGGAAATGTTTGCTCAGTGTAATGACGAGGTCTGGGCCGAGCCGGCAAAGCAAGGCTGGAGGGCCGTGACTGTGGGAGAACTAAATAGCATCGCTCTGCATTTTCCTTCCGATCCCTTGACGGAGCCTTTAAAGTCGCAATGTCCTTGTTGGCAGTAGTGCCGCTTGCCAGCTGATTTCTCAGTTGTTGAACCAGCAGAAGCGAGTTATGTTTATCAGTTAACAGTCAAGAAAGATGGAAAATGTTGTCGGCTTGGGTAAGGCATTCCTCTCCCTCCTCCTTTTTTTCTTTCAAGTGTCAAAGTTTTCAGCTTTTCGTGTATCTGTTCTGTTTTCTAGAAGTGGTTTGATTTTGCATTTGTGTTAAACTTGCCAAAACCTGTGTGCACGCTCCTGATTTAACACACAAACGCCAGTTGTGGTTTCATAGTCCCGGCTGAGCTTTGTGCACAAAACACGGTGCCGACCATTTTGTTAGGTAAAGAGACGCAACCCTCTACCAAAGACTCATTTTCTGACGGTAGAGCCGCTGATTGGCTAATTAGCTTCTAAATGAAAATTAATTTAAGAGATGTGGCCCTGTGAATTAGAATGGTTTCTTGTCTCAGTGGTCCGTGCACGTCCGTCCATCCTCCTGTGCTGCTGGAACAGATACTTTGTTCCTTGTCTTCCCGGGATTAATGGCTGGTGTTTTTCTGCCATCACTGTTCAAAACTTAGAAGTTCCTTCTTTCACAAGGCTGACAGGTAACTTTCTCCAGTGGAAGTGTCTGCAAGAAGCAGACAGTTTTCAAACCAGTTGCCATCTTTTATTGATCTGTGAAGGAGCAAGGCATCAAAGCAGTCTCTGGCGAGAGTGGCCCCTGTTGTGGTCTTAATGGAGGAGGCAGCCAAAATCACAGTATCTCTGTCAGGGCTGAATTTCATCCTTTGAAGCCGTGTTTTACTCAGTCTTGAGTGGTGGAGTCTCTTTTCTCTGCCTGTCCTGACAGTTTTCCTGGCCCGGCTTCTGCAGCAGCCGCTTTCCCAGGCGCGGGCCCTGACGACCCATCGAGACGCTGGCCCACAGCAATGGCATCATTTGGGTATTGCTCTAATAACCCTGGTCGTTGTTAGCATGCTCTGAAGGAAAAAAATCCTGTCCTCCGTGTCACCAGCACTTCACTCTGTGCACTGTCCTCTTACAACAGGCTGTTGCTTTAGAAACTGCATATGTAGAAAATAAGGCTCTCCTGATGCTTTTTTCTTGATTTCCAGAAATGCATGATTTATAAAACTGCTCTCTCCTTTCCCCCATCTCTCTTCACAGGTTACTTTGGTTCTAAAATTAAAGATAAATAACACTTTTTCTTTTTTAAAAAAGGGAAACTTGCTGCTGTTATCAGAATTGCTGCATATGTGATATTAATTGGAATCTTGTTGCTGGGTCATTTTCATTGTTTGTCAAGTCCAAGAAAATGTATGAAAACTAAATTATAGTCCCATGTAGACTGTCTGATTGAATCCTCCTTATGGCTCTGTGGTCTCGTACATCCTATTAAAATGTTCAATCTTGCTTTCTTACTTGAAGAGCCTGTCTGTAAAGGGCAAACTTACAGAAAACCTCGTTCTCTAGAGATACGGTATCCAGCCACACTGAAATATTTACATACTTCTGTACTGCGTGTGATTGGTCTTATGCAAGTTCTCCCCTTTGCCTGTACTTACTAATAAAGATTCTTGAATGCATTTTTAATTATACAAGGCCTTTCATTATAAGGAGTAGATGGTTTTGCTGGCAGCCTCTTGCTTCCATTTTGACCTTGAAAANCCCCTTCCTCTTTTTGCCAGGACGGAGCTTTATCGTTCACTGTTTGGAAAACTAACAAGTCCCGAAGAACCCACGCAGAATTAGCATCGGCCCTTCGCGCCAGGATCGACCGCGCCGGCAGGCTCCCCACCGCACACCCCCGGCCGGGCCGGCGCGTGGGGCTACCACTCCCTGCGCTCGTGGGGTCGCTTAAAGCTGCCCGGGAGCACCCAGAGCAAGGTCTCACCAGCTGCTGGTTTGTTCCTAAAAGCCTCACTGAAGGAACATCAGATACGGTTACTGCTCAATCTCACAGGCCCAGAAAGAAGGGGGGGCGGGGGTAGACATTTAGCTTGGCTGACCACCCTCCTCTCTGGCTTTAAAAGGAACTCTGCTCCCTCCCAAAGACAATCCGTTTTAAACTATTCTCTTTCTTTAAATTCCTGACCTTGATTTTGCAATCTGCTCAGCATGGGTACAGTGTTCTGACCAGCAGAGACCACCAGCCCCCCCTGCAATCAGGTCACCCACGTTTGTATTAAATCCTTTGAGCCTTTTATTTGGGGGACTGCGGGGGAGGGAAGGGGGGAGCGTTTAAGTGTGCTGTTCTGGTTGTTGGCTGCATAGCTGGAATGTGTGACTTTATTTTTCACCGAGTCAAGAGGATTTAAATGTCATTTACATAATTAACATGGCCTTAAAACAGAGAGAAGGTGCTCTCCCTTGCAGACAGCCAGAGCTCCCAGTTCTCACCCCCGTTTCTGAATGAGCGCTTGCTGCACCCAGGGACATTCGCTGACTGGCGATGAGCACAGCACGGGGGTACGACGTCTGGGGATAGTTCCGCAGTTAGAACATATTGGTGAATTCTTCACTCCAGCATTGGTCCTGTACACTTAACTATTTCTGCTGATCATGAATGACTCTGAGCCCTCCTGTCTTCACCGTCACCATGGCACGCCATTGCAGGATGCCGGCACGAATGTAAAACTGGCCAGAGATGCCGCTCTTCAGGGGTTTTGTGTGGTTTTCATATCCAAGGGTCAGAAGGTGGAAATTAAATCCCAGTAAGGGGAATTTGTTAGCCTGCTGTGACCAATCTGAAACGGAGGTTATCGCGCGTAAATAACATGTGCATGTATGTGTAAGATGGCCATTGCTTGTGACCGCATGAACTGCACTGCCTTTCTCTTATGTTTCCTGCGATCTAATTAAAATGCTTTGTAAACTGGCCAAGTTTGATCAGTGCCGAAAACGTACCAGCAGCCACGGCCTCTCTCTCTCAGCCCCGCCAGCACACTGCTGCTTAACTGGCATCCTCAGCGTCACTTTGCCCAGAGCCTGAGCTGCGCAAGCAGCAAACAGCCAAAACACGCCGGGAGTTTTAAAGACGGAGCGGCAGGAGCACTGCGGGGCTGGAAACTTCTTGTGCGGCTGGAGCTCACCCACCCGCCGGGAGTCCCCGGGGTACCAGGGGCTGCAGACTCCGTCAGGCTTCGTACAGCAATTTCACCGGGATTGGGGCGTTGGCGAGATGAGACCCTCTCCCGCTCGTGACACGGGGAAGCTTCTGCAGGGGCCTTGTGTCTCGTGAGCGTCCGTACGGTGCCGTGGGCCCGTCACCGCTGAGCTGATCTGCTTCTCCGGCTTGCTACAGGCGCAGGGCGGCTGCTACAGGCGCTCAGCAGCGACTGAGCAGTGGGTGTCGTGCTGATGACACCCAGCACACAGGACGAAAATGCAAAGGCTTGCCAGAGTATTTACGTTTTTTGTTCGCCGACCGAAAAGCCCCATTTCTGAACGTCTTAGTAAGACAAGGGCTTTGGGTTTGGTTTTCCCCCACCACCCCCCNNNTGGTTTGGTTTCCCCCCCCCCCCCCCCCGCATAAGCTAGAGCTTACCAGCTTTTCAGTGGGCAACTAAATTTTACTTTCTTAATTATTTTTTCTTATTACGTTTAAATAGAAGTACATTCAGTTTTTAAGTATGTAACAGATTAGTATGGGGGGAGGGAAGCCCACTCCGTGGCCCGTGCTTCCCCGGCAGACGCGGCCCGGTGTGCGGGAGCAGCTGATCCCACCTTGTGTCTCCTTGCAGCGAATGCCCCTTCCCTCTGCTCCTGCCCTGCTGCTCCCGCGGTCCTGCCTCTGCTTGAAAGGGGATGTGTTGCAACACACTTGTGACCTTCCCCCCC
>VYZV01011281.1:33072-133042 GCA_013401275.1 Pandion haliaetus | reverse complement strand
AGATTTCAGGGAAGGGGGAAAAAAAAAAAAAAAAAAAAACCAAGAAGCTGCCTTACGGTTGCAGACCTGCGTAAAGCTAGATTTACCCAAGAATCCCAAAGCTTTTAGTTTAGGAGAATATTTAATACTCTTATTAATCATTTTTAATCCGTTTGCTTTTAATTAAGAAACAGCATGATGCTTTCCTATCAACATATGCCAGGGAGCAGATTAATTGTGGCTTAAGATAACTCTCCTTGATTGGTGTAATGTATTAGCTAACGAGATGCCCGCTTTTAAAGACGCTCAGACACTACCTTGGAAAGCCTGCTGCCCTCCAGAGAACACTTCCCCCCCTTTTCTGGAACCCCTGACTGTTCATGACTTAAAATAAAATAAAATAAAATAAAATTAAAATAAAATGAAATAAAATAAAATAAAATAAACCCTCAGATTGGAGGACTGTGACAAAAACAACATAAGAGCAGGTCCAGAGACTGCTCTTCAGAGATTGCCAGCTTCCCAGTTTGAGCACAATTAAAACAGAAATCCTCAAGACAGCTATCAGATGAGGACTGCGGATGATGCCAAGGCAACCCCCCACCCCAAGCCCTGCCAGTTAGATCTTACAGCTGATCCGTGGCCCTGCCTTTGATGGAATGCCACTCCGTCTGGCGTTAGAGCACTGTGCAACCCGGGGGACGTGGGACGCTTGGCGGAAGAACGGCAGGGGCTCCCCTGGGCTGAGATGTGGCAATGGTGATGGACCACCAGGCACCTGTGATCTCTCCCCACCATCTCTAAGATCATGGCCTGGGGAAAGGGAAGGAAGGTGAGGGCCTCCCAGGGGAAGGGTAGACGGTATGGCCATGGTCTGCTCTGCAAGCAGTAGGACAGACGGGTAAGATAGGCTGGCTGTACATCAGCCAGACAAAACATCTGGATACAAGCAGTGAATCTCCATACCCTTCTCAGTGTCAGTGGGATAGAGCAGGACTGAGGATATTATTAAGAATGAATAATTGAAAATAAAATAAAACCCCTGCTTTCACATCACAGACGATGCAGGGACCGGTCTGCACAGCTGCGACAGCTCCTCCATAACAGCCTCTGTAACTGCGAGCAGCTCCGCAGTGCTATTTTAGGCACGCTGTGCACAGAAGCAAGGAGATGGAGATATTCAGGGCTGGTATATAGAGTTGTGTTTTGACTCTTGGGATTTCTGCTGCCAGTTCTGCCAGACAGCAGCACCTCTGCACAGCCTTCTTCCCACACGCTGCCCTGCCTCGCTCTGCTGAGCGAGCTGTTCGTCCTTGTAAGATGCTCAGATTTTTCTATCAATGGTGCTACATGCTTGGGAAAAACCTATTTTGCTTTTCCAGCCTGCTGTAAGAAGTGTCCCCGTAAAACAATTCATGACCTGGAACATTACCCAGAAGTTTTCTTTCATGACCTAAAATGTTTGTGGACATTACAATCAAAAACCAGAGATCAAACTCCACCTCAGAGAGCTTCACTGAATTTAAGGCCAGGAAAGACTAATGCCTTGGTGAAACTGCTTTTTCATTTACCTTCACTGTCCCTTCAACTTCCACAAACCAGCGTCTCAGCATCGCCTGGATCTGCCCATCAGTCAGCTCAGGATTGGCATCGTGGATCTTCTTTTTTACCACATCCTCTAGAAGAAGACGTCTTAATCTCCAGTAGAAGAAGGTACGGGAAGTTTTCCAGTCTAGAGTGTCCTGCCCAAGACATAAGTGCAGAAGGACAAATGAGTGAGGGACATTTCCATGGAGAAATATATATGCCTTACTCCCAACGGCAAAAAAAGGCTTGCGCTCATGATATACTTAGCTATACCACCTGCACAAGAGAAATACAAAGGCTCCCATGTCTGAGCTTTGAAGACTTCCACCTTGTCATACCATTCAGTCACCAGAAGCTACAGCCAGCCTCCTTTGTCTACCAGAAGTCTGCTCCCTTCTGCAAAAAGAGACACAGCTTCCCAGGTGAGCAGCACTGCCCAAGGGGAGAGGGAACTAGGAAAATCTAATCAGCCAGGGTTCTAATCCTGACATGAGAGCTGGCCTTCACCTGTGCCATCGTAGCCCTTCCCACCACTGAGGGTCCCCACGGGTACAGGCTCACCACCTTCCCTGCCCTCCCCTTCTGCTGGGGCAGGCTGCAATGTGTTCTGTGGGGTTTTTGATGCGGTCGCGAGTGAGCTACCAGTGAAGCCCAGAAAACATGGGGTCTCAAATGGACGCGGATCAGGTAAAGGTGCCAGAAAACATGATGTGCTTGTGTTCTGGGAGCAGAAAACAGCTGGCAGGTGGAGCAGGTTTGCTCCTGTGGCAAGAGTCATTGGGGCAGAAGGTTATTTGCAGGCCCGCAGGCTGCCTCCAGACTGGAGACTGGTATTTCCCATGTGTCAAACCCTCCAACGACGTCCCCGAGGAAAGCTCCATGATACTCACAGTTATGACACCCTTCTCTTGCATCCGGCCAGGTGTGTCGTGCAAGTCAGCAAACTGCATGGCTACCTCATGGTAAATGGGAATCAGGAATTCCTCCCGCTCCTTTAGCTTGGTCTCCAGCTCTTTTCGGTCAGCAGGGCTCAGCTCAGGGGTACCTGCAACCAAGCGCAGCCACACATCAGAGACCTTTGACAGGTTAAAGCAAAGGGGTGTACAAAGGACTGCTGCACGGAGGAAAGGCAAGCAGTTCTGGACAGTCCAGAGAGGGAGAATGGAGGTTTCTTCTTGTCCTGCGTACAGGTGAAACCCAGACTGCATTTGGCCAGGACAAACATGAGACCATCAGCTCCCAGCAATGCCAAGCAGAGACTTGAGTCAAATCTAAGTGTTCCGGCCCAGATTTCCTGCCACCGATATTCAGGCGAGAGCTTCAAAGGAGTTTTCACCATGGAAACTCTATTCCATTTAAATGCCAATGAGCTGAGCCATCAATTAAGTGACATTTACTGGACTTACTCCTAAAAAAGAATAATGTCCCAACACGCAGTTCATTTAAGCAGGAAACATGGACAATGTAAAACCACCTACACAATTTCAAGTTTTCCTGCAGGCTGGTTCCTGCCAGTAGCTGTTAGAGCCACTGCCTCATTAAGGAAAACGTAAGTTATGCTAGAGATGCCAAAACTGCTCACATTCAGTTTACCAGGGATCGGCACACGATAGTCTCAATCGCGGACTAACCTGATGGACAAGAATAAAACCGTGTCAAGAAGATAATGTCCTGTGGAGTTCATAATTTTTAATTCATTTTAAAACATTCAGCTCAGCTAAAATTAACTTTGATTACAACAAAACCACGCATTAAACAGTTTCTGATTAATTTCAGAATTGCCTGACCCAGGCTAAGTCAGGCAAGGGGAAACACACCATGCTGCGGAGGCACGTCGCAGCTCCTGCCGCTTCCCACAGCCTAACAAGGTGCTCCTTCCCACAGCTGTCCCTTTATCAAACCAAGAATGTAAATCCCCTCTTCTCCCTGTAACAGGCCCCAGGGAGCGTAACCAGGGAGCAACTCTTTGCTGAACCTGTGGTAATCTACACCAGGTCAAAGTTGGCCCAGGAGTAGGTTGGTGCTTCTCCTACACTGCCTCACCAACGCATGTGCAAGAGGTCCTTGTGCAGAGGCAGAGCATTTAGAGCCAATCTTAGTTCAATTTAAGCAAAGATTGCAATCTGAGTGAAATTATATGGTACTGGATACTCTGCTGAATTGTGCCATTTTTTAACCTCCCACCCACACCAGAAGCTCTGGTTGCAAGTTCACGGCCTCAGAGACAGCTGCCTCCCATCCTGCCTCCCCTTTCGAAGCCAAGGTCACCAGCAATCTGAAGCCGGGTCTTGCTCCAAGCACTGGTGGGTTGTAACACTCAACTGTCCTACGGCACCTTCCATTCAAATGTTAATATAACCGCCCAGGTGCCTGGGAGACATGCAAGCATGACTGCCCCTTCAGTGTACGGAACTGAGATATAAAACAAAGAGGTGTCCTACCCAGTAGCACAAGAAGTCAACGGGAGAACCTGGAACAAAAGCTGATGCCGTGATTCAGCCAGAGGACAACGCTCCTGTCCTAGTTATCTTGTAGCCCGAGCACCACGACTGCATTTTCTGGTATGTGACCACCACCGAGCTTTTTTTTTTTTTTTTTAAATCTTTATCATTGGAGAAGGAATGTCAATGGGATTAAATGCAACATCTACCATTACATCAACACCTATTGTTAAACTGCCGTGCTTCCAGGCTGGGTGATGTGGAAGGCAAGGGCTGGGGAGAGGCAGGAGGGCAGCTGAGCAACTGGGGTCCTCAGCAGCTCCACGGCCACCGTCCAGGCTGACAACAGCAGGCTCTGGAATCTCAGCAGGAAGCCAGAGCAATCCAAGTCCCACCCAGCAAGTCCAGATTAAGTTATCAGGCAGAAGCTTTACGAAAACCCCAACGAGAGGGAACACTTTCACACAGTCCAAAATCAAACGGTGGAGCTCCCTGCCACCAGAGGTCCTGGGCGCCAAAAGTACAAATGGGCTCACAGAAAGCGATCAGACAAATTCATGCAAGGGAAGCTCATCACAGGCTTCTAAGCATGAAGATCAGATATTGATCTGTTCTCAGGAAGCCTCTAAACCACAGGACTGCTGGAAGCTGAGACATCATCCCAGGGAGAACATCACACTGCACTTACACGATGCTCCTACTCTTTCTGCAAGCATCCATGGCTGACGTCCCGCAGACACGATGATCCAGGGCTGCCAGACCGAAGGGCTGAGCACCCCAGTGGCTCTCACCAGTGGGTGCAGCACCACAGCAGCTCATGCAGAGCACTGCGACACCAGGGCTTTGGCTCAGACCCACCTTTAGGGGCCCACTGCATGCTGGCCCTGTTCTTTTCTACGTTGCACTACCTATGTTTTCATTTCCTTTGAAAACACACACACACACGCACGCAGGCACATTTCCAAGCCACAGGCCAGCCACACAATGATTCTTTCTAGGGAAGGAATGCTTTTATATGCCTAACAATATAAATGTTACCTAACCTTTCAAATGCTAGTAAGAAGGTTTTAATTAAGAGAAGCTACTCTTATAACCTTCAGAATAAAAAATTATATATATTTATCCATGTTAAATTCACAGGCTCCTACACCTCCCTGTTTTAAATGGCAATGCATGCACTTAAGCCAGTAACGCTCATGTATTCTGGCCTATCTGCCACACTCACGGTGTACAGTCAAACCAGCCAGGCCCGGTAATGATTTAGGTGAGATTAACAAATATGTCAATGTCTATTTTCTGCTTAATTTAAAAGCAGCGTCTATAAAGATTTTTGACTTCTGAACCCTGTTCTCCTGGAAGAAAGAAGGTAACAATGAGGAGGGGGGATAAAGAGTGATTATCCCATCATCGATCGTTTGTCAGGAGCATTTCTTATTCACTGGACTATTGTAAAAAGCTAAGCTCTCGATCAATCCTGTAAGCCCCCTGTACAATTAAATATCTTGGAATGGTTTTCTTTCTTTCCTAGTCAGATCTTGAGGCCTCAGGGTTTTTCGGAAAGCTGGGGCTTTATTTATTTATTTCTTGGAAAAAGAAGTCTCCTTCCACAAATCTTATACTGGCAAGGAGAGGGGAGTTAAAATATGGGATTCCTTTGCTCTAAAGGTACTTGACAGTTAATGAAACTGTTAAAGTTTAAATCATAGGAACATTATAGACCTCTAGGTATGGATCGGCTACTAATCAATAGAGAAACAAAAGAAGCAGCACTCTGAAACGGCCACATTACAATGCAAACACAAAGTGTAGCGGGTTTTGGCATGCAGGTGGAGCATGCAGGTAAGACAAGACGACAATTTAAAAGGAAGCAAGAACATGTGTGACCTTCCTAACTTGGCAGGCAGCACAGGACACTTTCTAAGGCAGCACTCTTAAGTGCCATAAAATGTCACATTTATCTTGGATTGCAGTTTGCTCTGCAGTCTCCAAGTACGCTTGTAGCTATATATAGTGCTGGTATGATCACAGCCATTGGCATGATCGGAAGAGTAAATGTCTTAATTCTGCTCTTACCACCTTTAAAGCCCACCCACAGTGGTAAATGCACCAAGACCTCTTTGTTCTATGGTGTCTTTTCTTTTTTTGGTTTTTGGGGGTTTTTTCAGTAGCAAAACTGCCTCAAACAGGTTGAAGAATGGCCTGGGGAAGCAGTAACACTGGGGTACCAAACAGACTACAGAGTCTCTTCTGACGTCAAAAGAGCAGTGGCCAGGCTCTTGCCAAAGCCCTCCACACAAACATACCCAGTTAGACCAGCAAAACCTAGTTTAAAACCACACATAAGTAGTATTTAANCCCCCCCCAGCCTGTGCCCATCTCTGCTGTCTCTCCACGGGGCGACACCAGCCGCCCCATCCAGCTGCTACAGCCCGGCTTTCGGGGTTACAAACTCCTTCTTCCGTGGCCTACAGCCCATAACGGGCCCCCAGACCTCAGGTAGGGGCTCTCAGTACCCCACTGGCACAGCACAATAAATGCCAAATACTACAGTTGCCAAAGCAAGCCCTTAACCACCCTGCAGAGGAGCACTTCCCAGCCACTGCAGCAGGGACGTGCACGCATGCTTTACCGCCCGCAGTCATGGAGGAAGGTAGGTTTCAGAGGAGTTGCCCTCCCCGTGCAGACAAATGGAAACGCTGCCTCAATAAATCCACACAGAGACCTCTCCTGTAAAGCGCTCTGATACTGAATATCAATTTATACTCCTCTCCAAAAGTTAAGGGAAAGCATCATGGCAGGGAAAGCACATCTAAACTATTTTGATTTGTGCCCCATTAAACAAAAAATGTCCTCTGAAGTAAGCGGCGTCTCTGAGCATCCCTCCAATGTATGTGCCTGGCAGAGGGAGCCATCGACAGCGCCGTGTCCTGCAGTGACTGCAGCCTGCTGCGGTGGCAGGGCGCAGGCTGCCTTTAATAAAGTTCCTGCCAGACGGAAATGGCTCAGCAGGACCATGAATCACGGCTTCCCATAACATTTAGTAGCAAAGTGCTTTTTTTAAATATGACCAGTTTAACAGGTTAGACAAAATGACTTCAAGAAATGTTATTGTAGGTTCCCCCTGATTGCAGAAAGCCAGGCAGCTTCTGAATCAATTTGATGGTTTATGGTTTCTAAGCTGTTAAAATCTGGGATTTTCTCCCTCACCCTCGGCACGCGGTCTCGGCATCGCCAAGCATTTACTTGTCCACCTTCTTGCCTCTTCCTCAAACATGCACTCAAAGACCTGGGCAAAACCCAACATAAAGGCCTCTGACCCAACCTATCTGCAGAGACAGCTCTCACGCTTACTCGCAGGCTCTGCACGCCGACAGTTGGGCAAAGCAGACAGCTTCAACCCAGGCTCCAGCCCATCACATCCAGCCAGCAACACAGCAGAGGCACGAGCGGCTGGTGAGCGTGAGCATGCTGCTTGTGGCCGTTCTTTTCAGCCAGGCAGTTAAATCCCACTGCAGCATGTGCTGGACAGGTCCTTAGGAGGTGAACTCTGGAAAAGTACAGCAGTTACTCTGCATCCAGCGACATAATTAAACATTGATTTTAACACTGGTTATGACTGCTCCATCTAATTTCCGCACCTGCAACAATAATCCTCCTACCTGAAGCTCACCATCTCTTCCTCTGCCTTTAACAAAGCTCTTGCCAGACAAAAATTCAGCAAAGGCAGCAAGAATGCCAACTGCATCCGGGCTGCCCAGGCAACACATCTCCCACCCCAGCTGGAGAGAGCCGCTCCACAGGGGAGAAGGAAGGTCACTCAGAGCCACTCACGTCCCTGGAGAGACAGGCATTTTTGGATTGCCGCTTGTTTCTGTAAATGAGACTGCTTGTAATTGCTTCACTAAATATTCAGTAGGATTTATGTTATAAAGGTGCAATATGAAATAGCAGCGAAGGTCACACACGCTCGTGACACAGGCTTGAAATATCCTTGTACAACTGCACCATGTGATACTCCACTCTAGTCCTTTCCAACTTTTGCTCCTAAGGCCTCATATTGGCATCAGAGCAAACGGGCAAAGTGTGGCAGGTAGGTAGTTCCAAAAAATTCCTATTTTGGGGGAAACATATACAGCCCTCCTGGGAGGGTATTCAAGATGCCAATTGTCATGAAGAAGCTGACAGAGAGCAGTACTTGCTCTTCTAGACTCACGATTGTGAATTAAGAACAATTTAAATGCAGCAGCACTTGCATGTGGAAGCAGTTACTGGAAATCACCATCGCCTAACAAGACAAAGTTACAACTGCACTGACTGCATTTGTCCAAGACTTCACGAGAGATGGAATCGCAACAGCAGCTTTTTTCTTAGTTGTTGCTCAAGAAAATAACTGGCATTTTGATTAATTACAACACTGAACAAACCAACTGCCCCTCTCCCTGAAAAGAATTACTAGACTTCAGAGCTGCAATCTAACTTTCTAAGCCAAAGCTTGGAATGAGACAGGTCACAGGATGGAAGTTTTCAGCCACCCAAGAAACAAGGCTGCGTCAGGGCTGTCCCCAGGTCACCAGCGAAGTCCTCACCAGGTGGTACAGTTGGGGCCGGGAGGGACCCGCGGGTTCAATTCTGGTACCACACCCCGGCATGTTTAATTTCAGAGAGGAACTGCTATGCTAAAGTGGAGTTATGGGTTCAATGCTCGAGTGTTCACTCATTCTTTGGAAATTGAAGAAGAGTTTTGTACACTTTTTAGCCTACGAAAGTGCAAAGCAAGTCAGAAGCCAGCAGCACAAGCTGACTGGTAATATTACCTGTGGAAAGTTGAGGGCTGTCTACAGCACTGGAGTTTGTGCAGAAATCAACCACTGCCTCCCACTTCCCAAAGTGCTGCTGTACCTGTGGAGCTGTATGCTCCCCCACTCTTGCACCTTGCACAGTGTATACAGGAAAATGCAAAATGGGCGTATGATTTCAAATAAAATTAAAGATACATGCCAGCACACGGGCAACTATTTCATAAGATCAGCTGAAGAGGATATTCCCACTATTACAACACATATCAGGTGTCGAACCGATGCTTCCCTTTTACTATGAGATAAATACCTGATAGGAGAAATGTGAAAATGTAATATCCAATCTCGTTCTAACTGGAGCCATTTTGCCATTCCTTTCATTCATATTCCACCAAATTTTTGCGTACATTACACTGTGCACCTGACACATTACACGCCCAGAATCTGCATGATGAAGCTAATTTTTATTCCACTCATACATGTTTTACTCTAATTGTAATAAATAAATTTTAAAAAATTGAATCTCTGTGTTTTTAACTATGGCCTGAGGCTTGCAGTCTGAATCGTTCCTACATTTCTAGACAATCACCGTTCTCCTTGCACACCTACTCAGTGTGGAAACGTGCTCTTGGGCAGGGTAAGGGCTACCCTTTCTTTCCTTGCCCTTTGCTCCGCACCGTTTGCTGGTTTGTAATAGCACAACTCTGAGTGACATTTTAATAAAACATGGGGCTAATAAACATTTCAGCAATAGTGCTGGAGAATTGATAATGAACAGATTTATGTCAAATTATTCAATATCTGCCAGCCTTCGCTGCTCTCACACTCCCCAGTTGCAAGTCCAACCCCAGTGTCTCCAGGCGCCTGGAATGAGACCACCGTCGCCCTGCTTCCCCACCCCTCTGCAACAGGCACACGTTTGAGAGCATCTCCCTTTTCCTCGCTATTCAGCAGCTCCAGGGAGGAATGACAGCCATTCAGGGGTTAAAGAGAGGCAGTGAACCCCCAGCTAATGAGTAAGAATTCAGCAGGCAGTGTAAGATAAATGGAGCTTTCTCTGCTTCTGCTGGAGTCAGCATGAACTGCGGCCCTGCGGCTTGTTTGTGGCAAATGGAGTGCGCGAAATATCAAAGGGCAGTGATCCAGAAGAAGACCGACTTTGACAAATTTTAAATTGGCCAGAAAGAAAACCAGCAAAAAAAAAAAAAAAAAGAAATTATGCAATTCACTGTGTCCTGCAATCTTGGCTTTCCTGCTATGGCACGGAATTAGTGGCAAAACAACAGCAATGATCGCCCGATGTTGGGAGCAATTACGAGCCATCTAAGTGAGATGCTTATCAGTGACTGAAGCTTTTAGAGCTCTCTGTATGTACAGTTGTAAGTGACTTGCTCTTGTGTTGCAGTCATTTTAATTAAAGTGTATGGAGTTTGCTGGGAGTAATTACCCCGTAGAGGAAAAGGGGAAAAAAGCCCTGAACAGGCTCCTGCCTCCTCACACAGCGCAGCGTTGGATTTTTGAGACTGTTGGCAGAAAACTGTATCCCCTCTTTCTTCCTGTATTTTTTTCCGGTGATGCTGGTGCAGGTCCCACCGGTGTGATTCAAGGGTGCTCTGCAGGCATCCCGCACCCACCCCAGCTGACGACCCTCTGGCGGGGCCACCCGACAGTGACTAAGCTCGCGTTGCTCTGCTCCCCCCCTTCTTCCACCACTTCAGGATTTGAACACTCCAACAGCCCTCTTTGTCTGCAGCCAGCGACTCTGCTCCTGGGAAAGGATTCATCTGGCACTCGCCGCACAGAAGACCCCGTTTCTTTGCAGAGGTGGTAGGTTGGTTTGTTTGTCGGCAGAGCCGGTGCTTTTTATGGCAGGGCGAAGGTAAATACTCTCAGAAACGGTGCTCCTGCCGTAGTGCCATTTATCTGCACGGACCTGAGCTGACTGCTCAGCATATTGCCTTCTCTAACCACACATCTGATTTCTCCTGCCCTTGGAGACTCGCGCACCAGAGCGGCAGCTCTCCTGCATCGGACGTGGAGGTGCCAACACCCGCAGGAGCTGCAGCTGTGAGCCCTGACTGCGTAAGGAACTTGACTGCAGCCTTTAAACTGCGAAGTGTGAAACACCTTAGAAGACCGTTTGTTGGGACCCGGTGCTGGGTGTCCACAATTTGGTGTAGTCACACTATCCGTTTGTTCCTCAAGGGACACTGTCAAGTCTAACACAGGTCAAAAGAAAGGTTTGGTGAAAAGAATCTCCTTGCTGCAACTACAAACATTAAAACTAGTTTTTAATTGCAACAGACACGGGCAGACAGAACAACACATCCATCCATCTGGGTATCTGTGTCCGCTCCCTCACACAGTAACACATAATGTACACGAGCAAGACCTGAACTCAGATAAAACTGCTGCCTTGTGCTGGTCTGCAAAACTCATCGGCACCTGCTAACCGGCTTCTTGCCCAGAAAGCAATCGGCACAGTGAGAGAAAACAAAGAGAGTGTCAAAATACTATCATTAAAAAAAGAGAGAAAATGTCTTTGATGCTGTCAAAGACTTCAGTAAGAACCTGGTTTTCAGCAGTCTGATGCTTAACACTCCCTGCACCTTTACAATTATTATTCTCTTCCCAAGGCATATCAGAATGGTTGTTTTGTATATAAATTGTTGCACTGCCATAAATTAAAAAAAGCCAAACAATAAAATGTAACTGCAGCAATAGCCACGATTTATCAGTCATTTGCAGAACACTTTTCCTCCTGAAGGATCCCAAAAGTCTTTACAAATTCAAACCATACCCATGTAGCATGCTTCTTCCACTACTGAAATGTAGTCAATTTTGGAGGTAAAAAGAGGCTCTGTAAGATTATACTCTTATAGTAAGAGCTAGTAAAGAACTCTTTAAAGAGTCTATTCCCCCAAGAGAGTACATATCTGATATTAAGTGCATTTTGCTGAACACTCTGTGTTTTGGGTTGTTGGGTGTACACCAAGCGCTGGGATCATGTGGAGCGAAAGGCACGGTAATAATACAACACATGCAGTGACGTGCTAGCCACTAAGCACTGCAGATCACCCCGTATTTTACTGAGGAGGTGAACAATATTTTTCATTTTCTTGAAACTGAAGAGCAGACAGGTATCATTACTCAAAACTACCTCAGACACACAGTTATAGTCCAGCAGCCCAAAACGTCTTTGACCAAATTCTTAGTTATGCCAAATGACACCAGCTTAAGTTTTGGCCCATGAGCTTTTAGTGAGCTGAGCAATTGCTGAGATGGAAACTAGACTCAAGCACCTGTAGTAAGTGTCTGTTGTTAAGACTCATTCAATTACCAAAAAAAAAAAAAAAAAAATTAGTTTGACAAGACACTATATTACACACACCCTAGGTATGCTAAATGCACATGAATCTCACCTCTCTCACATGTACATACATGAAGCTTGTCTCATCTGGTTTTCTTCCCAAGTTAGATGACAGTAAATAAAAATTATCATGAATTTGATAAAATGCCTCAATGCCCCTTTTTAAGGTCTATAAACACATTCATTAGCCACCAGCTGAACGGATCACTGCTCCGCCAGCCCCCGCGCAGCCGTACCTAGCCGCTCTGCCAGGCGGATGTAGACCGGGTCCACTCGCCTCATCGTCTTCACCAGATCCTTCCTGCGGAATTTGATTTCTACCGTCCCCTCTGGTTCCAGGATTCCTCCTCTGATCAGTGACGGGAAAAGAGAAAAGAAAGGCACTTTCAGGTCATCAGACAAGGGGAAACACAAAATGGAATGGTTCAATGTTATCTAGAAAGTACGTAAAAAAAGAAGAGAAGGGGGGAGGGAGACAAAACAAAGAGAAAGAGAGAACAAGAAAGAAAGAATCTTAGCTATTATTTATCCAATGCCACAAACGTACACCAGGCTTCACAGAAACACATCTATCCAACAGTATATAGTACAGCCTCATACAAGCAATGCTCTTCAGCAGTCTCTTTTAAGCTGACCTGAAAGCTCTTTCAAAAGGTAGGTAAGCTTTATGAAACAAACCAATTAAAGAGCCATTTTCATTAGAGATCCTGCCCACTTCCCAGGTCAAAGACAGAGGAGCATGTGAATTGAAACTTGGGCTTGGTAAATAAAATCACTTCAGTCTTTAACTGTGAGGGGGGAGTAATGTCTAGGAGGAAGGTCAGTGCTGAGGGTTATGGAACAGCAACAGTGCTGAGAATTACTACAAACGTGTAACAGTACTTAGGGACAGGATGACATATTTTGCAAAATAATCTCTTTGGTGGCTACTGGAGCTCGAGACCTCTAGAGTCCAACTACAGTTCTGCAAACCATGCATGGTCCTCCCTGATGTCTTGCAAGGTGGGGAGCTGGCTTGAGATTTCCATGAGGCGAGCTCACACTCCTGGCATCCTAGAAAGGTACTGGGCAGAAGCAGCGGGAGGGAGTTGTTCCTGCATGCACCCCGAAAAACACTTGGTGGGGGAAGGAGTTTGTAGAAATCCTGCTCACACTGTGTCTGACTGTGAAGCAAACAGGGTCCACATTTCTAAGTAGGAAAAGAACAGCAAAAACTTCTGACTTCCAGGAGGCGAAGATTAGACAATGTTTGCTCAAGACACAGGAAATACGGAGGCCAACAGACCACAGGTCTCTCTGTCTCGCTTCTTTAGAACAGAGAGAGGGGCAAGTGTCTCATCAGGAGCAAAATTCAGCTGGGAAGGGCAAGGGAAATGGGCATCTGGAAAGGGCATCTTCTCAACTCCTCCACACATATGCTTTTTTTTCTTCCCCTGGAGCAGCTGCCCAGGAATTTTGCCCTGCTGAGATGGTAGGAGTTGAGAGGACGCCTTGATAGCACAATATTCATGCTGTCCTTCAACACACCTTCCTTCTACCTGCTACAGATAGCCCAGGTAGGGCTGGCTTTTTCCTCCAAATGATTCAGTATCTCTATATTTTAGAGAGTCTTTAAAATATTTTATAAAAATTGCTTCGGGAGTTTGCCTGTAGTTTTATATCCTGAACCACCAGTAGCTAGAACTTCACTTATGCAAGTTGTATTTAATTAAGAAGATGCAACTACCCAAGTGCCCACATGACAGATAATACAACACTCAGGGATTTTAAAGTAAATGCTTATTTACACTTACTTAATTTGCAAAATTTTATACACAGGCACTTGTTTCAAAGCACAAAGCAGCGTGTGGAAACACCGGAATGGTTAAGAAAATCCTAAGCACCAATACTTTGCTGTGCTTTGTGAATGTTAGCAATGAATCCTCACAAAGGCTGGCTCAGAATGGCTACAGAATTTACTCCCATCTAAGTCTGAGCCAGGAGACTATCTGAATTGTCCTAGCTGTGATCACCACACAGCAAACTCCTCCAAGACACAAGTTAAACCTGCAAAGTGGTCAGTCGCTTTCAGTAACAAACTGCCACACTCTTAACTGAGAGCTTCTCACTCAGCCAGGTAGTTATACCTCAAAGCAGGTGCTTACAGAGGGAGGGGAAAGCTGCCATACCTGCTTTCTCGGTCTGCGTACATCTCCATATGACGAGGATTAATGGTAGGGTCAATCACAGCCCAGGATCCTCCTCTCAGCTCCGCTTGCGGTGGGATGTAAATAAGCACGGGTTGACGATACTCCCTCAGGCCATCCACAATGTAGGCACCAAACTTGAGCACTTGGTCGTACATGTCTGCAGAAAAAGGACACAGCGCTTGAAGTCACAGCACGTCAGCGCTTCAGCCCTGCCACGCTTGGTCAAGCTGGGAAAAAAACCACGGCTATTCAGCTCTTCTAACCACCTCCTGCTACCACAGTGCAAGCTCTGGCTGGCATTATCTGGACCTGGACAAGACAGACGGAGAAAGGAGATGTTCCCACATTGGTCCTGCTCCCAGACACTGGACCTCCACTCTGGAGATCTGGTCCAGTTACGTCCCGTGTAACCACAGCTATTCACAAAACATGGACTGCAGGGTCCTCGGTTCACACCAGCCAGTCCTACACTGCATGTCCTGGAGATAATCCATCCCTTCCTTCCCAGCCAAGCCAACGAGTATTACAGCAGTTCAGGAAGTCAGGCCAGGTATTTCTGTACTTAGTATGAGTTCAGCTGCCCAATTTCAGACTTACTACCACAGACCTGTATCACGATTCATGTAATGTGCATGGCACACCTAACAGCAGCAGGCCTTTTACATATTTTTATAAAAATTAGTGTGTGGGGAGGATGTGAAACAGCATTCTTCTCTTCTTGCATTAAAATTTAAGGCATTTTGCTCAAAATTAATAAGAACTCCACTGTGTAAGGACAGTACATTGAACATATCAGCCCCAAAGGTGATTTAAATAAAAGAGAAAAAAGGAAGGCAAAAGAATTTATATGAGATGATATACAGTTTATATTGGATATAGTTTGTAATGGAAACAGGCAACCTCGAATATATATATTTTGTTACATATAATTATGTATAGAAGTATGAAATCGAAGATACAAGAACTGAAAAATGCTCATTAGGATCATCTAGTCCATCTCTCTGTTCACACAGGATTGTATCCTATGTTTCTTTTCCAGTGCTTTTTAAAGCTTTCGTTTAGAAATCCCAAACAATAAATCTACTGCTTCTTTAGGAGCAGTTCCACAGCCAAAGAGATGAAATTTTCCTCAGTATTCAGCCAAACTTCCCCTCCTTGCCCATTAATTTCATATTACCACTCCTTGCATCACCCTACATAATCTCTCCACTCCTTCGGGCTTGCTATAAATAGCAGTAGGCTTTTCAGCGGGTTTTTTTTTCCTTACACACGCTATAGGTATTCATTTCTCATGTCTCCCAGGACAGTATTTTCAATCCCTTTCAACATTTCTGTTCTTTGCTTAGCGCCTCCCAGTTCGCCTAATTTTTTATGGCCATTAAAATACCAGCGTGTAGAGCAGAAAAACTAAGTGGGTTGCATATATGTACACACACATACATGCTGGCCTTCAGTAATAGTCTTAAAAGACAGACACTTTTATTCATCTAAAAATCCTTCAGATTTTACACTCACTTCAGAAAGCCATCATTTCCAGGGAAGAAAGAGACTCCAGCCAACCCCAGTTTAATGTTCAGCATTAACATGAACATAGTTAAGCACTTAACTCTTTGGGAAATACACACACACACACACACACACGCTCTTACATATATATACAAACACTAACATATATAGAGCAAGAGAGGTGTATATAAAGTTTGTTTTTGTATATGTGTGTGTGTCTATCTATGTCTATATCTATATAAGCACCACAGACACTGATGTGATCTCTCCGGTTCATTTGCAAGGTCATTGTCCAAGTACCCAAGAAAAGGAGTTTCCTGTTATTTAAGAAATGTCAAATGCTGATGAAGAGAAGAACAATTTATTTCCTCTAATTGCAAATAAACATAAATTCTGGCAGAGACAGCGGGAACTGAGAACCAAACAAAACTGCAACCTTTTCCTTTGTCCTGAGCAAAGAAAAAGACCTCAAAAGGGGTGACAAATTTATTACTAATTACACAATTATTTTATTATGTAGTGCAAGTAATAAACCACTTGAAGTACTTTCAGCTAATTCTAGTGTTAAGAAAATAATTGCTTGATTCAAATTATTTTAACTGAATTAATTCTTTACTAGACATTTTCTACTGGTGCTACATAATAAAATAATTGTGTAATTAGCAATACATTTTTCACTCCTGCCAAGGGTATATATTTTACTCAGGTTAAGTGTAGAAAAAAGAAGTGCTACTTGTTTGAACAAGGCAGAGGGGGAGGAGCAGAGAAATTAGAGACAAACTTGATGCTTTCTGTGCATAGCTCCAAATCTCTTTCAGGTTTACCAGGTGGCATCAGCAAGGTCAGGGAAGTATTTGTGTGCCTACAGTACTTTCAGGATCAGACTATCAAAGCTAGCCCGAAGCATGAACTTTACCGCTATGCGGTTCTGTACACAGTTACTTCTTTTGGGATCCTGCAATACAGCACTTCATTTTCCTGGAACGTCCCAGCAGCCTTAGTTTAGTATGTTATATAGGATTTACACCAACTGCTGGCTTCTCTTGCATGCTCAAAACTTCCACTGAGGTCACTGGACCTGCTGCTGCGCCCTTGGGCTACAGATACACCTTAATACTTTCAGGTCTGGCTGGAAGCTCCTCTGCTGTAGAGGATTTCCCCTTTTCTTATGGTAACTGCTTCTACTAACAGACCATATTTTGCTCGAGTAAGGAAGAGACAATCAACCTGACGGCCACCACTGAAGGGTCCCCATGGTGCCATGCACAGCTCCCAGGCCATGGAAGCTGCTGAGCTCCAGAGACGAGCCAAGGGGAACCACAGTGTCCACAGGCTACGGAGGATTCCTGCTCTTCTGCAGGGCTTTCCCCTCCTGCCATCTCAACTGTTCAATTTGCCTACACTTACCACTTTAGCAAAATGGGAACTCTTAAAGAATGGATATTTTTAAGAGGTAAAATATAAGCAGAGTTGATGAAGACCATAAAAATACTGCAAAGAGAACCCAAGACACCTGCCTGCAGTCCCCATACCCTATCACCAGAACTCACAACCTCCCTGATTTCTGTTAATAGTGTATTTGAGTGTGAAACTAAGAAACATTTGCCACACTGTGACAACTGCCTCTTATTTGCAGTTTTGCTGCATTCTCCACTCTTAGAATGGAAAACAGTGCACCAAATTTAACTGCTGCAGGTGGTAAATGATGCCAGGTCTCAATGGTGCCCACCACTCTATGCTTGAGCCCTGGTGCCTTGGTACGGTGCAGACTTTAGTTACAGCATTAACAGTTTTATAACACACTTACTATGTTTAAAACAAAACCTAGTCGCTTCTGTCATCATCCATGCAGCAAAGAACACCACACACATTTTAAGAGCAGGCTGTTTGCACAACTGTTCTTTGAAAAGAAGTTGCTTATGTTGAGAATGGAAAAATTAAAGTTAAATATTGTATTTGTGGGCCAAATTTAATTCCTGTATTAATTTAAACCTCCGCATAATAAGCCACTTGCAAGACAGAAATGCTGCAGAAGTCCTCTAGGAAAAGCAGTGTTGCTTGTTATTCAGTAGGGCAGACTGTTCGCAGCACACTTTCCCATTCTCTGCCTGCCTGCTCAGCTGCAGTGTGCATCAGCGTCTACTACACAGACATGAAATCTGCTGGAAGCTGTTATCATTACACTGTATGTGTAAATATTGGCAGTCAGATGCATCAAGCATGCTCGAAAGGCTGCAGACCGCTTTTTGCATTTCCATAGTGTCGGGCAGCGTGCCCTGAACCTCCAAAGCTGGAACGGATCTCATCAGCTTGGCTGGATTATCAGATAGGACCTGAAGGTAAACACCAGGCATATATTGGCTGCAGACACATAATGTCCCTCATAAACCCATTACACACAAGCAATACCGTCATTCAACATCCAGGTAATCAGAGATTTAAAACAGCCTTTTCATTCTGCTGGAATTTTTTTATTGTTATTTATAACCTGTCCCAGGAAAAAATAATAAGTAAAACATGAAAAGCCAACTGCGAGTGACCCTGTAGCACAAGCAGCGCTGCAGTTTAATGTCGCGGGGATTTGCATGCTATCAAACTATTCGTGCCGAGTCCAAGACCCTGGTGCTAATTTCCAGTAAATTTCACGCTTGATGTCTCCCCGTTGTGGGTCACTGCCGGTTCGCCTAAATAAACCACTTCCAAATGGCTCCTCCATCTAAATATTCAAGCCAGTTTTTATAATTTAATTTTGCATTATGCTGAATAGCCTTCTGGCCAGATAGAGCTCATTGGGGAAACCACCAATACCATTGCGGTATGCCTTTATTTATGTTATTTATTTATTTATTTTACGGCTTGAATTAGACCTCCTAGGCCGACTAGGAAAGAGGGGTGGTTTTTTTCTCTCTTCCCCCCCCACCCCCCACCCCACTTCCACTAATGTCAATTTTCAGCATAGCAAGAGCTGTCTCTAATCTTTTCCTACTCATTACACACAATTTTGGAGTCATTTTACCCACAGTGCAGTCGGCTCCTGGCAGTGTGTTTGTGTGCACTGAGGGGTGGCATAATTGTTTATTTTCCCTCCCTGCATAATCCCCAGCCAGCACTGAAACCAAAACTGTGAACAACTCCCCAAGGAATGCAGCGTGTGTCAGGAGAGACCAATGCTTGCTATGCCGGCCCCAACAGCAAACAAGATGCAGGAAAATGCACGGACCAAGGTGCAAACTGCAATGGCTCTGTTCCTCCCTCCTCTGCAGCGGCTCTCTCCTCCTCCTCCTCCTCCTCCTCCTCCTACCAGCTAAGGTGGAGTAAGGGGGGATATGCAATACAAATATTAGCATCCTTCTAGTGCCTTCTCCACCTTGGGCTTCTAGTCTCAACTCCAAAGCTAAACTCAGTTTCTGAGGAACCCAGCGAAGGGCACTGGCAAAGCCGGCAGATCTTGCAACATAGCGAGGCGAAATAATATTTAACGAATGCTTGGTAAAGTTACATCAACAACTTCCCTGTAAGTTGTGCGGTAAGGAAAGCAAGTCACGAAGGGAGTGCAGTAGCAGCACGTGGAGCAGAAACCATCCTGAAAGGTAACAGGTATTTTCCAGAGGAAAGAATTTTGCTGTCTTTTGCCATTTTCCATCTTTGCATCTGCAAACTCAATGGCATTGCTTTCTGCCCAGCTAATGAGACAGCAGAGCAAGACAGCCTTTATCACCCTGCAAGTCTTTCCAGAGCAGGAACTTTCACCATGTTAGTGCATCTGTAACTTTTCTTCTGTGTTTGTTAACGGACACAGGCAGGTAAGAGGCCCTAATCTTTTACTTACTTAAATTTCACAGTATCAATCTCGCATTCTTGGCACTTCACAAAATGTAAAGTAGCAATATGTGGTGCAAAAATGTAACTGCTGGTGTATTAACTGAGCAGTTTTATAACTGTTCACTTCCTCTGAACATCACTGGGAGACAGTCCTTGATAGGACAACATTACATTGGGAAAAATCATCAGTGAGACAATGTTGACAGAATATGCCTATGCTTTTTTGGTATGCAATATTGTTGGCTAATCCAGTCCCACTTTTAAGTTGAGGCTGAAGGATATAAAGCTTTCCGAGCAGAAGGGGTTTCCTGAGATTACTGTTTAACTAGGTCAGGCTGGCAGCTGTAAATTTTGTTAGCTACCAGACCACGGTTAACATCCAATTACCTGTTCTCACTGCAGATGAGACTCGGTTTGACTTGATGATCTTTACCGTCTTTTTCAACCTACATGGTTCTATGGTTCTATGATCTGGCCAGTTCCTATAACTGTGTGTGAGGGTACATCTAAAAATACAGTACAGCTGCGTTGCATATTCTGAAAAGAATTTGCTACCAAATTTGCACCTTGCATATTCTATGTTATTCCCACTACGTGCCTATTAAAGACAAGACACATGTGGGGAGGAGAGGAATGAAACCCTTCATCACCACAGCTACTGCAGCGTAGAGTGTCCCTTTCCTCCTCTAGCTGGTTGTGCAATGATCATGACTGACTTTCAGGAGAGCCGGGAAGAGCACTGCCATGATTTCAGAGGACTGACATGTCCAAACACTCTGGTAGGCCTAGAAAAGTATCCCCTTATTAGCATTTCTAAGGGAGGCCACATACTTGCTATGAAAGAGGGGGGCTGGTGCAGGCTGCATCAAAGATGGGTGAAGCAGATCCACTCTGCAAGTTTATGGGTACAAGCTGTCACCACAGTTAAGCCAATCTAATAGCTAGCTGCTGCCCAAAGACAGAACCTACTTCTGTCCCTTGCCACACACTCCCACTGCTGGTCTGTCCCCAGAGAACTGCTTCAGGATGCTAAACCAGTAGAGCTAGTGCCACTGGGTATGGCATAGTGGCAAACAGCAGCGGTGCCCTGAGCAGTAAAAGACAAGCCATTCTACAGGACAACACCAAAAGGGGATCCAAATTAACGGTTACCTTTCATTCCACCAGAGAAGCCTCTCCAGTTAGCAAAGACCATCAGAGGCAGACCTTCTCTGTTAAAATCATTGATAGCCTGCGCAGTCTTAAAGGCAGAGTCAGGGAGCCATACCTGACCAGCCTGCTGGATTATCTGTTGGGAATTCAAAAAAAAAAAATTAAGCCTTGAAACACATTAACATAACAGTTGGCATAAAAACATAAAAATAGATGCAACAAGAGCTGTGATGTGGAATTGTGGAATTAACAATGAGGAACACAGCGCATAAAATGCTTAGGATATGCGTGCACATGGAAAAATTGGGACAATCCTTTTGTCACCAACATCAACAGGAACGTTCCCACTGATTTAGCTAAGAAGTATAGAGACAGTATGGGAAGCCTGACACTGTGACTCCTGTAAGAAGGTGAAGGAGAAGAGGGAGAAAAGGATATGCAAAGGAGAAAACTCCGAAGAGATGATGTAGGGCCACATCTGTGAAATCAGGCAGGAGAAAAGCAAAATGTCAGAGCAAAAAGACCATGAAATGCTATGGTCACAGCAAGAGAACAGAGAAATGATTTTTGCTTGCCAGGTATGCTGGGCCCTAGTCTCTGCACCTCATCCTAGTCAAAAGAGAAGCAGGACTGCTGGGGAATGTGTCTGCTGTACGAATGGCCAACACAACTGTCCATTTGCTCCTCCCAGCAACTGCCATGCATTAGCACCTCACCGAGGAACAGCTATACTTTTTGTCCCGTATTTGGGGAAAAAAAAATCCCATCAAAACAAGCACTCCTTCCACAGAGCAGACATTTGCAGAGGACAGACAAGCGACCAAGCACACGTTTGGCCTACCTTAGCCTCAGAGTCCAGGTTTGCAGGATCAGCAGGGATGCTGAGCTCCACCGTTCTCGTTTCTACGGCAACTACTCCTACAGGTATTCCTCCCAGCCTGGTAACATGCGAGACAAATCAAAATTCGTATTTCTACTGTTATACAACTGGACATTTTTTTCTGATTTGTATCAAATACTCAAGAGAGACAAATAATGCAAGCAAATGGCGGAAGAAGCATTTTGGCCTTTTTGAAGAGCTTAGGCATGTGGCTGGAGAATTGCAGAGAAGTCACAGTTCTCAAAGCAAAATCTAGTTCTAAAAACTAGCACATATCTCACTAAAAATTACACAGAATAAACCAAAGCCCAAATTTTGAACGATATTAGCTACATCTCCACCACGCTTCACCTGCCACCACAAGGTTTTGGTACGGAAAGTCTTGACCACGAAAAATAAACGTGAAGACCCAAGGCTTCCCAAGCCCTGTTTTCACAAGCACCGTCAGCTGATGAAATACATCCACAGGCTGCGTCTCTGAGCAATGCTGATGTCTCAGCCACCCTAAACCTCCACTGCTTACAAGAACTCTCTCTCCGAAGAGTTAGGGTGAATGATGGGTAAAAGGTTTGGGTTTACCTGTCTACCTCCTCCCCAGACCCTCTGCTGCAGGATGACTGCAAGGGTGGGAAGGGTGCAGGGGCAGAGGGATGGGCAGGGAGTATAGGCAACGGGGAGGACGCTCAGCTCCACTTTCCACAGCATCTAACCACTCCTTTACACAAAAGGCATCTTGCTTGTGATGACAACTGCTTACTCCGAGGATGGGAGTCCCAGCAGAGCCTACACTCTCTCCTTAACCACCTCAAGCTGGATGACATGCACTGCAGGCAGAAAAAGCGACAAGGCCTATGTGCACTAGGGGGTTGAAAATATTCCCATTCACTATGATTAAGAGTCTGCCTAGAAACCCGTAATTGCAGAAGCCGTCTTAAATCGGTAACTTATAACTTCTATATTAGGGCCCATGTGACCTAATAAAGAACATCTTTATCCAAGTATTACAGTTATTTATTGAACTTGAAAACAGCTCAAAACAACTTCTGTTTTCCATTATACTTCATATAAATTTTATCAGGCTAGCACATGAAGATGCTACATCTTGTTTTATAGTGTGTCCCTGGACAAGTTGCCATAGAATAATAAAAGACAATTTACAGCCAACAGCACACATATTCCAAACATACATACAAAAGATGAGTTTTGGCAGCACTTACAGTAACAATCCCAGAAGAATACATTCCTATTTGTTTTTTCAAAATGCCACTGCTTTTGAAAGAAGTCAGTTTCATTTGTATTATATATACCTGTATGTGAGAGTCCAAAGCAACTTGGAATTTGTCAGAAGAAAGGAACTGCAAGTGAAGCTGAGCACGGGCCTGGACAGAGAGCCCTTCTAGCTTTGCCAAATCATTGATTCCACCCCCCCTCCCCGCTCCCCGATATACTGCTTAACCTAAAAGCCTTTAAATAATTACAGGATGTTGAGAGATAAAACTTTAGAGTGTCACAGATGGCAGATGAAAATACTGAAGTGTATCAAAAGGTCACAGGACATCCCAAGGTTATGTGCTACAATTTGGAGTGGAGTCAGCAGGTATTTTCGGCTCCTCTCAACAACGTTTAAAGAGCAGACGATATTCTGAGTGGAAAGGGATCTTCAGGGAGGTAATAACACTCAGACCCCTGGGACCAGCAGCGGTCAGAGACATGGAATTCCGAGAAGGCAGAACTGAGCTGCACCTGCACACAAACGCCCCTTTGGCTCAGCAGCAGTTTGTCTCCAGCAGGGCTTGTACAGCCCACACACTACCATGTCGCTCTGGCTGGAGCACAGACTCCTCCTCCCGCCCTGATACGGTATCTGAGGAAATGGGTATGTTTCTCCGTATCACATTCTGCACTAGGCAAGTCCAAAGGCTGTTCTAAACCCATTAAAGACCCTTGAAAGTCTTAAGAAAAGACCAACAGAGGGACATTTTGCTGAGCACATCCTCGTATCTGGAAGCCTCCTTCAGCTATTATGCAGCATTTCATGAATGTACTAACAGAGTTCCTGGTGGTGGTTTAGAGATGTCCAGAACGGACAAAATCCTCTGAGATGTTGCACATGAGCTCTAGTGAATGTCATAAGCTTTGCTATTCCATAGCATGACCTCTGGCTCTCTGACCCTCATTACAGGGACTCTGTAGGGCTGTGGCTTTAAAAAGTCTAAAACAGATGGGAGCTCCCAGCGCCAAATATTCTGGGGCCATGTGTGCTATCAAAATAATGGAGATAAGAAACAGCATTGATTCATGGCTATACTGGCTGGGAGCCTACATGGCTATCAGTTGTGCTGTGTGTTTGAGGAACAGTGGTGTCTCTCCCTGACTCCCACTGAATGCTCTGGTAATCAAACACAGCATCACCAGGGATATCCTGGGACTACCATCAGTCCTTGAGTCACCAATCTGGTGAGGCTAGAGGCTGATGGAGTCAGACCCCAGGAGTGGCCACAGGATTTCCAGAAGATTGTAAGCATTATCAAGTAATTTGGCTCTGGATTGTTGGCACTGTGATATTGACAGTACAGGAGGTGAAAGGTCTGTAAATAAAAGATTTTTCTTTGATGCAGACTTCTGCTAGGAACTAAGGTGCTCTGAACACCCGACATGCATGGGCATGACCGTATCTCATTAAGTGCAACACCTGAAGCCTTCAGGATCCCATTCAGGCACTTCAGGTGTTTTTTTTCTCCCCTCTCACTTGCTAAGAAAAAAAAAAAAAAAAAAAAGGCTGACAATTAACCAAAACAACTGACATCAATTAGGAGCTGTGAGTCTGCTGAAGGCAAGAGTATGAAGCTCTGTCTTGAGAGGAGAGCTGGCAGTAATCTGAGGAATGAGGAGTGACAAAGGATAAGCACGCTGCATTTGGACAGCTCAAGCACTTGTAGTGGAAACTCAAGGGAGACAAATGTACTCTTTCAAAATGGCTTTATTCTGAGAGGAAATACACAATCGGATCAGGAGACCCACAGTGCCAATGGGGGGGTGAGTGGAGGGGAGGGGGGCAAAAAACTAAAGAAGAAACTAGAAAAGAGGTGATTGAGGGGGTTTTGAGCCCAGCTCTGATTTGCATTCTGTCAAAATACAGGATCCTATCTCCAGGCTTCTGTGTCCTGCTAGCTTTGAGAGTTCACAAACCTGCAACACTGAGAACGACCCAGGCTGCAAATATTTTCAAGGCAGGGATCTAAATCTCAAGGCAATGGGGAATATTTTAGAATCCTGCACAGATGCCACTTCGCAGCTAGGTAAGGGGAAGTGACTCCCCTTGGGGGAAGGCGAGTGCCACAGGTCTCTGGAGCTGCACATCTCTGCATCATGAAAAACAACTAAGATCAGGTGTGGCAGGTGCTTGTTTGGAAACGGTTGCAAGTTATTCCACACAAACATCAGCTTTAAGCTCTTCTCTATGCAGAGTTTCTTGCAATTTGCTCTACTTTTAGCTGAACTTCTCTTGCAAGTCAAATAAAACGCAAACCAATAAACTGCGTAATGTACCTTCCACTAAGTCAGAGCTGCAAGAAGGCCTCACTGTGCCACCATGTACCTAGGGAAGCATATACTGTCTGCCGTAAGTTTTAACAGTATCTCTCTTTTTGGCTTTTGTCCATGTTAAAGCTGTCACCTCCAAGCAAAACAGGAGAAAAAAGCAGACCATGCTTCATTCTTGTGGTAAAGAAGTATCCTATTCAAGTAATGGCTTATTTTTACTTATAGCCATCAACTTTCAAAGGATGTTCTAGAAAAACACAAAGCATAATGAAAACTTGATTTCTACAAATGTCTAAAACACCTGTTAGAACTTACCTTGCTCTACCAACCACAACTGTCTGCGCCCAGGGCTGCATGATCTCCAGGAACGAGCCATTGTCAAAGAAACCGCTTAGCCACTGTCCTTTTTGACCTAAAGGGAAGTGAAAAAAAAGGAAATATCAGAGGAGGGAGGAGGGAGGGAAGAAAGAGGAGAGAGAAAGAGGAGAGAACATCAAAGGAGCAACTGAAACTTGCTTAAAAAATGCCAACTGGAGAACGTGGCACTGTCTTTTTATTTATTTATTTTTAAATAGATTATAACACAAGGGAACATTAGACAGCTGAGCATTTGTCTGCCTTCAGCCATCACGTCTTATTTCATTTGCTAGTCTGCATAAAGACAGTAATTTATCAGCAAAAGCATCATTTATTGTTAAACGATGGGGTTCGGATAGCAAAGGGACTTTACATGCTTTTAAATAAATAACACTGTTTTTTTCAAGACACTGCTGCCTTTTGACAAATGTTTGTAAAGTCATTAAAGATGTTTTTCAAAATGCCTATTTCTATTTTAAAACTTACCTCACATTTTTCTCTTGATGCTGCCTAATCTTTCCTTTAAAGAAAGAATGCTGAAGACAGTCAGGAACGAAATGTAAAAATTTCTATGATATTTTAAAACTGGATGACACATCTGAGCATGTTTCACACATTCTTTTAGAAAAACTGAAATGAAGTATTCTGATACCAAAAGCCTACTTGCTCCACAGAAGACACCAGATGATGCACCTCTCCCTAAACTAAAGCATGCTTTAAGAGTCACCATCCTGGACCAGACCATATGCTATCAGACCTATTCTCTTGCCCAAAGAAGGCAACAGCTTTCTAATGCTTGAGAGAAATCAAACCGTACCCGAAGAGAACATCACCAAGATGACTCTGCAGTTCTAAGAGAAATAAACTTTTCCTGACCCTTGCAGACAATCAACTTCTACACTGAAGCATGAGGGCTTGATTACCCTGATCACTTTAACTATGAACAAGTATTATTTGCCTTTTATAAAGCCAGTGCAGTACCAGACTTGGCATTCCTCCTGCATCACAGACTCCAATATATTGACAATACCTCTCCAGCCCATGTGTAACAACATCTCTCTTCACTAACAGTCCACGTACATTCCTTCAAATGAAATCCTCAGGATGACAATTACCCCCATGAGAAGCAGGGTGGCAGTTTACAGTGTATTTCTCTACTTTCCACAGGTGTTTCTTAAGTGGCCACAAAAGACACAGGAACAACTTAAGCCTCACTGTGCTGACCTATGCAGTGGCATGGCACTGTTTGCACTCTCCAGACAGGAAGACCATGGCAGGAAGGTTTTCCAACATTTCAGCTTGGACCCTACTTCAGTGAACAGGTAAGGCCACAATGAAGAGCTTCCATTTGGGCTGATTGCTGATGCTGGACTGGGGAGTGACAAGATTTGCAGACAGCTCTCTTTCTGCAGTCCTCCAGCCTGTATAAGCTGTGTATCCCAAAGTCAAGGCATCGAGATACTCTACCCACCCAGACAATTACAGAAATCACAACTCTCTGGGAGCACCTGCTTTCCACTGGGACTTCATGAAGCTCTGCAAAAAAAAAAAAAAAAAAAAACAAAACCAAAAAAACCAAAATCTCTCCCAGCTTTACCCCTTGGCACACAGCTTCTGAGGAATGCTTTAATCTGAACAAGCACCTCTGCTTCTGCAAACCCAAGTCCAAAACCAATTAAAAGTGGAGATCCAAGCAAGCTAACCTCTGCTGACTTAAACAGGATGGAGAGTGTTTTATCAAGACCAAACTTGTAATTACTGTGTTCTACATTCCTTGCCTCTGTGGCCCCACTGTAAAATGTGACCATCCATTTCAAAATTATCTCTTTATCGTGAGCCCAAAGCTGATCGTTTAGATTCTGGCCTCGTGTCGGGCGTCAGTTTGAAGAATATCACGGCAATATCTCCTCTAATAAATGGCTTTAACTTTTCACCTAGGAGATATCTGCTTTAACTTATCACAGGGAATCATCTGCTTTCCTTAACGCTTCCACTAAATTAAAATCTGAAGTCACTCGATTTGGAAGCCAGCGTTAGCTACACTCAGACAGCTGGATGAATTACTTGAGAGACGATGAAAAAATATTATCCAAAACCAGAAAACTTAGTTTATCACAAATCCCATTTTAGCCCCCCAAACTCATTAATAACAGCAGGCATAATGGTCACCCAGTTTGCAGCTTGTACGTACACAGGCTGCGCAACCCCAAAACCATGCATGGGGGTTCAATGGTTTGCAGCATTTCCAATACAATTACTCTCCAAGATCCGCAGGAATACTGTGGTTCCTTTAGCGTACAGACCCTTTGTATATGGACTCTCCTCTGCACCATTAAAAAAAAAAAAAAAAAAAAAAAAAATCTATAAAAGTAACTAATAATTGTAAGTGTCCTCAAGCACTCAGAATTTACATGCTATTTTTATGTATTGTATTCAAATCGTTTAGAACTAATTACTTTATGAGCTCTGAAATACACTTGGATTGCAGACACAAAGCCTTGACAAATGGTCTTGAAACAAGACGCATTATTGCATATCCTGGCCACCAAAGATCTACGTACTTGGATTTGGGCGTCCAGCCAGCATCCAGCGAGGATCATAGGGAGTCTTGGTAGGAACAAACTCTATGGTTCTGTCTATAGGATCCTTGACTTTCAGGATAGGAACAGGGCTGTATACACTCTAAGGGAAACAGAAAAATATTGAAGGAAGTAATTATCCTGCATGGCTTTGCACCAAACACCAGCTCTAACGGACCTGGTCAGAGTCCTCTTTCCCCCCACACTGCACAACCCTCCGACTGACGGGATCCCAGAACGTTGGCAAGAGCCTGAAGAAACTTCCAAGGTGCTCCATACACTCTTAAACCCTCCTTTGGCATCTTCTGGCATACATTGTACTTCATTTGCTCTTGAACTTCAGGCATAGCCAGCATTAGTGAGGGGTTGCAATTTAATTTTTGAAAGGTGACCAGGCCACCTGACTCATTCTATGCACTCTTTCCTGAAGGAAGGTGACCTGCCTGTTCTTGTTGCTACCTTCCTGGCTGCAGAGCAGCTTACACATATACATCAACTCCTACAAATTACTGCCTCAGAGGGGAACTTTTAGACTCTTTTCAGTAAGAGATAATCCACTGCTTACATAAAATCCCACTGCTCAGAGCACTGAGGGCAGCATGCCAGGGGAGCGATGTGAAAGTACCCAATGCAGTGCCAGGCTGCCCCGCATCCCAGCTCCGGCAGCACTTTAAGACAAAACCTACTTTGTTTGCTTCAATACCATAACGCTTAACAGCCCTGATCATCAGCCTAAACCATTTTGCTAGGCACCATACTAACACAGAAAAAACCCACAGATACAGAGCACTCCGACCCCCCAAAACCCCGTGAACAAAGCGAATAGGTAATGGCACCTTGCACTCCTGCAGGGCCAGGAATTACCTTTGGCATATAGGAAAGCCACTGCAGAATAGTGTAGACTCCTTCAAAATCATCGCACACGGTGCTGTGTGTCACTCCGTTGTTGTGCATTATCTGGATCCCGCCCAGCTGGTTGTTGGAGGTATAAACTTCCCGTCCAAGCACCTTTTGAAAGAAAAACAGGAAAACCATCAGTGGATGGGATGTGACCAGGAGACGTTGGCTAAGGAGATACATACAAGCCCATCCCTGCAGCGAGTCGTGATCACTTCAACACCAAAGGATGGAGCAAACCACTCACAAAAGACCTTTCCAAGCCCTGTGTGCAGGTAAGATCTTATGAATAGTGATCCCCAAGAGGAATGAAACAAGTGGGGAAACTGAGGCAGGGGGCAGTTCCACAACTTGCCCTTCCCTAAGCAGCAGCAATGGAGCTGTCCAAGTCCAATGTGACCAAGTCTTCCGGGTGCGGACCCAAGCTCAGCTCACTAATTCAAAATTGCTCTGACTAAGATGACTGGTAGGGTGGACCCATTTAAACCTTTAACTGGGGAAGAAAACCAACACTGTGCATAAAGATGAGTACAGCAAAGACAACACTCCACCAGCTCCTTAGAGAGACTGGACAGAATAAGACTCTGACTGCTGGGCTTCTAATTCTCTTGCACAACTCCATCTCTAATCTCAGCCCAGGCACTGCAGCTCTTTTCTCATTCTCCTGCTGTCTCTTTCCATTTGCCCTCTCACTGACTGATACACTGATCTCTCGGTCACTCGGCTTTCTGCTCCACTGAGTCCATATTACTAATAACACCTCTGCCACGGCCAGTTTACCTCATGAAGGCAGGAGCACATCATTACAAAATAAACTCATAACTTTGACATTCTAGCAAATACATGCCGTTTGTTATTTTTATGGGTTGAGTCTTTCCAACAGACAGAGGGCATTACATACCTGCTTCATTTAGATCTTAAAAAAACCACCCTCAAACACACACAAACAACCTGCCCTCCCCCACCAAACCACCAGCACAGCTCATTTTAGGAAGAAGGGCTACCGCAAGAGAGGAGCAGCCCAGAGCCCAAGGCAACCCAGTCCTTACGGAAGGGATGCTTGGGTCTGACTTCATCCTTGTCCTGACATCCTACAATGAGCACGCGGGACATAACTCATCTCACTCATAGTAGAGGGGAACTTTGCATTTCTCAGGATTTGACCTTTTGGGCTGAAAGGAAGAAGGCGCTAAAGGGATATGAAAACAGAAAATTTTGATCTGGTTAGAAAACTACACTGGACCAATTAGCTTTCTTCCTGCACAACATCAGTTAATCACAGCTGGGGTCAGGGAGCCACTGTACCTATCCAGTAAGGCACAACACTATCATTTGCTAACTCCAAATTTATTGTCCTTTGGAGGAGAAAAGGCCCGGTGGTCTGGCATTTCACAAAACTCAGCATTCTACAAGCACTACGTGATCCTCACAAAACTCCCCATGAGACAGATGTCAGTCGAGGTTTATGTACAGAAGAAACCGAGGCACAGAAGTTATGCAACTAGTCTAAAAATTTGGAAGTCAATGTAAGAACTGTGGTTTTGCACAGAGATGTTCCTAGGTCTCCCTTCTAAGCTCAAACACTTTCATCTTCCTCTAACAAAATCCGTGCCATGAAAAGGCATGGTAGAAAAGACAGCAGCATAGATTTAGGTTCAAGGAAAAGAAAAGCACAGGCCTCCAGATACCAGGCACAAGCCTAGCTAAATGCTTTCCACAGAGGAAAATAAAAATAAAGAGGATTTAAACTCCCCATCTATGAACTAATGCTAACATATGTACATGCAAAATGGGCCTCTGCTGCTGCTTATCCAGAGACACTGTAGACAGCTCAGGTTTACCACTGCTGACAGGCAATGAAAACAGTCTAATATACCGCCTGCTCTCGCCCTTAAATCCCTTTTTGGAGATCAAGATAAATATGCAGTTCCTTTTCCCGAGTGCTCCAGACATTTCAGTGAAGTGGCAGAGCATTGTGAGGGGCTGTGCAAATGAAATCCCTCTGTAATACTGAGCGAGCGTTGTATTTACTTGTCAGTGTTTGTCAGCGGAGGCGATGTAGTCCCAAGCTACATTTAAAAGTTGTATCAATGAGCACTCGCTGCCTTCATTTGTATGACATATATGTCCACACATGTGCACTTGCACCTGTGCTGGGGGCAGCAGGAGGGACATGGAACACGGGCACACGCAAGCTCTAAATCAGACCCTGACTTAGGCACAGTCCAAATGCAAAGCCCGCTAACTCCACTCCCTGGCGCAGAAACCGTGCAGCCGAGGGGTTAAAGAGGCTGTCGTCCAGGGATACTGCTAGGCTGGGCGCTGGTCCCCTAACCTGCTTCTGCACATGTGCTCTTCTGTCTTCTCAGGAACGATCAGAGATCCTGCCAACTTGTTTCACACATACAGCTGCACACTGAATTGGGTGCCAGAGGTTAAAAGGCACTGAAGGGCTAGCCAGCTTATAGACAATGATCATTGGGCTTGAGAAAAAAATGAATGCGATAGCTCATCCATTCAGCTCTGCTAACCACCTCATCTCTGACCTCAGAGGACTACATTTTTAAAGGCTGACAAGTAATTCAATCTCCAATTAACAATCTTAAATGGTGCAATGCATATTGCTGTATAAATGTTTCTGCAAGAAAATATCCAAGGGTGAAAGAAAATACATCTGCTGGAGAAGACCAAAACTGATGCTTCTGCAATTAAAGAATTCAGATATTCCTCAATAAGACACATGGTCAGCAGAGACACGAGTGGATTTAGAAATGTTGCTGAATCAGTTAGACAAGTAATGCTAGAAACAAACTCATGGGAGAAAAAACTGCACAGGATTAAACCCTGCATCTGGTATGACCAGAGTCTGTCAAAAGGGTAGACTTCAAACCCTGCGAGTTTGGGTCTTCCAGGGAGGTACACCAAGTCACATAAAGCAAGACGTTAAGAAGTGAAAGTAGCATTAGCCCAAGGCTTACAGAAGGCATCTTTTTAGTGACCAAACACGTGCACGGAAGGGTTAAGTTTGCAAAGCAGGCCCTTCCTAGCAGAAAGGTTACTAGCACTCCAGGGAACAGTCAAAGATGCAGCTATCGGAGTCAGCTACCATAGACCAGAGATCAAGAAAGGTCCAGCAAGAGTGGGAAAGAACAGGTTCCAGGATTTTAAAGCTGAGATACACAATACATATATACGTGAATATTGGCAATATTTGACCTCTGATCTTGTGCTTAATCTGATGGCAAAAACAGACAAAAAAGAGCAGCCATGAACAGCAAAGCACCAGACAGTAAGCTTCTGGCACCAGAAAATTTGCTTTAAATTAAAATTCTTTCTACCCCATGAAAGCTCAGAAACCATGTTTCTGTCCACTGGAGTTTTGACATGCTACCAGTCAAAGGAAGCTGCTGTGGGTGACTGGTCCCACACAGAGAGACCAAGTCGCCCTTTCTGAAGTCACTACTGAGGACCCCTCGCTTCTGTTACTACCCCTTTCCTGCACATTATCCCAGCACCTTTGCACTTTGGATATAATTTCTTTTTCCCAACTCAGCTGCAGCCAGTCTGACTTTTGGAGTGAGGTGCAGCAAGTGCTGTCTCCCTCCGCTGGAACGTGTTGGCAAACAGGTCTGCTTTCCCCTCTACCAGCGAGCAGTCTTTCCCTTGCCGCCCCTTCAAGCACTGGCATTAACCATAACCAATAAAGCGGGACTGCCACCGTCTCCTCCTTGTGTATTTGATGCCAAACAGCCTCCCGGTCACTAGGGGGCCAGGTCGGATTCGGATGAGCCGCTTAGTCCCCCCTTCCTTTGCTCCTGAAGACAAACCTTGCAAGTGTGCAGAAAGCACTGCGTTTTACAGGGTACACAGGACAAAATGCTTCCTCTGGGCCACCATCTCAACAAAAGGATGAGGACATCAGTGAAGTGGTCAGAAGGCAATGCTAGTTCTAGAACTGCACGTGTTAAAGCTCAGCCCGTGATTGCAAGAACACACACTGTTTTCCAGATAATGCAACCTTTGATACCCCATGCCTACAAAATACACAGCCAGTATTGTCAACACTTCCTTCATTTGGTCCTCCAAAAGCCACTCTCCCTACCGCAATGGGAAACTGCACTGCACTTCTTCTTACTTCAGAGGATCTTTTGGAAAGTACAAAGGAGAGCCAGGATTCTAGCAGCCTTTTTGGCCTTTAAAAGGCTGTCCTCAACAGGTTTATAGGCATGTCATATGCATATTAATCATTTTCTAGCACTCAAACCCATGATGACCAGCTGCTTTCTCTGTGCTCCTTTTCAGAAACTGAGCTGCTAGTTAGTTGAGACATTCACTGCAAAGCTGGTTTGGCTGCAAACTTGATTGGCTCATATGTTTCATCAAAGATGAAAGATCTGAAAAAAAGACAGCAGAGGGCTTGAATGGGAATCATTATGTAACATAAGTGCTGTTATTATTCAGAGCATATCATGTGTTTATATCAAATATAAGTGCCAGATTTTTATCTGAATAATTTCAATAATTGCAATTCCCATCCCACAATTTATATTATCTGCCAGAAACCTGAAGCAGAAAAGGCACATGCACATACTATAAATAGCCTATTTTTCATAAACAGGCAGAAACGATCAGAATGAACGTCTCATCAGAAAACACAATGTAGGAACTTAAAACCTGACTGCTATTATGTGCAGTCAAGCCTCAACAGATCTTACAGCGTTCATTTCTATCACTCAGCTTTTCCCCACACATATCATGTCATTAGACGGTAAAACAGCAGCAACGCTGAACAGGAGAACCAAGCCGAGGTAGGATGCCAGCAAGAGCCGTGCTCCCGAACAGACCCGTTCCTGAGCCTTTAGCCTATTCGCATGGCGGCGCGAGTGCAGACACCTCCTCTCTGCCTGGAGACGGACTGCACTTCTTGCATTTCTAATCTATGAATGTGTGCAGTTCCTGCACTTTTAATTTACGAGCGTTCGGTGGGGGACCCTTCTGACTTGGGAACATATTGGCTCGGTCTAATGCTTAGAGATTATTAAAGTCAGAGCTATACTCCACTATCAAGTCTACAGATCTTTTATTTAGAAGATATGGTGCTCTAAATGCACAAAGAGCTCCCCGTCACCTTCACATTAAAGCCCCTAGTGCCTGGTAAATGGAATTATATAGCTGTCATCTCCTTTCCCCAAAGTTTTAAGAGTACAATGGGCTCATTTTTTCACACTCCATCCCAGCTTCAGAACTAAGAGACCTACTTTGTATTGATTTAAAGTCTCAGAAATAAATAAACCTGCTTCACCAATGTGATTCACAAGAAATTCATGATACACTATTGCATGATATATTTCAAGCTGTGGCTCCAGCTCTTTTTTTCCTTTGGTGAGTGATGGGGGAGGTGGGAGGTAGGGGGAGGTGGGGGGGAAGCTGACAGCCTGATGGTTATTGGAGATGGCTACTGACTGCAAATCCAGAAGCAGGTCTTGCTGGTGGAGTCTTTTTCTTGCTTTAATTTGGTGTGATCAGAGGGGGAAGGGGAAAAAGCAATTGCACTTCACCTCGGAGGCAGCAGGGGAAGATGCATCCAGATGGACACTGCAACTGCAGCTGGCCTTTCTACACCACCTTCTGCCTGAAGATCCCAAAGCACCTTACCAATACAAAAAGGGAGCAGGGCTCCACAGCTGATCAGATACAGAACAGACATTCTCTCTGTTTGCAGATGGAACACGAAATGTTTTTGGGAGGAAACAATTTTGCCATCTTGCAATAACTGATGAAGATTTATGAAAACGTCTGGATTGCAACAGAAAATCAAATTTTGCAATCTTGAGATCTGAACAAATATCAGAGAGGGTCAGTCAAGAGGTTTGCTTTTGAATCGTGAAATATCTGTTGTAGGTATTAGAAATAAAAATTAATTTGGAAAGAAAAGCCGGGGGGGGCGGGAAACCAACCCAAAAATTCTCATTTGACCAAAAAAATTCCAAATGAGAAATTCATCAAAACTGATACTTTTTCCTGAAGAGTTCCAGTTTCAGCAAACTGGCATTTTCAAATGAAAAATGTCTTGTCAAAAAATTCCTGCCTAGCTCTCCTTTCACAGTGTAGGGAGACTGCATGTTTTGCTCAAGGTCACTCCAGCAGTCAGTGGTAAATCAAAAGGACTCAATATAGTTTGCAAACTAAAAATTCAGCCCCCTATTCTACATGGTGCAAACATAAATCCCATCTGTCTCAGTTAGGGGTTCCCTAATCTAGACACTAGCCCTATGAACAATATTAATGATTGTCTCCATGATACTTACAGATCTTGTTTTGGTCATTCCCTTGGTCACCTTCTGGACCCCAACAGAACCTCTTATTCAGAGACCATCCAAAGGGACAGGCTGCAGTGCAGGTACCTCCTTCACCACGACAGTGAAATTTTGTTTGCTTTGCACTGTGGGTTTAGGTTTAATCATGAGATACGTGACAATTCCCCAATGCCATTCCTATCGTTCCCACTCCTGTGTCGAGAATGGCAGATAAATTCTCCACAATTCACTGCAGAAAAGACCCACAGGCAGGTCACCCTGACATCATCCTAGTGACATCCCAAGAGAGGAGTGGTCAGGACCAGTTATTCTGGGACGTGCTTGAGAAGCGCCTTCCTCCATTCAGCTCCAGTGGAACACCAGGTACCCGAGTTAACACTCCAGTAATAACATACCCTGCAGGATCACCAGGAACTGGGATACATATATGACATGCCTATATTCTGGTTACATGAAACATATATGGGGTTTAGAATACATACGAGGTTCGCTGGAAGGTACGGGAAGGGACTTAGACAGGCAGAATATGGGCCACTATGCTGAACTCCTCTTTAGTGGGAATAAACAGCCCCTACAGCACAGGCACCATCCACATAGATAAAGTGATCAAGATCCATATTAAAAATGATAGAAGGAGGGAGAAAAAAAAAGTCAACAGAAATCTATTAGACTTTCTTCCCTAAGCAAACATAAAGGGACTGATAATATGATGCCTGGAACGTAAATTGTCTCTAATGGGAACAATACACAAATATCACCACTTAAAGAAAGGCAATTAAAAATAAAATGTAGAAATGGAGGGTGGTGTTTGTTTATTTGCACTCGTCTGAAGTCCAGGCATCCATCCTGCTTATATTAATTTCTCCACACAGAGCAAAGACCTTTGTGTTACCAGAACTGCCACCAGCCAGACACTCCCAGCAGCTAATGCCTCTCACTGGCATTAAAAGAAATGAATTCTGCTCTCTTCCTATTGCCAAATATGGCCAAACTGGGACTGACTCTTCCAAGAGCTCTATTCTGATCTTGGTTCTCAAACCGGACTGGCTTTGTTGGGGTGTGAGCAATGGTGACCTACGCCAGGGAGACCTCCAACAGCACCGAGGTCCTGCATCGGTTCTAAGAGAGCTGAAGAAACCAACCTCCACCCGTGAAACTACCCTTGCTCTCACCACATCATCTGCCATAACCACCCAAGGCACAGCAGAGCGGCCCCTCCTGCTTCCCCACCACGGAGCCAAGAGCGGGGTAACCTTGGTGAGATCCACGAGAGGAACTGACTGACGGGTTAATGCTGTTGAAGTGTCAATTTCTGTTTGACATTTTCTAGACCCTCTTTGATTAGCATTCTCAAACACCCTGCGCCCATACGTATCTTCCTAATAGTCTTGCTGTGCCACTACAGAAAGATTCATATCATGCATTAATAATTATAATGCTTCTTTGAATGACAGGGATGGCACTTGCTGTTCTAACTCACATGATTGCTCTCACATGATTGCTTTGATCTAATCCCAAGACTGGAGTCATCTTGAGCAGATACAGAGCTATCCCTGCCTTGAATCTCAAAAAAAGAGCTTTCCATGTCCTGTATTTTACAGTAAAACCCCCAAACAGCATCAGTCTCCCAGGGCTTCTATTTATTTTTCCAGATTGTGAATACGAAGGGTAAATATTACCGCTTGCGATACTGAAGACCAATTGCTCACACAAGACAGACTGACAGACTGTGTAAGCTTCCTATTCCTCACACCAGAGCTCCTCCAGTGAGCCTCAGGCCTGACCCAGCAGCCTCTCGCATGGGCACAGCACCCCCGAGCAGCTCTGCCTGGTCCTCCCAAGCCCTGACCTGTTGTCTCACCCCGTTATTTGAGTCCCAGGGTGCCCAGCAAGTCCTGCAGCTTCCCTCAGCCACGACCTGCAAACATCAAGTCAGTGCCAGGTTGCTTTAGCACAGAGACCAAATGGCACCCCAACAAGCAGGCAGGGTACATCCACCTGTCAGTCAGAAGACGACGAGGAACAACCGACGTCAGAGAGCCGTGTTGGCTGAAATGCCTCAAAATAAACTTGTCTCACTGAGCAACTTAGTGCTGGGGATAACCACCATCCCAGTGAGCCGGTTTCAAGCTGGCTCACATATACACTGCTCCTTTGCCTGACGTGTGGATGCCCCTGCAGTTCAGCTGCAATCCTACCCCAGATCTACACCAAGGAAACCATGTATCTCCTCAAAAGCAGCCACACTGATCTCAGTTCTGGCTTTGACAGTCAGTACAACTCAGGGCTGAATTTAAAGTACAAGGATATTATCTTCTGCCTTCGTGCAAAGGGGTTGTTGGAGTGTTGGGTTTCAAATGCAGATTGTCAAAACAATCCTTGCAGCAATTATGGTCTGCTGTATCAACAAGCCCTCAGGGACTCATCCACAGTCACGTGACTGACACATACACTACGCTATCCTGACACGGTATGGCACCTATCATGTTAACGTCTTTACCATGCACGAGCAGTGTCTCCATTAATGAAAGATGTACTCAAGAAAGGTCATTGGACAATTGCTGGTGCTAGGCTTAGAAGTTTCCGAGATATTTACATACTGCTTTAGCAAGCCATCAAGTTTCCACTGATCAGTTCACCTCACAAACGCCCCTCTTAAAGCTGTTCTTCATAAACGTTTTCTCCCCCTAAAAATCACCAATTCACAGTGCCAGAAACAGTGCATTACTAATTGGTAACTTGGTTCCTGAGCTCTTTCAGGTCTAGAATAGGTTATACAAGCAGACACATTGTTTAAATTATGGTCATTTTGAAGGCAAAAAACTTCCACAGAAAGAAATCCTGAGGATGCGGTTACCTACCCTGCCAACACACCACTGCTAGCAGGTACTTTCCACCTGATGAGCTCAAAAAACATTGCAAATACAAATGAACTAAGGTTTTGAGACCAAGCTGTCAGCAGGTAACTGCCATTATACCCATTGTGATAAAAAATGTCAGACCACAACCAGGCAGGCAGTTGGCTGCAGACTGGGAAATGAAGCCCAGAGTTCTGCTTTTGAACTATGCTTCGAACATTTCATATTTTAGTGGTTTCTAACTCTTCATCTTCACTGCCTCTTTCTCTACATGGACATATACTCCTGGCAGGTGGTATTTGTCAAGCGCACGCTTAGCACACTTGGAAATTCTTGACAAACCAGGCCAACAGCGTGGTGCCATGCGGCCCCAGGGATGAGCACACGGGAGGACAGCTTGAGGGCCTGATGCATCATTCAGGCAGGCCAAGCCTGGAGAGTTTTGGGGAAAATAAAGCTAAACAAGAGGGAGAGAAAACAGAACAGTCTGCTGGTTAAGATCCTTCTCTTCACCTCCAGAAGTGACAACCGCTTTAGATGTCCTATTGTGAAGTGCAGTGTGTGGGACAGTTCTTCATCATCACTCAGAAAATAAACTGTTTGATAAACCAGGTTGAAGTTCTACACAATGAACTGATGAGTATCAAGTTAGTAGTGGTTCCTGAAAATCTCTGATAAACCTGCCTTCCCTGAGAAAAAGCCTAGAACATGTATCTGTAGAGAAAATGTGATTGAAAGCCACTATTTGTTTACATTAACAAAATGGCCTTAAAGACAGGATTTCTTTTAAACACAAAAGACAAGGAGGAGCAAACTAATTAAAAATAGGATAGCAACAGACATGGGAACATCCTTGTGAGGACTGAAATTAAATGTAGTCCTGGAACCTTGAACCATATAAGCAATGCATAAATCGGGAGTGCTAGGCTCTTCAGTCTTACTTCTATTAAAAAGAAAACCAATAGAAATTAACCTGTTAGTGCATGGCAGCAGCACGTCACCTATCTCATATGAAATCACACCATGTTTAGGTTATGACGAGGAAAGGGAGTTGAGGGAGGTGGAGGAAGGTATCGGGGTGGAAAAAGGGGGAGGCAGGCAAAGTTAAAAAAAAATCTCTGCCTCAGCAAAAGTTTTCATTAAAATTTTAGACAAATGATCTCTGTGTCCTTCTCCCATGCTGCCTGGGGCTCCATGCTATTTCTATGCAAATAACAACCTCGTGGTTTATATCTTATTATTTCCACCGGAGCTGCAGCGACATGACCCGAGACGTGTGTGAGGTAGACAGCGAAAGAGAGAGAGAGGGAGAGAAAGAGAGGGAGAGGGAGGGAGAGAGATGGAGTGGCTGCTCGCTGAAGTGTGAAAAAATATTGTCAGGAGTGAGCAGCAAGAACAAAAAAAAAATTGCAGGGATAACGTGTTTATTTCAGCCCCTCTCCCCATGTGAACCAGCATCTTTTAAAATTCATTGGGCATCAGGCGATCATGCACAATCCATCTGCTTTCACTTTATCATTTGCATTTCATGCCTCCTGGCTTTTGATGTGCTGATACTTTGATGCAGTCAGGAGACGCGCATTATCATTATTTCAATTTTCAGGGGGGTCAGCGGGCTCAGCACAGGCGCGCACACACACTCACAGGAGAGGAATGAAATGTCATTTCCACCTCTCCACCCCCTGCTGAAATGCAATGGTGAAGACAAAAGGGGTCCAGATGAAATGCAGCCCTGGTGCCCCACATGCCGAGCACCGTCCCCACCACAGAGCATCACACCTTTTCCCCAGGTCTTTCCCTTGCCTGTTGGTCCGGACTATAAACAAAGACAGCTTAATCAGGAGCAGAGGGAAACCTTGTACAGCTCTTGTGCAGTTTCTTGTCACCCCTGACAGGCAATGGGGCTGAGAGAATCCTTAAACCTGCCTGATATCAGGTCTTACAGTGATATGCCTCTCTACTTACAAAGCAGTGACACGGATGCAGTGAACAGCCATCATGTGATTATTCAACCTCCAGAATCAAACATTAGCTTCAGCTAAAAATGATATTGACCTTGAGCTCATCATCTAAGTTATAGGTTACAGGCTGGTTTTGGCAGCTGGACCTTTCCCTCTACACCTAAACCCTCAGGCTGGTTTTACATAATGATAATGAACAAGACCAGCAACAGATCTGCTGGCACGTNGTGTGGTGTTTAAAAAAAAGAAAAAAAATCAAACAACTTTCCAGAAAAAAACCTCACTGCTCTCTGAAAGCCTAATTGTCTCCATTGCTGCAGAAACATTTTTGCACTGCACGTTCTCTTCTTGCAGAGAGAAGACATTTTGAAGACAATGTGTATGCAGACACAAGACTACATGTAAGCTTTGTGCAGCATCCTCTATGAAGACAGTAATTAAAAGTCAGCAATGGAAAATTTGCATGCAACTGTGTTGGCAAACATTCACTTCCAACTGTCATGCAAGGTAGCAGTTTCCATTTATTTATCTTTGTTTCAGTCATGATCTTTCCTCAAGACTCTGCCAGTTGGATGGGTGACCTTCTAATTCCCACAAAGTAAAGCACTGACTTTGCTACAGAGGGCTCTTCTCACCATCTAATCCAAGGGAACAACAAGTAAGGCTCACTTGCTCCACAGACAAAAACCACAATAGGTTTCTACCATGAGACCCTCCTGGAGTCTTATTCACGCGAATGAACAAGAACACATCATATATCATGCCCAAATAGCCTCTGCATTCCTACAAGGGAAGACTTTGCTTAATTGGCCCCTGGCTGATAGGGACCTGACTTCTAGCCAAAAGAAAATTCAAACTGTCTATCTAGGGACAAGAGTTTAACAGCTTACATACAAGAACAGGGAGACAGAGGAGAAGCCTGAAGTAGATACTGCCTCCATGGCAGGACGATGCAAATGCATTAGCATTCACCATTTGCTTTACACCCTTCTTAAGATCTCAACTGGACTGAGCTTGGTCATTTCACATTGGCACTGGACATCATTTCACTACTTCAGACATACTTCTGGGACACGATTATAGCTGGATCCATTCAAGAAGCTCTGACCAGAACTGCAGGGATTGGAAAATGAAGATCATATGAACTAGCAAGACACATCACACAACATCCAGGAGTGAGTGGGGATTCCCAGTCTCCCAGTATTCAAGCACAGGTGAGCTTCTTGCTGGGTCTGGGCTTAGCTGTCCTACTGGGAAAGCTGGATAGGATGCAATAGGTTCCTCCTTTGCCTGCCCTTTAGGCAGGTAGAGGTTCAGTGCCTACACAAAAATATACAACTTTCCAACAGAGCAGGGAGGAGAGAAAAGGACACATGGGATTATTCAGCCCACTGCAATTCTTGGGATGGGATAAGTCACCCCCCAGAAAGCATCTCCTTCTGCCTACACCTGCTGACAGATGTCAGGTGCTTAATTTAGACTAAATGCTTAATTTTTAACTGCCTAAAATTTAGCGAGATTAATCTAGTCCTATAAAAACAAACATTCACTCCCCGGGTAGAGAGTGCAGTTAAACCTGGAAAGAAGAGAGCAGAAGAGGAGGACTAAACAGACTGGCCCTGCCATCTGGGAAGCTCTGCAGGGCCCCGATCCCCAGCAAATGACAGCTGGAACCAGGCAACTTACTCCACTTCAGCAAGCACTAAACTGACTCAATTTCTTTTTAAAGGATGGGTCTTCAAATGCCTCTTTTCCTTCCATTGATGCAGGTGTGTGTGATGTGTGTAAGGGATCTAACTGAGGGTGCTGCATCCTAGAGTTGATAGGATCAATGCTTCATTTTCTGCAGAGCCCCCTTTATTCAGGGGAATAATTCAACAAGAGACTATTTTCCTTTTATCTCCCATTGTCAGGCAGGCACTCCTTGAAACGCAGCTTGCGATGAAGCACAACCACCCCAGGTGCTGGAGAGTGCCTGAGAACAAAGCTGCACAATGGGGAAGGGCACTCGCGCCCACACAATCCTAACTCCCACGTAAACAAAGCCCTTAGTGAGAGGGACAAGAGAGGAGTCGGCTGTGAGCCGTGTCTGCTACAGACAAGGAGCCAGAGGCTGTGATACTAATAGGCTTGGGGCAGCAAGGGAGAAAAACCGCCTCCGGTGGGGAAAAAAAAGAAGAACCACTTTCGTAGTGAAAGCAGTAAGTTTTCTTGCAGCCCGAGTTATTCCTCCCTGCCCCCAAAGCTGAGATTTCCAGCAGGTCTGACCCCTTGAAAATCACCATCCGCACACTCTTTCTCAGGCTTCAGTGCTCCTCTGGTATTAATGCAATGCTGTCGATGGCTGAAAGTTCAAGGTGATTCTGGCCCACGTATTTTGAAAGACGGTCTTCCAGACACTGGCAACAGCCCCGTTTCCTCTGTCACAGTACGCAGTGGGTGTGAGAAGATGCTGCCCAGTCTGTGGGCTTCTCCACTTCTGTCATTTAGTCACTGCACACAACCTATGTTAAAAGCTGCTTCTCCTTCTTCCCCTTGATCTGGTTCATGCTTAAATCTGCAGTTCTGCCTAGGTCCCCTCTCAATCTCCAACCAGGATGCCTGGAATAGTGCCTCTGGCTGTCAATATGATGTTCTTGTCAAGAAAAACAGGTGCAGGAAAGGACTGCTTTCTGACCAGAGAGAAAAGAATAAAGAAAAAGACTGCAAAGGCATGAAAGTTTCACAGCTGCTGCCCTGTGTCAGTTCTCCTCCTTGACTGGGGGGAGCCCGAGACAGGAGACAGCAAAAGGGACCAAGCACAATGACAAGTATAGTGGTGGCAGCTCCTTGAGCCTCCGGCAGAACTCACAGAAACACCAACTCAATTCACATAGCTCTGAAGACTGAAATGGAAAGACTTACTTTGTTGAGGGCTCCACAGCCAGTCAGGATTATATGAGAGTTCTCAACCTGGATAGTCCTCTGACCTAGCCGAACAAGGTAAGCCCCAATTCCAATTGCCCGACATGTAACCTTAAAAAAAGAAAGAAAAAAAAATCACATTGATTTCTGTGTTACCACACAGCCAAAACCTATTGATTCAAACTTCTAGATAAAACGAGGCATGTTTGTATTACAAGGCTATAAAATCTACTCTCGCTGCAAAACTCCAGAACCTATTTTTTTGTAAAACACAGTATCTGAACATATGTGTGTTTTATTTAAAAAGAGAAGCAGTAACTTACAGACTGAGCAAACATGAAGCCAAGTAACTGTTTTCTGAAAGCATTTTAAGTTTAGTCTGAAAGGGACCCAGCCCTGTAATGGTGCCAGTAGCATTGCTCAAAGCCTACAAGACCCAATTTACATCAACCAGAAGTCTGATCCCAGGTGTACCTTCTGGATATCACTGCAGGATTTTTAGCTGAAACAGACAATACAGCTTGAAGAATAGAAAGCAGTGAGGGATTACCAAGTTGATGGTGATAATATTCTCATAGGCTAAAGATGATTCTCCAGCAATCATGCCAGATCCTCTGAGGTTCTCTACTCCAAGTCCGTCTTCCTTTCCGATAATATCTGTTATCTTATACCTGAGGGAGACACATAGAGCCTTTGAGTCACAAGGTCCAGTGATTTGCTGAATCAGTTTGCTACAAAGAAAATGAAAAGTGACTAAATATCGTAAGGCTCCAAAGAGTAATGTGCATAAAACCCAGCCAGGCCCTGTACGTGGGGTTGTTCTGCAGCCTTGCTGAACACCACGGAATAGTCCTACAGATGAGCAGCCAAAGCAGCACTGCAAAGAGGAAATGCCAAGGGAGAGGAATGCCCATGAAAAGTGTTCTTCTGTCATTCCCACAGGACGTGAGGAGCAGGCTGATTATAGGAAAAAGGGCAAGAAAGGAAGAGAATGCAGTCAAAAGGAGAAAGAAATAGAACAAGAGATTATAATGAGGCTCTTAACTTTTCTTTACTTTCTTTTTTCATGCCTTCCTTCCCCAGCACGGCCCCTTCTTACTCAGCGCTCTCAGACTGGCTTCTATCTCTTCCACTAGCCCCTTGCTAAGCAAAGTACTTGAGCATGTGCTTAAGTGCTTCACTGAAGAGAGCCACTAGCTTACCCACCACGCATGCAGGCACACACACATCCCCACACCCAGCACCATCCTTTTGTTCTTTCAGAGCTTGCCAGTCTGCAAACCAGGCTTTTCTTCCCAAGCACATCCTCCTCCCTCTGCCCAGGAGCACCACTAGAGCTGCAGTCTAGCTCTGAAAGCTTCTTTGCACCTCATTTTCAGATGTGCTACCTTTGGGATGTAGCCAGGAAGATGCAGACACCTAGAGTAGACATGTGTGGAAAACCATAGGCTACAAGGCAGTTCAGTGCAACCACTGCAACCCAACCCTTCAAAATCCATGGAGGGCTTAGCCTTCACTCAGGAATTCTTTTACCCTTTCTATGGAATCTAGCAGAAAAGTGATTTTCAAAATTTAGCCTGCAAGTGTTTGGGCAAGAATCATTGTCCTGGTCATTCTGTGTTTACCACTGCAGGACCCTCAGTCATGACTCGGGCCCCTAGGCAGTAGGAGTCAACACGGCACTACTTCAAACAAGGCATGCCATGATACAACTTTTAACTTTCTTGTTCTATGCTCTGACCACATACAGCTATGGCTTTCTACATACCTGGATCCTAAAGAATGTCCTACCTGAAGACAAGGACGTGACATGCATCACCATCACCTTGTATACCCAAGGATGAACAGAAAGCTTTTCATTCTGACCTGTCTGTGCTTACCTGGACTCTCCATTGTCCTCCACATGTTCACAGTGAACTGAGTTCAGGGCACTAACTTTCTTATAGTCTTGAGGAGTCAGGTACAAGTACTTGTATCCCTGCAGGGAAAAACAGCTCATTCATCTCAGTCCCACCTGTAGTCCCTTCCCAATCCCTAATAAACCCTTCTAAAAAGTAAGTTTCAAGAGAGCAGAATTTAATTCCAGATAGTGGTAAGAACATCCTCTCGTAACATCAGAGCTCCAGCTGAGGTCAGTGAAAGCCAGGGATGTTTTCAACACTTAGCATTAACTCATTCTGGATGCCAATCCTGCTGCCTGAGAGATCCAATACTAAGGAGAACTTTGGACTTAACACTCTATCAAATGTTTACCCTCCCCTCTATTAGAAGGGGCAGTGTAAAAATAAGATTATTTTGTGAGCTATTACAGAGTTTCACCTCCGATTCCTGTGCCTCCTTACCTTATACGGGTCATCTGGGTCTTCCCAAGCTACATGGAACATGTGCCGAATCTCCTCAGCCAAACCAATCCTCGCTCCGCTGTTGGCAGCCACGTAGATACGGGGGATGCCATGTGTTCGAGCAAGCTCTGAAGCCCTCAGGAACAGCATGTCCTCTTGAGGCCCAAAAGAACCTATTCTGTATGTAATGTCATTGCCAATGACAATGATATCACGGCCTTCTGGATACTCGGGGGTCTTCAGAGTCAGCTTCCAGGCCACCATCCCAATCTGCAATCAAAGAGCAGAGAACAACAAAAACTAAACGTGTATCTTCAAGATGTGAAAGAGGGGAATCGCAAAGGGGCCATTTTTCTTATGCATGCTGCACTTTGTATATTTTCTTTGGGAACTCGGATAACAGCAGCTCTGATACGCACTGCCAGTGTAGAGCACAGCTGGCAGGACTTGATCCTTTCCACACTCACTGGAGCACATCCTCCACTGCTCTCTTCCCACCCAAGACATTAATACTGGCCCTCCCTCTCCCCATTCAGGGGTTTGTCACAGGTCCAAAACACATTCTGCAAACGCCCCTCTCGCAGGGTGCTGCATTTATTCCATGTGCCAGAGCTCACAGGCTGAGGATGGATGTGCTGCTGTACAGGTCAGGACTCCTGACCATCTGCTTAGGCTACCCAGACATCACCCCAGAACTTCATCACCCTGGTTCTCTCTCACCCTGCTCTCATTTTAATAATCCTTTTATTTCATAACTACACCCTTTTTTTCTGTCCTTCCTTTCATTTCTTTGGCTCTTCCCTTTTTCCCTCTCAAATATTGCAGTAGTTGCTTTCCAAACCTGCCTGGATAAGTAATGCTTTTTGCTGCATATTTTTCTTTTTAAAATCACCGGATGATCTCTTCTGGCCCATCTTATGGAGATCAGCAACATCTGTACCCTGCATCTCCCATCTCTCAGCTGCTGCGTATCACTGCACTAGGGAGTTGGCCATCCTGGAATGCCATTAACAGACGGAAATAGCAGCGCCCCTTGAAAGCCACATGCATCACCCAGTCTCCGCTTGCCCAAGGATCATAAGCTCTGAGTACACATTCCTCATGCCGATTGCACATCCTCTGCAATCAGGAGGGTTGAAACTCTCATTGTGGAGACTGTGAATTCTGAACATGATGAACTAAAGCGGAAGGGGGAGAGGGGAGAAGCAGCAGATAGATATGTGCCATTTAATCCAAATCAAAATGGCACAATACACAGTTGAGATCCAATCAGCATCTGCAATAAGATATGGCATAATAGGCTCATTAAAAAAAATAAAAAGGCAGAGGAATTAATCAAAGGGTCATTGGAAGTAAAGCAGGCAGCAATCCAAAAATATTATAACTGGCTACTGGCAGATCCTTCCCTTACATCTCCCCTTCTGAGAGCTGAGATTGCAAGTTAACAGAATGATGGTGTTTCAGTTCACCTTCTCCTTGGTCTCAGTTTCATCCACTGCTATTTTGACTGATACATCGTAAGGGATTAATCTGTTTGCCTCCGAGTATTTGCAGGCTTACAGTTACATCTTAGCATCCAACTGCAGTGTTTGGGAGAGAGAGAGATACTGCAGCAGTTTCAAAGACAGGAGCATAAATCCCTAAAAGTCAGTGGGATGCTTTGCTAAAATATCAGTACTACTGCCAAATTAAAGGGAAAAGTCGTAATGCTGTAAGACAAGTGGATGCAGCTCTTGGTCAGGCACACAGAGCAGAAGTGTATGCAAAGAGACCGGGGTCACACAGACAACCAGTCCAGAGTCTGGTAAAGCAACCTATTTCATCCCAGACAAACCTACACAGCCAGAGGGGTTCCCCTGGACTTCTGCTCTTCTACTGCTGGACTTTCATAGCAGAAAAAGAGATGCCAGGGGCTGGATAGCGCGTCTCTGTTCTGACTCTCAACTGGGAGCAGCTTGGGCAAGCTTGCAATTAGAAACGGCAGGTTAAAAAAGTCTACAAATCCAAAGTTAAAAGCTTCAAGATTAGCCTCTAAGAAGGGATACACATCTATACCCCGTCACCTACTGCAGCTCAGTTCTTTACCATATTTTACAGGCTTTTTTTTTTTTTTTCCCCTGCCATAACTAAAATCCTTAAGTGGGCACTTACCAAATCTTTCTGATACCACCTCAGAAACCAGCTTTAGTTATTGATAGAAACCCACAGGGAAGGTGGGGTAATATTCTCTCTAAAACTGCACCATAAACTTCTTCCAAAACAGCACAGAAGTAACACTAATTTACACGTTTTTGCCTAAGGAGTCGTCTCCTTACAGCTACACTGATCCCGTCAGTCAGGACCACACCAGGAAGCTTCAAGCACCATCAGATGAACACAGGCCACACAAGCAACAGGAGAAATGCCCAGGCTTTGTATTTGCTAAATACTTGTCACGGCAGTAAACTGCAAGACAGAACACATAAAGACATCGCCAAACACCTACACAATAACCACAACATACTGAAAGTAAAATCCTAGCACCCTCAGCTCACACGTGAGGTAGATGAATTACTACTTGCTCCAGGGCTTAGGGACTAGTCACCAAGCTCAGTTAGTATCCAGGGCTGGTCCCACAGTCTGTCTCACTTACCAAGATGTTAAGAGATCTTCCTCACTTTCATCAGCTTGATGATTTTTTGACAGTACAGAAAACAGGCAAGTTAAAAGCATTTCCTATTAAGAAAATTCAGATTGTAATAGAAGTCTTGAAATAGTTCCCTAACCTGAGATTCTGTATCCTCTAAATAAACAACCCCCTTTTTGTTAATACTCACTAGTAGAATAGGAAAAACTATCTAGTCAGGGCACAGTAAACAGAAACTCTTGAAAATAGTTTAAAGCTGACAAATGTGGAGCAACCGTATGCAGTTTAAGAAAAGAAAAATTGAAGCGCACCACTTTATTAACTTGTGTGTCTTTTTGCCTCCGCAATACATAGCATGTTTTGTGCCATTTATCCAGTAATAAAAATCACAGGGCACAACTAAGGATTTTTTTGCTATGAACAATGTAGATTCTGTTTAAATTTATGGGCAGTGGAGGATAGCTTTCTATTTCAGAAAAAAAAAAAAGATGAGATTTTTAAGTTAACGGCAGCATGGCAAAAAGATTGAGAGTTCACAGGTTAATTAGACAGGCTGAGCTAATCACCTAAGAGCACTGTCAGAACAATAATGGGTAATGGTAAGCAGCAGTGGATTCAAAACGGGCTCTTTTTAAGAGCCAGCACAGTTTGGAAGTGCTTCTCCTGCCACAGCTCTATTCCCAGCACACCCAGGAATGAAGACGAGAGGGAGGAAAAAATAAAAGCAGGAACCGTCTTATTTAACTGTTTTTATGTTGGCAAAATGATTTGTGCCACAGTATTTCCATAAGAAGTGGGACCATTATTCTCCTGTAGGAACACATTTGGTTTGAAAAGTATCACTGGACAGAACGTGAAAATCAAACCAGATGAATTATTCACAACCTCCGATCAGAAGTGATCATTATTTCTGATGTTCCAAACTGTGATTAGGATTCAGTGCTCAGATGTCATTTGCTCCCTGAATAGCACCAGCAATGCAGAATTGCATGACACACATATATTACACACAAGTTTTATATATATAATTTTATACACACCTTCTCCCACTAGATCTTTGGCTTAATGTAACCATTAACAGATAGTAAAAACACGATATTAACTAACGTTCGTTTTCATGGTGCTCATAAATGCCATTAGTTTGACACACAGTGTCAACACTAATCATGGCCTAAAATTAACACCAAAATTGACTTCAACATTAATTGTGCTATCGATGTGAACAGTAATACACACACCGATGCAGTTACAAATTGACTGCTAGTGGCAGCCGGAGCTGTTGACAACAGGCACCGAGGGGAACGGGGAAGAAACCGATCCCAGTCTCCCTCCTGAAAGCACAACAGACTCCGAACGAAGGGAAGCCAACGCAAATGGTGGCTGGTGTTCAGGCAGAGGGAGCTTTTAAGTCTCTTTCTAGCAGTTTCTGTAATTCCTGGAGAAGCATAGCTGACAGAAAATCTGATGTAAACGAGAACAGCTTATTCTTTGACAGCATCAATGCTTGAGCCATGCCAATTTTATTGGCTTATTCTACTTCTCTCACAACAAGGATGATGCTTGAACCTAGGTACTTTATGCCGTGCTTCATTTTATTTATTTATGTCCAAATCTGGAATCCTGAGTGTGGGTCTCGAAATCTCTGAGTAGGACAACTGAACTTACAGAACCCTGACAACAATTCTGTCCTGTTCCCATGCTGTTGCATCTGTATCATATGCAAGTTTTATATGTAAAAAATATATATAAAACATGAATACATTTGTACGTCAGTATTAATTACATGCAAAAGTTATAGTAAGAAAGGAAATGCAACAGTTTTAGCAGTCTAGCATGTGAGCACTGGAAATGCCGAAGCTGAACGTTAATGAAAGCACATTTCTCCCCTGCTGTGCACACACGTTCTGACATTGTTAAAATCAAGGAACACGTGCTTTATTCCCCCTTCACAACCTCTGTCTATTCTGGAGGTAAACCAATGTACACTGATGACCCCAGGATGCTGAATCACTCTGCTGCATAGCCATAGACAAGGTATATTTTAGAAAGGGGACAAAGACATCCCCAGAAATTTTACTTGATGCAGACGTAGCAATTTTGGTATTTCATCATTTGACTCTGATGCCCAGAGAGACTCTCTGCACTTATACTGTGACCAAAAGCTGTAAAATTTTTATCTTCAGTGTGAACCAACTCCCAGAAAAAGGGCACGATGCACGTGGCTTGCCAGAGGCATTCAGACTTAATGCCTTGACAAGGGTGGAGTGCCAAAACCCAGGATTCCTTCACTCTCTTCTTGGCTCTGAAAAAGGTGTCATTTAGCGATCAAAGCAGTGGTCGCAGGCAGCACAGCCAAGCACACGTTGGCATGGTTCTTCCGAACAGCACGCAGCCAAGTGGATGAGAGATGGGAAGAAACGCTTCCAGGATGAGACGTGGCAAAGGCTTGCTCAGTAAAGGGCGTCACGCAGTCCAGTGGACTGAAGGAGATGTGAATTCATACTGTCTTGTTCCTTGCGCTAGACCAAAGGGCACTCGGATGGCAAGCCAGGAAGCGAACCAGCAAAAGGCTGGCTGATGTTCAGGGAAAGCGGATGGACACACAGAGCACCAAAAGGAAAGCTCAAAAAACCCATTGAGGACAGCGTAAAAGTAGTTTTTACTGCACACACATCTGTGTTGCAAGGTATGAAGCTCGGACAGTGTCTCTTGGGGATAGCAAAAGGCATAATGCTGAACTCAAACCCAGTTCTCTACCGAATTCAAGTTCCTGCTGCAAGCCCACCAAATCAGCTTTGAGCAACACTGCCAGTTTTTTCACCAAAACAAAAGCATTTTTGATGAAGCTTTCCAAACTAAACAATAAGTAACTTCTCCCTATGCAGAGCGTAAGGCTTGAAAACTTCAGCTGAAATAGTTTGTATCTGGTGAAGTTACAGACAGATAAGGATGCATTACAGAGAGTGACAGATAACCTTTATTAGGAGCTTTCTTGTAGCCAAGAACTTTCTTGTCTACAGTATCCATATTATCCATATACACGTGTTCAAACATATTTATCAAAATACAGAATAAAACTCTCTGCGCCACCACTTATAGCTCTGATCTAGTAATGCTTGTATTTGAGGATTTTAAAACCCTTCAAGAAATCTGGAGCTCTAGTTGCTCTCTGAATAAGACATGATTTGGGTGGTCACTGCTTTCAGCGTCCTCCGAGAGCCTCACCTGTGATGTGTGGGGCTATTTCCTGCCCAAGAATTTAATTTTTGTAAAGCGTTAACAAATATCTCAAACTCTTATTAGAGGTGTGATTTCAACATAAACACTTGATAGAAGTCAGAATTACAAGAAAGGTAACAAAATTTAAATTCTGTATTTGTTTGATAGCATTAAGAAATTCAACAGTCATAACTGATTATATAAAATTTTTTTAAAAATTAAATATTTACTTATAACCTTCCAAAACTTAATCTTTTAATTATGATCAATTCTAACTCAAAGGTATATGTTAGAGGCTCATAACCTCCGGTTCTGTAAGGAAAGCCTTTTCAAATCTTGAACTTCTAGTGTTGCTATAGCATATATGTACCTTTTCAAAAATCAGGCCACGGGAGATACTGTGTCTACAACACTGTGAGAAACAGCACATTGAAGATATTGATCTGCATGAATATTAACCCTTCAAACAATCCAGGTCTTACAGAGTAGTCCTGCTTAACTATACAACCACTGTTCAGCTAAGCAGATGCTCCGTATACACTGTGACATGCATCCATCCCAATTCTAACAGAGTTCAAAAGACCACCCACACCAGTTCCATCCTCCCATGCACACACCTGCTACTCTTAAAGTTACATTAAATGATCTAGGCATGTGAGTGAGGAAAAAAAAAATCAGCTTTCAGTGATGCTAGGGGGACCCTCTTTTAATTTGTATTATATTCCACTTGTCACAAGACGTTCCACCTTTTACTAAAAATAACACTCTCCAGTCCATGACAAAAACGTGCTCTGTCCTGATCCCTACCCCCACGTCTCACTGACTGCCAAGCATCTCATTGATAGGGGCTAAAATTATTCTGCCACAGGAGGATCACCTTCTGACATTGCATCACGAGTATTTCAGATGAAGAGACACCACCTGCTGTGTGGCACAAATAGCTGTGCAGCTTCCTTGTTATTTAAACCCATTCCTACTACCAGAAGAGCCTTCAGGTCAGGATTGTTCCCAAAACTCATCAAGAAGAAGGGTTGGGAAACCCAGAGAGAAACAACTATTCTTACAGTAACCTCTGGGAAAGATAGTGGTGGGGCTGGGGCAGGGAGGAAAAGATGAGCTGGTGTTTTCCTTCACTTTTGTGTTGATTCACTGACTTTGCCATCACCCGCTCTCTGATTTTTCTCAAGTACTTACCATCCGCCATAAGTAGCCCAGCGGATGTTTTAATACCCTGTGCCTGTCATAAAATGCAGGAACATGGGGTGACAAAGCAGAACATGCAGTTCAACTATTAAGCTTTGCTTGTATAAAATTCATTAGCTACACCTTTCAGCCCCAGGCAATCCAGGGAGCTGCCAAAGCAGAGTTTCAGCAGCCCTCTGCCCGCTGCCGTCCTGAATTTCACCTGGCCAAACCTTCCCACATTCACAAGAAGGGGTGCCTGCCAACACTCCAGCTAATAGCTCCGATTATGGATTATTTCTGATCCTCATGCTACTGAGAAGGAAAAACTGTGACATCTAGTGCCAATAGGGAAAATGACACATTTTAGATGGACACTGCAGGAGACTGAGATGAAGGGTAACGTGGGGTGTTGCTGCAGGCACTCCTCACGCTCACTTTCTCCTTGTCCTTGAAGATTAGTCGGGTCTTACCAGTGTATGGTGCAGTCCTAGGGCCAGAGGATCACAGTAAATTGTAGTCAAAATACATAAAGTGCTATAGAAAAACATCAGAATGCCCAGCTTAAGAATGACAAGTTATGTATTGAGTTCTCCCAACAGGCTGAGGGAATTACCTTTTCTCACTAAGATTTCAGCTAACATGCTAATCTTCAGAACAAAGCCATCTTCAATGGGCATTTGAAGAGAGTGTCACTACATTACAGGTCATGTCTTCATCAGAGCTTCTGCAACCAACACTTTTTTAAATATGTACGCATTGCCATACACCTCTGAACTCTAGCCCTGTTCACTTGTCTGTGTTCACACAATTTCTGACTCTTTCAGAGATTTCCCCATTTTAGCACAACCACGTAACTACAGAGCAACACCAGAGGCTTAGATGGCAGGCAGGACAGACGTGAGCTGCCAGGGCAAAAAGCTCCCAGAGGACAGCCATCAGCTCCTCTTACACTGTCAAACAGGGTGAGGAGCTGCATCCTTTCAAACCCATCCCTCCCAATATTAGTGCAGAAAGTCCCAATCACACACCTCTACCCCACATGCCCAATGAAGATCATGGCCTAGAAACACCAAAGACTGTGCCACTAAAAAAAAAAAAAAAAAAAAAGGCTTCCACTTACTTAAAAATAAATTAAATTAGCAGAAATGTTAAAAGTCTTGTGTTATAATCTAGATAAGCATCCAGGCTATGGTATGAACTTATAATTTTCTTCTTAAAGACATTTTAGAGTAAAATGCCTAAGATTACAAACAACTACAAGTAGATTTTTTTTTCTTCCCACCTATATAAACTCTGTACATTTCAGTGGTCCGTGTCTATCTTAAGTGTCAGACTGGAGTCAGGCTGAGCATCCACCGCTGGTGCTTAGTTCTTCATATGCTCACAGTTGTACAATAAATTATACCCCATTTGTCCCAAAGTCTATTCAGTCTTTACTCAGGAGCATTAGAAGGGAGCTATTGACTGGTGTTTGATTCCGCTGATAAAATGCTGTCTTCTTCAGCTCCTTTCTATACCTGCTGGCTCTGAGAATTATTTACAAACTGTTCTCAACTTTTTGGTGTGCACATTCAGTCTTGTCAAGGGTGTTGGCTTACTGAAATCCTATGGTAGCGTACAGAGCTTATCAGAACAGTTTCACATGTAAGCAGAGGTGTCAAAGCAGCCCGACTAGTAATAGAGGACACGGACACACACACACACACAACACCACCCCCTGCCCTTCCCCAAAAAAGAGTAACTAGAGACCTGGACACAGGTCACAAGCTTAACATGAAGGATGCAGACCAGAAACTATCTAGCAGAAAGCCCCAGGCAACATCCAGGGTTCTGTCTGCAGCCCAGAGAAACAGCAGATGCCCTTCAGGAAGAACTCTGGCTGCACTGGGTGGACAAGAGGTTGGAAAAAGGCCCTGCATTAGTGATGTCTTCTGCGCCACAAGAGTAGGCGGCAGAGCCAGCAGCACGGCAAGCTCCCCCGCGTGGCCATGACAAGACACAGGATCTTCCGCTCAGGAGGAGCAAGCACTGCCTAGGAATAAACAGCAAGTTGTATTTTCATGGTTCATTAAGTCCTTGGCTTCTTTGTTGAGACTACTAGCAAAGAGATAATTACTGCCAAATGAGGTGGTGGGCTACGTTGAAGTGGTCGCAAGCTAAGCAGAGGAAAACCTCTTGCATTGTGAAAGTTCTTGAGAATTCCCATTTCACAGATTTTCCTAAAGACATAGACAGGTTAGCCAGGTTAACCCAGAATGTTGCTTGCAAACTCTGAGAGGACGGAGGAAACTCAGCTTTGAGCTCCTACTCTGCCCTGTATTAGAGCAGGGATTGCAACTTCGGTTGTTGACATCCAGCTGAACACACTGACCACAAATCTCCTGGATTTTATGCTGGTTTCTCAATTTCGCCTACTAGCTAAAACAATTAGGGCACTCAGCTCAGCTGAATGCTTTAAGAGGAAGAGTGTCTTGACCCCTTTTCACATAGAGAAAATGTAATTGTTCATACTGTGTAGCACAGCTCCAACAGGAAAGACAAGCCTTACCTCAGAACAGCTGATACCACGATGGTAAGGCACTCACTTGCAATGGGGGAATGAATAGCTGTGTTTGAGTCTTTGATCTAAAACAAGCAGAACAGTAATAGGTACCTAAATGCACCAAACAGCAGCTATATTTACCACAGCCAGAAGTTTTCAACAGAGATTTCCTCCCTAGTGAAAAACACATGATGTACAATCTCTCAAAAGACTTTTGATTGAGAAAATCAGCAACTTTCTCTGGGAAGAAAGAAAAAAAAAACCCCAACAAACACAAAACCACATTTACTTGGAAAGTTCCTACCAAGCACTCCCACCTGTCAGCTCTTTGGGTTCTGAACCAGAAACAGCTCACACCTCTGGATCTCTGGGGCACAGACTCCATTGGCACTGACCATCAAGGGTTACTAACCAAAACTGGGGGAATGCTGTATAACGTAATATCCAGCACTTATTTAGCTGGATATTCAAAAGAGTCTTAAAATTCAAAAAGTCTTAAAACATATTTGTCTAAATTATCCTCATAACACCCCAAAGCAGTCCCACCTTACTAGGATATGAACAAACTGAAGCAGTGAAAACTTTGACTAAGGCTATGAAGCAAGCCACTGCAAAGCTTGGGAACCTTGAGTTCCCTGCTGTACTCATGTCCTTAGGGATCATCTCCCCTGTAACACAATTTTCAGTGTATATGGGCTTCTCGCATTTTGAAGTCAAATACACCTATCTGAGGACAAAACTCTTCCTTAGCAAATTCACACAAGTTTAGAAAGCCAAGGAAATGTGCCATATTTTGAGGATGGTTCACCATTGTATCACATGGAAGAAATGCAGAACCAATTAATATTTTCTGCTACTCCTTGTGGCGTGTCTCCTCTTCCTATGCAATACTACCAGCTACTGCCACATAGATGGATTACCCCAAGGATCTTTGCTTCCTGGCAGTTAAGATGCTGTGTTTCTCTGCCCAGATGCTATGCAGACTGATTCTCAAAAAAAGCAGAATGGATCCACTTACAGCCTTAACAAAGAAAAGGCTTATGTTCTCAATTTATCTAGCATCCTGTCTCTTCCTTCTCCACCCCTGCAGCCATCTTCTTTGGAAAGAGAAACTTGAGCACATGTTTGTGAAAATTTGTTTCCTCAGCTGAATGGAATTAAACCATAAAAGCCTGAAGTCAGCTCATCCAGATAAAGAAAGTGCAACATGGAGGAATGAATCTGTTCAGCAACTCATCGCCTCCTGAATGTCACCTGTCCTTCAGACTGCTGCTGGAACCTCTTCCTCAGATTGTCCGCTCGCACCTGTGAATGAGCGCTATTGTGTGCAGTGGCTATTGGTAACAGAATTCAATACCAAAGCCTCAAACCTCATTCCAGCTGCACATGGTCCTACAGCAACTTGTCCAGCTGCAGACAGGCCGAGCTGACAGTTTAGCACTACCAGCTGCGAGCTGCACGCCTCTCTGGGGAGGCACAGAGCAATTCCTCAGTCTGACCACTCGCTAGGCTCCCCTGAGACGCTGAATCCTGGGCTGGGATTTCATCTCTGCGGCCAGTGCGCTCACCTCATTTCTGGGAAGTCACTGAAAGGCAGGTTAGAGTCTGCATATAGCTCCACAAGTAGCGATCTTCAGCAGCCAGACTGAAAAATGTGTGGGGAACATCATGTTTCCCCCTCGTTTATCTCATTTTCCAGTGACTCAGCCTCTCAGCCTAACAGCCACAGAGGCAGGGCCTGAACCTGTGCATTAGATAACACCACTATGCACACCACAACGGACACATAATTTCTTTATAGATTGAGCACAACTAAGACTACCAAGGGTTAAAAAAACCTCCTAATTTTTTTTTGGTGGTCTTTGGGTACAGAATCTCTTATAATAAGACTATTTGTATTCATACTGGCAGAGTAAACACTACATGTTCATGCCCAGGCAGCTCTGTGCTTGTAATTTCAGCAAGAACAGAGCTACATCCCTGAGGGACTTTGCTATTTCCCCAGCCACCATCCACTCAAACGCTGAATGAGAGCAGAGAAAGAGAGAAAGATGATGGCATAAGCCTCCACAGCACTGCAGCCTCAGCTTTCACTAAGAATGCAGGGAATAGCTCATTTCAGATTTAATTATACTAGTTAAAACATTGCTCCTATAGGCCAGCAAAAGACAAGGATGTAGTGCTCCCTTAGTCACCATTTACTGATTAGGTTCAATTTGAAAACATCATATTCAAAACCTTCCCCTGACAAGATACATGCAGTAAACAGTGATGAAAACCCCTATTTCCTCTCACCACTATACTTGGTATTTTTGAACAGAGCTTTTGCAAGTCTTAAGTTACATATCTAATAAAAGGATGGTGCTAGTTCAATAAGGCCAAGAAAAAATAAATGATACCACCACTTAGAATGGTTCAAATTTAAATAACTGTAGGAACATTCACTTACTGAATCCCACCTAGCCTAAGCAAAAAAAATAAACACGACTTATACTATTTAGCTTTATTCTCCAGTCATTTCAATGCTGCAATCTTTGGCTTGCTAATGTAAAGACATATCAGCAAAAGCCCACAGCAACAGTACAGCTTCCTCCTGCTTGAACTGAAGGAGTAACTCTGTTACCGAACAGTGTTAGCAGGTTGTTAGTCTCAAGTAAATCATTCACTAGAGGGGGATGTTGCACACACCTTGCCCGTGTGCTACACAAACACCGCATGGCGAGTATTTAAATGGAAAGCATAAAATTGTTTTCTTGTTTTTTTAAGAAAATGAAAACATTTCTATTTAGTCTTGTAAAACATATTTTGCTCAAATACAAAACCCAGTTATGTGGAATAGCTGAATGAGCACTTTTTAATTATGAAGGAAAAACAGCATACGCACAGGTTTGAAATGGAATCATCACTTACTATGGAGGCTAAAATACCCATTGTATGGAAGGTATTAATTTTTAATGAAACAAAAATCTCATTTTCAAGAGAGAGATTTGATCTGTGAAAGACTGAATGAATAGATTTTGTGCCTGGTTGGTGAATTTTCCCTACAATTGTCAAACCTAGTCCAAAATACAACATACTGCAGGACATGGAAAGAAAAGTATCATTAAAGAAAGTGCAACTTGCCTCATTTCCACCCGGCAGCCTGTTCATGTGCACGAGCTGGCCCTGATCATCCAACACCAACTCAGTGTACGTTAGTATGTCAGAAGGGAGCGGCGCCGCTGGCAGGAATGCATGTTCATTCATAGAATCCCAGAGTTTAATCAAAGACTAGATGATGAAAAGATAAATTCTTGTTAAGAACATCATCTGCAAATATTTTTATTCAATCCACTGTGACTTAATATTCAAGACAGAAATATCCCTCCCCGTACTTCTACTGACAATATTCAGTGGATATAACTTACTTTGGAATTTAAACCATGAAACACAGTTTCACCCACAACAGTGTAATTCAAATTATGTGATTCAGGATAGAACCCAGCAAATCAGATACACAGTAAATTCTGCAACTTGTTAACACGTTCAGTGATGTATGAGTCCTGCCCTAGGAACTATCAACCCCTGCACTGTCTAATCCTTTAGGAAGGCTAGACAACAGGGTGGGAAAACAAAGAAACATAAAACAGGAAACAGAAGATGGTTTACATTTCAGCTTCTACCATTTGACTTATTAACAGAACTACAGCAGCAGTGCATCAAGAGTCCTAATTTCTTTCGGAGTAGACTCAATCCATAGCTGTATAGACCTTGGGGGACCATTGTTAGCCACTCTAGGCCACTTGTTTCCCTGACAAGCAAGAATGGCAGCTGACAGAAGTGCTTTGCAAGTACAAAAGTTTAGAACAACCCACCGGGCCTTAAGAACACTTACCTGCCGGAACATCTCAGGAATGTCATAGACATATGACGTCCCTAAAGACTGTGCCTGGAATCTCTTGGACTGCAGCAGGTCTTTGGTCACGTACGGGGTATTGATCAGCATCCCATGAAGCGGTCCCTGTTTATCTCCATATGCCTGGAACATAATCTGCAGCACAAAACATAACCAATTACTGCTTAATCCACTGGTTCCATACACCTATCTCATCCAGACTTTACCAAAAATCATCAGGATATTCCAGACTGATCAGGCTTGTTTCTGTTCTCTACAAATATGTTAATACTTGCATGTCCTCTAACACCGTGCTTCATCATGCATTACTACCCTTTGGAGACAGTGCTGGACCATTACTGCAAGGATCTGAGTATCACTGACTTATTGCCTTATCACAGCAGAAAGCTAAGTGAACAGAGCCACATCCCCACAGAAAAAAGCCTGTGACTTAGATGACTTCACATTCACCAGCATTTCCCCTGACACCGTACCTATGCCGATGGATTGCGATAGCTAGGAGCAGAGAGGAGAACTCTGTTATTTATGTAGTCGAACAGCATGGTATCCGTATCTCCACTGACTGATCATGGAAGCTAGGTCAAGACTTGCATATGTCATTTGGCTTGAAGTTTTGATATTATAAGTTTAAAAGATTTTCCCAGAGTAGCAACATGATTTATCAGCTGCCATGCTTCATGGCACTATATATTCCACTCAGCCAGGACTCAGAAGGAAATCTATTTCAACTAAGAAACAGGAGTAGCACTGCTTAGCTGGGACAACACTGCACAAATGTGGCTTAATAGAAACACACCTGACAGAAGCAACACGATTAGGCTGGTTTTAACAGAACGGTGATCAGACCTGATGTTACAAGCAGCAGATCTTTTCCCAATTGAAGAATGAATGAATTGAAGAATTCCACTGAAGATAAAATTCAGTAAGTAAAGCCTATTTTAGTTTTTAGATTAAAAATACTAGTTTGTGCTCTCTTTAGTCTTCACAAACATTGCTTTGTGAAGTAGCTTCTTCAATGGGAGAAATATTTATTCAGGGTAACGAGTATTTGTGACAGCACCTCTGCTAGGATCTGTTACTGCACTTGGGGCCTGATTCTCCTTAAAACTCTGGAAAGCTTCAGAGCAGTTCTGTGGGAACTGGAAAAGTGTACTGAGCATCACCACTCATTACCACAGAAACCGCAAAACAAGAGATCAGGGTCATTCTCTCATGTTGAATCTATTTTTCCATTCTTCAGAAGTCATGAAAGTGCTCAGCACCCAGTACATTGCTAATGTTTGAATTCTTTAAAAAGAATTCTCTAAGTTCAAAATAACCTTCTGAAAACACAGGAAAAAATATACAGATCTGAATCAGTCCTATAAATTTCTATCACGAGGGGGAAGATTTACCGAAGTTTCTCAAAAAACTAACACCTTCAAGCTTTGTAAGACAAACCTTCCTCCCAACTACTCAAAGAGTTAATTGAAATAATCCCTATCAGTATAATTTTTTAATAGAACCTGGTTCAATATCCGGGAAAATAAAATAAAAAAAATCAAATATTGGGAAACCATACACACGTAAGTGCATTCTCCTAGCTTTAGAAAAAATAAAGCTCATCAGACACAGAGTTTAAAAGCAAAGGTGACCTTCACAAATGACTCACAAAACTCAAGTGTTAAGCTCAGCTACTGGAGATTATTAAAATGTTCTTTTCTTTTCTCATCTCCACTCAAAGGCAGAAATGAAGTAAAACATACAGACACTATCTGTTCTAGGATCTCCAGAACTGGACGGACTCTAAGGCCAGGCAGCTTGCTGGAAAAATTTAAATGGAGAAGAAGAAGGGGAGAAAAGGTGACCCAGCACTTTGTGATCAACATTAACAGTGTCCAAGTGATTTATTCTGCTGCTACTACTGCAAGGCAGAGAGATTATTACAGAGGGAGATGTAAACATTTCTGTATTTAAGTATTTTTCGTGCATCCTATGCTCCATGTATTTTAGCACATGGAGGTATTTCAGTTAACCACACTTATTCCTATGCCATGAAAAGCAGAAATACCAGAATAGCCACAATCATTACAACAGAGCCCATTACGCTTCATAAAAATGATATAAAAGCACCTTCAATAATTTTATATCATCCTACCCAGGTCATTCCCTATATCTTTAGAATTTAAAAGACAAGTTCACAGATTTTCTCTATCTACTCAGGGAAACGTATAATTAATAATATTTTTTATTACAACCTACAGGATGGGCACTAACAGTGACTACTTTTCTATTAGTTTTTTAAGCACTCTGCCACAGAGGGCAAGAGAGATACAAATGACTGAAAGTACGTACCAAACAATTAGAAGATATGCACTTTCATACAATTGATTACGTTTTGCACACCTACACGCCTATTGCGAGGTTATCGTTACATTGTTCTTCCTTTGGCAAAGTTGAATGGCAATTTTATACTACCTGAAAACACTGCAAACCACAGAAGAGCTTCATCAGGTATAATATGTTCCCCCCAAAAAACAATTTGCTCCTCAAACCATGCAGCTGTATGGAACCACACCTGTCCTGTTCTGGAGTCTGTCACTTCTTTGTAGAGGCTGATGTCCAAGTAGTAGCCTGACTCATTGGTCAAGAAGAGACGAATGGGAATTGCCTTCCCGGTTGGTGTCAAACGAATATTGATCTTCAGCTCGGCTTGGAGGACACGGAGTTTCCACAGGCGACTCCCGTAGCGCATCACCATGCTCCGCACGGATTCTTCGATCTTAAAACACATGAGAAGAATTCCCTCACCTTTCTGGACACATCCACCGCTTTGTCACCCCTCCATCCCCCTGCTCTAAGGTCCTGCTCAAAGGGGCACCCTGGCGTGCAGGGGGGACATCACAGAAAAGGAGAGATGGAAGCACCAAACAGCAGCACGTGCCTGGTGCTGTTATGGGACCGCAGTGGCCTGTCCGTTCTCATCATGAGCCTTGAGATAGGCAGGAACTGAACTCACCCTGGGGACTGCTGCTGGCTTCGCATCCCTTTTCCCTCACAGCACATCACACCCCAGCAAGGCACAGCGTGCCCACTGCTTCCCCTTCATCTACCTTTCTTCCTGCAGGCATAGCTCACAGCTAAGAACTACAAAATGCAGGAAAGTGAAATCCTTGACAAACAGTTATGTAGCACTTATATGCACAATAATCATGTTTCACTACACGTGCGGTACGGTGCTTTAAATCAACAAAGCAATTACTACTTGGAGCTTGGCCTTCTGGTGTTCTATTAAACTTTATAATATACTACTGTTGGCAAATAGCGCATATTAAAAGAAGGCAATTTATAGGCTGTTTTTAACATTCTTTCAAAAAATAGAAAGTCTCTTTTCCACAGCAGCTCAGGCAAAAGTCACGGTACGCACTGAAGGGCAGCCTAAGTTCCAGGGGCTGAATATCCCAGCTTCTTCTGAACTTCCTGGGAACTAAAGATTTTGGATGCGCCGGGAGAGGATTTATTCAAAAGCGATTTAAGTCACCAATTTTTAATCATGATTTAAAAGTCAGCAAGCAAGAGATACTTATTTTGATAACCAATTCATCTTTTTAAACTTTCAGTTATTCTCATAAGGAAAGGTCAGCTCTCATCTTTCGGTAACCATGAACAGAATGTTGATTTCCAACTAAATGCAGCCTTTACAGTTTATTTGGGACTTTCTTTGTGGTGGTTCTGCTAACCAGAAACATGCTTTATGCCCAAACACTTTCATTTATGCATCTACAAAGCTTAATGTTCATTTATTTACAATGTTGATCTCTGTGGTTTTGTATCAGAGAATGAAAATGAGGCACTTCTTTTTGTAGCTGAATTTGCAAATTCTTTTTAAGTTCATGATTTATCTCACATTTTATTTGGATAGAATCTGGACTTTTGTAACAAACAGAAGAGCATTTAAAGCTATTTCCTTATTAAAATTGTTTATGTCAAACACACAATGAAAAAATAAGGTTAGTTTCAAATACAAAACATATTTTTAATAAACTGTTCCTTAGTTTACACAGAGGAAGTGAGCTGCATTGCCTGAAGGACAGCATTACTCCACTAAAAATATGAGCTCTTCTAGTTCTGAAATCTTAACATTTAATATTTATTCATAGATTGGAAGAAAAAACAAAACCTTCTTCCTCCCTCACTGCCAAACAGCTTCCTAATGTGAAACAAACTAATTGCTTGCCTTAACTAGCTAAAATAAGAAGTATACTCTCTGCTTTTGAAGAGAAGTTGGCTCAACAAGCAATCTTTAGTTAGAGATGTCCATTAATTATGGGACTCCACTTTCTTTACTGAAAAGGAAAAGTCCAGTATTTGTAGAGTAACTAAACCGACCCTCATGTTATCACTTCTAATTACTGGTCCTCAACTTCTTGTGCTTTCTGTTACAAAATGGCTAGTAGAAACTGCATGTCATTCACCAAATGGTATTAAAATGCACTCAATCAATAGGTGCACTTACATAGCATAAAAAGGCAACAAAAGACCATTTAATTCTGGTGAGTCAAGCCCAAGAAAAACAAACACTTCAGAGCTAGGGAAAAGACCATACCTTAGATGGGTCCATGATGACTGTAGGCACGAAATTTAAGAAGATGTGATTGCAGTCAGTCCGCACATTGGTATTATTAAATGCCACCTCCAACTCATCCATGGCTTCCAAAAGCAATCTCTCTCCTTCATTTTGCAGATACTCAAATGAGGCTTCCTGCCAGATATTGTCAACAAATAATTTACTCCCCACTCAAAAATCACAGCCCAAGAATAGAGTGTTTGAAAAACTGCAGAAGGACTTGACTGAGAAAAAAGGTTACATTCATTTCAGCAGGATGTGCAACCCTGAAACAGATCCATCACAATCACAGAGCCAGTGCTCCTACTGCCTGGATTCACATACCCAGCTGACTTGTGCCCTCATTTAGGCCAGTATAAATCTGAAACTAGACAGGGCAAACCATTGCTGCAGTAGTGCAGGAGAAACACTGAGAAACAACTGTTGCCTCAAAATGCAAGGATTTCTGACTATCCACTTGGGCCACAGAAAAATCTCCTTGAAGCATAGGAATACTAGGTCTTTGAAGACATGCTTCTGCAGAACCAGTGCCAGCAAAGAGGGCACACATTCACAGTACTCTATACAGGTAATAGGTTTACATGCAGGTTCCTAGAATGACTTACAGTGTTTCGTACACTGTCTTGGAAAGAGACCTTGCATGGGTGACAAAACTCACCTTGGTAACCAGATCTGAATGCCTTATAATCGCCCTCACGAAGAACCTGTAGTCTGTCACCTCTGTTCCCACTTCAACTTTAGCTGCTCCCAGGTAGAGATGCATTTTGTGATTGGCACATGGAATGGCAGTGAGGTCAAAGTTTCGCATTCGGTTCAACTCTAGCTGAAAAGCCAGAGCTGGCTCCAGATGGCGGTAAATCCTATCTTCCTCAAACTGGAGGCAGACGGCGTCATACAGGTAGAAAAGGGTGTAAAAGGGGAGGGTGGGTTAAGAAACTGAAACACTGAGGACGGGAAGAACTAGACAACGCCCCTTATGAATTTTCATATTGAATTAAAAAAACTAAAAATTCGAATGAATCCAACCCAGAATTTTCTATCTCACGCAGAGTCATTAGCACTAAGAACTGCAATGAAATTGTTGAAACACTGAGAGTAGAAGACAAATCACAAGACAGCAAGTTCTCAAGCTCACCCCCTGCAAAACCCTCTTTTTTCACAGAAGCCAGAAAGTTTGGTATCGAATTACTGTACTGCTTCCAACACTCCTGTTACACTGCAACTAAAATCTCCATAAACAGAAGCTTCAGCTCAGGCTTCCAAATGCACGAATTTTTATCCCCAAATATCAGAGACTCATAACTGTTACTGACATCAACTGCTGCATGTGCGGACGACTGGCCTAGCAAGGGAGGAGAAAATACCGCACTAGGCAGCGGAGTTGGGCTGAAGTAGCTCCCACCCTCTTAGACTGGCAAGGAACAGCTACATGAAAGAAGGATAAAGCCAACACTCAGAGAGCAGTATTAAGAATATACAGCCTACCTTATCCCGGGCACGGAATGTGAAGAACTTTGGAAATTCCCTCTGTTTGAAAATAAAAACAATGATGTTAGCCCACCAAAAGTAAGCCATTTGATCTACCCAGAGAGCGCTCACAGGCCAGACCTGGGATAGCACCACGCAGAGGAGATGACCAAAGTTGTTACATGCTACTTTTTCAACATCACAAGGGTGGTGGAAAGTCAAGTTTCCCTCAAAAAGGTACCAGAGGTAGTTTAAACCTGTCTTCACTGCTAATGCAACAGACGCTGCTTGATTGCCTTTTGATTATTATTGTCAATTATTAACAGCCAATACCACGGAACTGTCCAGACAGTAGTGGGAAACTTCTTCTAGTTCGATTATGATTATGATTAATGTGGAAATATTTGGGAGCCATAGAATTATATTAACACTCCTTTATGTAAGCAGATGTACACAAAACAATTATCTATATTCCATAGCTGTCTTCATACTATTACTGCTAGAAATACTCTCTTCCCAAGGAAGACTATGAATTGTAATCAAATAACTTTATCCTCATGTATTGAATAGTACTTTACTAAAATCCCCCAAATACGATTAGGTTTCTCTGTTACTCTATTGCACAGATAAAATCCTAGCAAATGGTAAGGACTTTACATTTCTGTGGCATATTGCACGTCTTAGAAGAGAGAAGGACTAGACAGCTTCCTTCTATCTATCTCTCCAGTTTCATCCGAGCAAAGACATCTGTTTCTGTGGAATTACACTTTTAATGGGTGGAGGAACTTTTGTGAATGCTTTGCACCAACATGAGAATACCAGCCATTTATGCTAAAGGTGACCTGAGAGAGCATACACAACTTGCCAAAACTGTCTTACTAAATAAAAAAGAAGGTATCTGACCTGGAGTGGCTGAATTTCTGAATCATATTGCACTATCAATGAAAGACTTGCAACCCTAGCTTGATTCAAGGCAACAACCAGCACATGGTGACAGAGTATAAGGCTCCCCTGAGCAACACAGCTTTTAAGGCTAGAAGTAATCTAGCTAGTTACCTTCCCTACCTCCTATAAAAAATGGTCCCCAGAACTTCACCTAACGACTCTCAGTTGAGCAAAATAACTTTTGTTTGCCTGGAGTGTGTTTTCCAGACTAGCTGGTGGTACAAGAAATCCTGCCTGAAAATTCAGGCAATAGGCATGTTAGGTGAGCCTATGAGCATCGACTATACTCTAAGAAAACAACCACTTCCATGTTTCCTCACTTCTCTTCCAAATCCCTCCTACCTGTCCTCCTCTGCACGCTGCCAATTTCTCCTAACATCATCCATGCTCATTCTATCACTAATGTAATTGCTTTCAAGGCATTTGACTAGTGTTGTGGGCAAATATAATAATTAGATGTGCACACACACAAAAATTCTCAGTGCTCTGGTACCAAAATCCAAAAGAGTGCTCCATTTCCTAGGCAGAAGAATTATACCCCTGCTGTGTTCTAATCAACCAACCATCATCAAGACAATCAAAATAATTTGCCTAAATTAGCCAATCAAGACACCCTGCAAACCACAGAATGTGAAAAGCTACAACAGAAATCATCATAGTTGATTATTATACTAATAATCATGTTAAAAACCTAATGAGATGAGGAAATTGGAAGCTTGCTGGAGCAACTCTCTATTACCTCAACATGCTGGGAACTAATTATATAGACTGTAATTAAAACAAAAACAAACCCAAGCCCAGGCCCTGGCTAAGTTAATAGTTGGTCCAGTAATAAATGGAGTAGAATAGGAGATAGTAATAAAGACTGACACTCACAGAAGATCTCAGAGGTACTCTACAAACTTTGCAAACAGATGACATATGACGCTGCCTCCTCTGGCTTAGGAACTAGGAGCATCCTAACACTCCATCGCTCTAAAGGGCAGCTTAGGGAAAACTTTTTGTGATGACTCCTTTTATTCTTCGTCTCCTTTCTCACCACTGACACGTGCTACAGAGCTTATTCACAGATTCTTATTTTTCGTTCCCCAAATACCAATTCAGTTCTCTAAAACTTCCTTTTTTTTTAAATCTAAAGCCTGGACTTTTTTGCTTAAGGTCCCAACACCTCTCCAAAGAGTCCAGATTCCTACATAAGCCGTTGATTGATACATATCTGTGCTTGTAACTGTGGGCAGCGATTCCCATGTGGTGATACCCAGATTTGTTCCAATACTACTTTTGTTCATTTGTAAACTAGTTTTCCTTTCATAAAGCTTTCTAAACCAGGTGTGTTGAGCACAGGTTGAACTTCTTGCACTTTCAAGATTCCTAATAACTTCTGGAGTTGTAAAGTAGATACACAAGGGATAAAAATCTGGTTTATGCCTTACATTGCCATCTTGAAATGCCCTCACTGATGCCCAAGCCCTGGGGGAAAAAGTAATTCTTAGCAGTAAGAGCATCAAACGCTTCCCACATTACTAAGCCATTAGGCAAAATTTAGCAAGTCACTTCCATTACTCCTCTAAGTTACTTTAAAATCAGTAAGGAGCCTAAAGAAATCACCACGCTACATAAGAAACACAAAAATTTAATTGTAGAATTACATTTGAGAATATAAAACAATACTGAAACAAACAAGATCTTTATTAATGTGGCAGTCATGAGTTCAGCCAGGTAACAAGAGAGACTTTAGCCTTTAGCAGTGAAAGGCCCCACTGAATGCAAAAGGCCCACTCCTGTATTTGAAGTCAGATGTTTAAATACTTCACTTAGCTCTGACACCAATGTTGGTATTAAATGCCTGACTAAGGACCAAATGAGAAGCCTAGAGTCACTTACATGTCTCCTGGCCTCAGGTCAAGAATACCACTGTGTTCTAAGCCCTTTTTACTTACATGAAATCTCTGATCCACCTCATAGTTGACCTGTTTCCTGAAGTCCTTACGAACGAAACATACAAACACAGGAAGACAAGAAAAAAAAAAAAGCAGAAGAAAGCTAGCAATTAGGACAAAAATCAAAACCCAATTAATTCAAGAATACAAGAGGTGCCAAGATTGTTTACAATTGTAAATTAATTTTCTTAAGCGAATTCATCAAAACCATCTCAAATTTTAGAGAACAAAAACAGTGGAGAACTAAATATAGTTAATATAGCATTTAATTTGGGAAAAAACACATCAAACGTCAATGGTATTATGAGATAGAAACCAGAGAGTTCTGAGCAGCATGAGAGATACCAAAATACCTTCTGTGCTACTAGGAATGTCAGCCTCCGAATCCCATGTTCAATCAGGACTGATTTCTGTAAAAAGGCAAGGATGGAATCAGCTCACTGGATTTAACAGAAAAAGGACACATCAAAAACATGTCAAAGTCTTCTATGAACTGAAAAAGCCCTACAGATCCTGCATCTATGCTGTACGTTCCTAGTCCACTTCAGTCTACTCATAGCTAAGATTTCTCATCTGACGATCGTCTAGTAGCACACATGAGCAAATATATTAAATCTGAAGAGCTAAGTAACCAAATCACAAGAACATAGCATTCCAGCTGAGCCTTGCTAACAAGTACAGCAGAAGAGTCATACACAAGTCTTGCAGGAAATATTCTTGTTCATTTGCCAAAGTAAGTTGGCCTTTTTGCAAAGATTACTTTCTGAAGGGAGCACAGTGTAGACATAGTAAGGCCATGGAAAATGATGGAAAATGAGTTTTAAAGGAACTAACTCAAGGAAGCATGTAGCACATACTTGATTTTGGCACAATATGCACACAGACAACCCAGACCACATATGTCAATATTGCAAAGGTGATACGTGACAGGTGTTACTTAGTTTTTTCAAACAGACAAGAGAATATCCATTCTGGTTGCTTCTGTATCAAATTCCACTAAGCCACATTTCAAACGAGTGGCTGCCATCAGTATATGCCACACCACTGGTCTTTTGAGGTGTTAGGATCTCATAATTCCGCTCCTCTTTCTAAAACCTTTCCCTTCCTCCTCTTTTCCAATTTAAAAGCAAAGGGGGAAAAAAAAAAAAAAAAAAGAGAGAGAGAGAACAAAAAAGAAACAAGAACTCAGCTAGGCCACAAAACAACCACTTTCGGCACAGACTGAAATGTTTTACTAAGGTTAAGCCCTTTGAAAATGAGCATCAGCGACTATATTCATGGCAAGAGGAAGAAAATAACTTTAATAATGCCATGATTTAAAAAGCAAAAATTGTTATTGCTTTTAAAATTCCACAAGTGGCAGACAATAACAGCATAGCAACAGGATTCTGATTACATCGTAATAATGTGGGTCTCACAGCAAGTCCACAGCTATTACAGAGCGATTAGCCATCAGCACCTGGAGAAACTCCATTTACACTGACTGCCTCAATCTCCTCCACAAGTCATTTACAAGTATATGATCCTAATTTCTATTAAAAAAAACACACACAACATGCTGGGACTAGAAGATTATTTGGACAATTTGGATCAACCTATTTGATAGTTTAATGTGTTTTGGAATTTTTTTTTTTATTTCTTTCCTTTTATCCCCTCCCATAAAACGCCTGGAGCATGATCAAGCAGATGAAAAGCAGAACTAGTTTTAATTTTTATATTTGATTATTTTCTTTGCTTAAAGAGACAGGAAGCTGCTGAAGTCACACAGATACCAGCCCCATTTTGGAACCCCTCATTTCTGCAGAATGTATTATGTCCTCCCACACTGGGAAGTGAAGTTAGAAACTACTTGCTCAGTCCTCCCATAGTCATTGCAGGTACCATGGATGCAGCATGGTCCCAGTCAGTGCCTGATGGGCTATTCACATCCACTAGCCAGTTGAGGAGTTCTTCACACCAACCAGAAAAGCAAGTGCAGGCAGACACCAGACGGCAGAGTGGACACAAGGAGGCTATCCCCAAGCCACGTTGTCTCACAACTGACCACAGGACTAACATTTGGTACTCTAAAGTGTATCCCATATTTATGAAGGAGCAACAGAACATACCAAATCAATTCCACCTTGTGCCAGAAATATCATACTAGGTGGATGCTCCAGCATGCCAACAACAAGGAGAACAAATTTTAATTGCATTAAGACTACCATGATACAGAAAATACAGGCCATTTTAATGTCATTTTCCATGCCTCTGTTACTCACACAACAACTTTACCACCAGGGAGAGGAACACAGCACATTTTTTCAGAGCAACTGGAAGTAGATACTGAAGATTGACCTGATGCGTTTAAAACCTTAAAGGTCTTTTACCCTATGGAAAATTAAAGGGAAGAAGTCCTGCCCTGATGGGTTAGAATGCATTGCAAAGAGAAACAATGACCTGGAGGCTTCAGAAAGGTGCAGCTACATCCAGTCAAAGAAGTGGTAAGGTTTTAGATGGGGTAAATTAAGGATGTTGAAAAAGAAACAAACAAATAAAAAAATTGAGGAACATACTGACTTTTCCCAAAGCAGACAGAACTGTCCTGCACAATCACACAGCTCCAGAAAGAGAATCAAGGCAACTTACCTTGCTTTGTGTGAACTCTCTGAACATGGCTGCCAGCCCATCATCATCAACTTCACTATCTGTTTTAATAGCAACATTAAGAATGTGAATGGGCTCCTCGCGGGCAGTCTGCAATTTAAGAAAATATTCTCCATAAATAAATAGTTAACAACTTAACATCCGTGAGTTCTCAAAAGAGACTCCCTAAATACAATTCTAAAATACAGATGGCCTAGGGAAAAATGACCTCACCAGAGCACGCTGTAAGCCAAGGAAAACTATGAGGGAATTCTTGAACAAGCAGCCTCACAAATCTGCAACTTCACTGAAGTAAGAGTTAATGTCCACAAATAGCAAACACGAGCTTCATGTGGAGAATCCAATTCTGACAGTCACATCTGACTTGGCTAACTCAAGTGTGCTTCATTTGGATGCATAAAGAATGCAGGGTCAGGTCCTCTCTTTACAAGATGCAGTACAGGCAGGACATTAGAGTACTTCGGCATCAAGAAAGGTAATGAAATTAAGCAAATTCGAAGTGTAGGAGCAAAACAATGTGGTTTCATATCTACAACAAAATGAAATAATGTGGAAGCATCAATTACATTAGAGCTCTGAGAAATGACAAATTTAGCATTTCAGAGCCTGCAGTTAACTGTGAAAAACCGAGTATGAACAGGAAATTATCCTTGGTGAGGTGAGGGGGAGGTAAAGAGAGAGATCTGAGGACATTAAGGTTGACGGTAATATTCTGGAACAAGGCTACAGTACTTACACACACCAAGGTCAATGGATCAGTTTAAAACCAAGCCCTATTCTGGACACAGACTGTATTCCAACAGAGCTTCCTGCTGTTGGGGGGGCAGGACAGAGCAGTGGAGCAGCTACCTGTGTCTCTAAGGGAAACTGGTCTTCTGTCACTAAGGATTATAAACCATCTGCTTCCTCTGCACCTGCTCTCCACATCAATGCAAAAACAGTTCTAAGAGGTTGAACAGGGAGAAGAATCACAATGTAATGTGACTAGGAAGGGTGTAAGACAGAAAATAAGGCAAGTCAGACTTAAGGTAAAGGCATATGCAGTTCAACACCCCGATGCATGGAGAAGGTCTGGAAAATTAATCATGGGTCTAAACTCTAAGTTACGCTGCTGCGTATCCAGTAATTCTGCTGACGTTAAAAGCTACAAACTAAATTTACATGGAGAGTAAGAGACTTAACTGCAGCTTTAGAACGGAGTCAGAAAATGGCCACCTACTTTGAATCACCTGCTGTGGAACAAGCAAACAAATCACATACATAAATACATAAAACTCTTAACTCCTGCTTCCAGCACTCGAACTAGTGAAAAGTATCTTGCCTGCAGTCACTGCGGCATTCTGCACGCCTTCTATTTCCAACCTGAGAGCAATCTCAAGAGAAAAAACTACCGTACCTTATCTTCATCATACAAGGAAGCATGGCCAGCTTCGGGGAAGGTTGGGCTCTGGGGAGGAGAGTCACAGAAGCAACCCATCACTTCATCAAATATTCTGAAATACACCAGAGAAGTATTAGTTACCAACACACTGCTGCTAGCCCACTGAAAGCGTATAGCACTAAAATCCACAAATCATGTTGCTAAGGAGGGGAGGGAGACAAAAGGACTCCTTCCCTTTGCAGGACTGAAACTCAAAAGATGAGGAGGCAATACCTCCTCCACCCCTCAAACCAAAGCAGACCCTGGATCTTCTACCATTTGTCAGGGATCTTACGGTTGCAGGCCCTCAGGACTGCTATGGGCTCTGCTGAGGTTTTTTTGCCTACCCCTCGAAGTTTGAAAGCATAAAGAACACATCCTCTCACATATATATGCGTGAAGAAGAGCGTTAGAAGAAATCAGCACATTTGCAAATGAGCTCCAATCAGCAGAAATTCAAGATGCTGATCCTTCTGGCTGCAAACTGCTCTTACGGCAGTCTGAAACTTTCAGTTAACTCAAGGAGACAGACAAGAGGATCCAAACAAACTTCCACCTGAAACTCCAGAAACTTAGCAAACAAGCTCAGGACCAGTTTAAACCTGACTCTAGACAAGGCAAAGATTTTGTCCAGTTCCATTTGGGCCCACCTAGGAAGCTGGCAACACAAACAATCGTCACCCTTCCCCACATACCTGACAAAATCTTCAAATGTGCGGAAGGAGACCATTCCACCCATCCGCTGGCACGGTGGAGTGAATGAATTGTCTAGCAGTACATCGCTCACGCTAGCTACATGGACCATCCCATAGTGATTGAGGTTGGAAGAGAAGGACATTCTAAACGGCAATTCAATAAGATCACAGTTAGTAGGGACAAGGGAGAGAAGAACATCACTGGACAAAGATTTGTGCATGTGTGTATGCTTTGACCACTTGAAACGTGTCTTGTTTATCCAACATAACTGTCGCATGATTTGTTAAGATTCTTCAGCACACCGGACCTGCTGTGCTGTCTCCTCCAAAGTCCCTGCAATGCTGGCATGCCTCTGGTGCCATTAATGTCCTTACCTGGACGTTGTCCCAGTGTACAGGAACAGTTAAAAGAGTTCAGAAATAATGTTATAACCCTTTAAAACAAGTATTTCTTAAGGAGTTTCTTGAGATGGATGACAGGTGAATTATGACTATGCAAAGCTGAATGTATTTTTCCTCCTGTATGTATGTTTTGCTTTACAGGTGGAATACTGAGATAAACAACGACAATTCTAAGCTTCGACACTTTAAAGACTTAGTAAATTTTTACAAATTAAGTTGAAGTGTACCAAGCTGTATTATCTTATTGCTTCCACAATTTTTCTGGTCATACTATAATTTACGCTCCTCAAATGCAGTGTGGTACAGCGACCTCTCTAAAATCCTATACTGGAAAGGGGGTTTTCTATAGTCTTACACTAGTATTCCTACCCTAAATAAAGTCTTATTACAGTGCCTTCCACTTTAACTGCTGACCAAATTAATGTGCTCCTCCACCTAATTTAATCCATACTTTAAAAACATTACAACTCCCCCTACTCATTTATTTTGCTCAGTTTTGATTGCTAGAAGGTGGCAGCTGCTAAACACAAACAGTTGGCCAAAGAATACATCTATCTTAAGGAGAAAGGAAGACAGAGCTCCAGACACTTACTACTGTCATACTTACTGACATGCCTGATGTCTGCTGTTCAAGCACTGAGATACACACATCGCTCACACAGGACCGATTCCTTATTTAAGTGAGGAGGACTGGAACAGATTTACACAAGCTCAGAGGAAGTCACTGAGTAAGAGACTTCTATTTAAAGCAGGAGCACTGTTCACTAAAGGTCAGCATTCCTTCCTGGCAGAGGGCAAGATCCTGAATATATTAAAGTATCACTGAGTTCTCATACAGTTCAACTGCTATGGCAGCACACACCCGCTGTGAAATCGTTTGTGTAATTTTGGGGTTTGGGCTATTATTATTATTGTTTTCTCGAAGACCCACAATGTTATGGTCAGGACTAGCAGAGGAAGTTTCTCACACAGTGAACAAAAAGCATGTAATTACCTAGACATCCTTTCCCTAGCCTAGCTACTAGAATTGGGTTTTGCCTTCTCTGCAATAATTATTTCTAATTTCTGAACTGTGCCACAGAGTCAACTTAATTCACTGAGGGACCTACTTCAAAAGTTCCCTGCAACATGGTGAGACCTTCAAGCTTGCTCTGAAGAAACAGAAATGCCAAGCTGCCACACAGCAGTGCTCTGCGACACAGGAACAGTGCACTCTCACTTGCTTCGCTCTCCCCAGGGCTTAGGAAGACATTAACGAAGTTAAGTTTCTGTCCTACCCAACTGGTGCCACAACAGGAGGCAGAAGGCAACGGGAAAAAAATCAGGGCGCTGATTCAGCGCAGCATGTGCTTGACTTACAACTTGTAAAGTCAAAAAGATGCTCAACTGCCGTGCTGGATCAGACGCCAGTGGCACAGCAGGCAAACCAGAGGCCCAGCCACACTGGCTACAGCACTGCTGCCAGCCACACAGATTCAGGACCAAACTGTGGATTGCTGACACTGCTACTTACTGGTTTTACTAAGATTTCTTTCTTTCCACGTACAGAAAACCATTGTGATATGGTCCTAAGTATACTGTTAACAAGTCTAAAGTATCATCAGTTTGATTAATAGCTCTCCATGTTTAAAGTCACTCCGTGTTTCAATAGTTTCTCTCTGATTAAGAGCCATGAGACTTTCAAGCCCATTTTTACTATTTTTCCCTATATAGGCTTGTAAGCAGTAATAAATAATAGGTATTCACGTTTTGAAAGAGAAAAATTTTTCAGGACATGCCTTGGTGTACATTTCTTACAACTAATACAAAACAGAACAGTAACTAAACAAAAAGACAGCAGACATTTTTCATGTATTATTTAAAACAAGAAATACTTTTCAACTGAGACATGGGAGGAAGAATTAGCATCCAAAACACAACAAAACATGCTGTCAGCTGTTTGAGATGTAGATTCATCTATGGTGTGAGGGAGGTGGAACAGCCTCGACAAATTCTAAGCTAGTTGCAAGAAACCAGAGTAGCAACAGGTATGCTATTGGCTAGGAGTAACTGCCTGTTTCACTGTGACACCCTACCAGAGGGTCAACAGCTGGGAATCCAGTTCCAAAAAAGAGACCCTAGAAACAGCATTCTGCTAGAAGTTTGCTGTGTACCATACTGCAGATGAGCTGAGTCACCTGGCAAATTTAATTTTAAAGACTGCTGCATGCAAAGCTTTTTTAAAGGGTAAAGAAAAGCTGAAAACATGTTTTAGACAAAGGGAGAGGAAAAGGGAAGGAAAAAGAGGAGTTATGTTTGAGAGCTTCCCAAGTAAAGATAAGGGCACTAAAACAAAACATGTTAAAACAGTAAGTATTAGGCTACTTCTTTCTAGTCTGTCTTTTCAAATTTTAAAAGATGACAAATACCATACCTGTTTAGCGTGGGGATGTTCCCTCTGTAATCAAACAACCACAGTTAGTTACAGATTGGTTAGTGAAAGCCATAATAAAGAACTATCATCAAGCTGATACACAGACCAGCAACACGTTTACAATTTACTAAACCAAAATTTGTCAACCATCAGGTATCAGGCAGAATTCAATTTCGTTGACCCTGAGGAGGCACCCACCACCTGACTTCACTTGCCACGGCTGCCATGGGAATGAGCAAAGACCATGCACGTAACATGCAAATAATATACCCCAGGAAAACACATTGTATTTGCAAGGTACCCTGCATTTCTATAGCATCTTCTATCATACCCACTTCAAGCCCTTTGCATACAAGTGAGCTTTACAAGCAAGACCAGAGGGGGGAGTTTGTACTCCCTGACAGAAGGGCAAACAGCACAGATGCAAAAAGCGGCCGTATCACACAGGAAGATTGCAACAGATTCAGGAAAACAAGCCAAATCCTCATTGCCAAACCTCTACGCTAAGCAGCAGCCCGCGCCCTGGCTCCCACAACAATGCAGTAATAAAGCAAACACACACATAAACACCATATAATACTTTGCATTTTCAGCATTCAAGGCCTTGAATACCAAAAAGAACAAGCAGAACTTCAGGCTAATTTTAGGAAAATTTTACAGTTCCTTTTATAACATCAGCCCAACTCTTCACATATTTGCATGCAGACTGGGGGGGGCTTAGCGATGCACATAAGACAGAAAGGAGTTGAGGGGCACATTTTCCAATCAGCACAGTCTGGTCCATGCTAGCTATATTCACAAAAGCATAAGGTGGCATATTGCTCCATGCAAGACATAAAAATTGCTGTGATCTGACATTCAAAACAGTAAAGAGTAAATTGAAAAAAAAGTTACATGCACACATGAGGCCTGTGCAAAGAGATTAGCAAACATGAGAAGATTGAAAGCAAAGCTTCAGGGAGCATGTAACTGGACATTCACCCTCCCCTTCCCTGCAGAAACCTGTAGGAGATCAAACCACAGACTTTCTTAACATCCTTGATCTAGACAAGACCCCAAGTTACTGGGCAGGAAGTTGCGGTACTTAATAATCAGTGTATTTCCATGGTCACGCTGCTAAATACACGGATTGCACCTGGTCCTGTTCTCAAACTGGTTTTGTCACAGCATAGTCATATTCACCACAAGGTTGTACGTTTGGTGCATTACTGGTAGAGGCACGGAAAGTTCCCATGAGCTCCTTAAGCCATACAGGAGAAAGCACAAAATGGCCTAAAGACATATCTGTTCAATGGTAAATAACACAAGTATTTAATTTCATTTGGAGACAGTGGGGAGAGACATTGTGCTGTAGAGCCTGTGGTTAGGACCAAAAGGGCCATGAGGCCTCAGGGGGTTGAGACTATTTTTTCAACTTGGTAAGTGGTAGGAAGGCTGCATGTGATCTACTTCAGCTGGAAAAAAATAGCGTGGAGAGGACTGGCAGTTCCTACACCTGATACACTTGTGTAGCGATCCCTGGAACGCTTTCAGAAAACATACAGAAAAACCCCCAGCGTAACAAATGTTCCTTTCCATCTCAAAAAGGGCACCCCGTTGCATTGCTCCAGGAACTGTTCTCCAGCCACTCAGTATGGAGCTGAAGAGACTATGGCAAGAATAATCGCAATGAGGAAAACAGAAGACCCAGTGGCTGGAGATGTCAGAAAAGAACGGAGAAATAGTCTTCAAGCTGCATACTATGGGGCTGGCTTTATCTCTACAGATCATCATAGCTGTAGAGGGCTATTCATAACAGGAGCTGCATTGTCACTTGTCACTGAAATGCACTAAGAGGTAAAGGCTTGACATTTGCAGTACCATCAGGCCTTGTGAAAAGGCACTACAATCCACTGAGCTACACCTCTGCAGCTCTGACAAATAAAACACCAGCTGCAAGCCAGCCTACTCAACCTTGTGGCAACATCAGTGCCAAGGAGCAGCACCACAGTTCTGGGAGCTGAATAAAGGCACAGCTGAAGGAGCACGCGCCGACAGTGTTTTCCACAGCCAACTCCACGTAGCTAATCACGGGATCAGAAACCTCACCACACCAGCCCCAGCACTTCTCCCCAACTCTTTTGAACTTTTAAAAAGGCCCTTCTTGACCAGGGAAGCCGATCTCTCTAGGAATCTGCTCCATACCAATGTAAGCTCTACTGCTACAATTACTCCTTCTGCTCAAGCAGACAAAAATCCCCTTAGCTCCCCCCTTGCACCTCCTGGTTGAATCTGAATTTGTTTCCCTTTGCCCCTCCCTTTCTTTTTTTTTTTTTAAATAAGAGCACTCCCCTATGAAAATGATGGCAGTGCATGCAAAGCGCCACTAGTTATATCAAGCTGTGATTGAGTGCCAGCGCAGGGCAAAGCTTTTGAAATCAGGCAGCAAAGCGGAATCAGCAGAGGTCGGCTGAATAACCCACTTGTAGTTATTAACAGCAGTACCACAGGAGAAAGAGCAATTCCACTGGCTGCGACCAGTGGCATTCCTCTTATGTTTCTTCATTTCTGTGGAAGAATCTAAACAGAAGGCTGTGAAACATGCCTCAAACCATACATTTTGATTGGGTTTTTCCTCTCCCTCTTTCTTTCCTTATTCTTCTGCTCCCTCTGTGATTCAGCCAAGCTGAATCTGCTACTGAAGTCCAATTTGCATAAAATTATCATCGTTCCATTCAGTTTGCTGCCCCTTCAACAGCCCCTTCTTTGCTCAGTTGGAAGATTTTGCCCTTTCTGAAACAGGCAAGCCAAGGGAACTGCAACACATTACTGCTGCCTGCTGTCTAATTAACATCAAACCCGCAGCACGAAACTGCAGGGATTTACAGGTGTCCTGGAATCATTTTCCCCTCCTCCCTCCAGATATCAGCCAGTCTCTCAACAAGGAGGGGACCTCAGGCTACCTAATGATATGCTACAAGTTATACACTCAGGTCTCCAGGCTCGTACGGTTAGAGTCCAAAGCAGCACAGCTGATTCAATACTGGCAATCCAAAGACTGATGCAAGAGGCTGTTTCAGCAACTACTTTAGTCCACAGAAAACGCTTCCATTTTGTCAGAAATTCAAATCTTATATCATTGTCAAATGATAGTAGGAAGAAACCTACAAACACTGCTCTAAGTGTAAGTGAGTTTTGGTTTCTTATTCTTCTGTAAAAAGCACTGTTTGGAAACAGCATTATTTAATTTGGCTTTCAGCCTTCAAAATAGTTTCTACCTGTAACCTAAGGAAGAGGCTGACAAAAAAGAACAACCAAAATATTCCATAGATGATAAAACATCAAGAGACAGTAAAGGAGAGATCATGCACCACTCTTAAGCCTTGAAATCAGCAACATCAGAGTCCAAGTAGGGTGTCAACAAACATCCACAAGCACAGGAAGAGGAGATACTGGGCAGAAACAAGCACAAGATAGTTGAGACATTTATATTGATACCCTTGGAAATGCAAAGCAGCTAATGACTAGACCTGAACTCCACCCTTGGAAGCATCATGGACAGCAGGATGCAGTCCCAAGAACAAATTCAACCCACACAAGTCGAAGTAAGGCATTTGCCTGTACATCCATGTTTGCCGAGTTGTGTGCATTCCCAATTCCAAATGCAACTGGGGTTAGCTGGTATCAGACATCTTGTTTATCTAAAGTTTCAGAAGTGAAACTTGCTTTAAAGCTATCTAAGCCAACTATCAAAACTTGAAGTCTTAACCTGCAGTGCTAAAATCTTCCTTCACTTCCACCTTCCAATGGTACATCCTGACTCAAGATTCCTCAGGACGACTCAAGGCCAAGTGTGGCAGTTAGGGGTGGCACGTGGGACAAAAGGAAGGCGTGGGCTCAATGCACAGATGGATTGGGAAGGAGTGGCTAAGGCATCAGAGTGAGCAAAACAGGCTGGGTTATACTTCAACTTCCTTTGGGGCTCAACATACTCAGAAGGCAGAGCCCTATGGTATCATTGCCATACCCCCAAATAAAGATACATCCAGCATCTCTAAGTCACCCTTGTCAGCAATTGTCTTAGCATCTGACAGAGGGAACGCATTTATTTACCTCTGAGGAAAACAGAGGGATCTGTTTTGTGGGAACACATTTACCTCTGGGTTCTTCCCTTCTGATCCTCCAGCACATCTGCTACTGGGGGAAGAAAGATCAAGAGAGCAGCTGAACAACCTGGTTGGGGGAATGCAGTGAGCTGGAGAAAAGGGGATGCTTTAGGAGAAGTGCAGCAGCACAATTCTGCAGCAGGCTCCAAAAGCTGGCTACAGCAGACAATGTCCCAGTTTAATTTAAACCTTACAGCTTCAGACATAAGAAAGGCTGTTTGAAAGCAGGAGAGGAGAGGGGGATTATTAGAAAAAAAACTTCTCCTGTTGAAAAAGCACTATAATTACCTCTCCCTCTACTAGACACACAATGTTTCTTTGAACAGAAGATTTTAAGCTAAGATTAGGCAAGCACTCTTTCATGTCCTGAACACCTAAGAAAGGCCTTTCAGGGTCTGTCACCTGGCTTGCCATTCTCACAAAGGAAGCTGAACTCTCTAAACACCAGTCAATATTCCACCAGCTTCCCATCTCAGCAGGGCAGTCTGAACAAGAGGGAAGCAAAGAACAGCTCAGAACAGGGCTCATTTCTTCCTCACATCTTTTCTCACCAGGACTCTAGATGACTGAAAGAGGCAGGTTATCCTAATGCAAGGGGCTCTGCACATAAGCATTTGTTTGCAGTATCCTGCTGCAGCATGTAGCGATCAGCATCCCGTAGATACCCTTGTATCGCTTCCTCCAGATTGGATTACTGAAACGCCCTCTACTTGGAGAGGGCTTGCAAACTCCATTTACTGCAAAAGGCACCAGATGGTTACACCATACCCTCATCTGCCTTGCACTGGGTAATAAGGAATGCTGGTTTTGATCTATAAAGCCCTCTATGGTTTCAATTATAAGCAGTGTTTCTCCCTATGTCTTACACTTGCAATCGGGATCAGTGGGGATTCTTACAACAGGGTGTTTTCTATTAATTTAAACAAATAATCCCCTAAACAGTTTCTGCCCACAAAACCCACCAGTAGCAGGTTGCATTTCTACAACTTTGTTAGCAGATTTAACAGTTCTTCTTTCCTCTCTGCTTCCATGTAAAGCTTTCCTGCGGGTAGTTGATGGCAATAATTTAGTGGCCAAAAATACAAAGTCTGAGTGCCTAGCTGTGATGAGTCAGATGAGAAGTAAGGACTGTGATTGTTTCTGTTACAATTAAGTAAAGACATACTGGAGTTAAATACCAATAACAAAGAATTTAAATATAGCAACCATTATCAGTTTGCAATTTTCTCCACATGAGTATTTGCTCCAGTAAAATTCAGGCCCTTAAAAGTTCACAGAAATCAGACACAAAAGGGACCAGGGCTTAAAAATATCTGACAAAGTGCTGAAAAATATGTGGCATCATACAACGAACACCAGCTCTGAAAGAGAATGCTCTCTTAAGGGCTCTCTGGTATCTACTCCTGGTTCACCAGGACCCAACCCTACAGAGCCTCAAGGGACATTTTGCTTGGTCAGCTGGGATATTTTGGCTTTCAGGTTTGTCCTTGGAAGGCATTTTTAGCATTTCACTCTAAAAGTTCGTGCTACAGAAGATACACGAAAACATACGATGGACGTAGAACATCGTCAAAAACAACAAAGAAGACTTAAGCAAGACAATGTCAGAGTTTTGAGATTTCAGTGTCTTGGGCTTAACCTAAGGGCTGCCTTTAGCACTGAGTGTGTAGATTTAAGCTAGCTGTAATTTAAGACCCTAGGCATCCTGCTACCGGCTGTGCTTCAGCACCCAGCCACACAATAGCTGCACAAGTAGGTACACACTGCAAGAAGCTGCATCACCCAAGAGGAGCCAAATTCATCACTAACAGACAGAGGTGCAACTCAAAGGAACTGAACCTGCCTATGCAAGCAGTGAATTTGTCCCCAAGCCTGCTTGCCTCTGCACAAGGACGGCGATGCATTTTCAGTCAACCATCAGCAGTGCCAACGGTTGAGAAGCAGAACCGAGCTTCAGAACATTGCCCCAGCGAATTCACCGTAAAGGAGAAAGGAGATTTCAGGACAAAGCAGCTGTTCCCCAAGCAGGTAACAGCTCTCCTCTTCCAGCTGACCTTGTCCAATTAAGCTTGCGCACAGTAATAGAGCAGTGGTCAGCATGGGCAGGCCAAACAACCCCCAAGAAACAGAGGTAACTGAGACCAGCAAAGAGAAGAAATGGAGAAAGAATGGGGGGTGGGGAGAGAGTATTATAAAGGGGTACTAAAAATAGTATGCAATTATTTACAAATATTCTAGAAACATAGGAAACAGATGAGACCAAATGCATGTCCCATTTGTACCGTGAGTGTTTTGTGCTGCTTGTTGAGGACAGTCATTCATTTCTAGCAAACCAGATTCTGAAAACCATTTCATAAAATGTACTGATGGATTCTCAATGAAGCGAGACTGGACCCCGTTGCCCAGCCCCACCAAAAATAAAATAAGGAAAAAGATGTTTGGAAACAAAGGAGAAAAATAGCACTGGTACCATACTGCCAAACCAGCACAGATCAACAGTGGCACCCGGCGGCCACAGAGACTCACTGCGCCTCTTGGCTCCAGCACGCTCTCCACTGCCTGGGACAAAAATAAAATATGGTCTAAAATATCCTCCTGAGTTCCTGTTGCAAATGAAAAAACACGGGAACTGACTAACCTGACAGATGCTGAAGAAGTTCTGATAACCAAGTTTGTTTGGGTTTGCTTTTTTTAAAATGATCTTAGCACACACTAGGAGGTGCAACCCTTCTAGAAGATAGGGCAGCGAACAGTTATGCTTTTGGTTGCAGTCATGATAAACACATCTGAAAAATACTGACTGGAAACCAAAGTATGTCAACTCTAGCATTTCTATGTAAAATACATTCATACATGCATCTTGGTCTTCTCAGTCAAAAAAAAACACATGCTAGAAAAGATTTCACCCTATCCAGTAAAGCCAGGTTTGAAAGCAGAGCCAATCACAAACTGTTAGAAAGGGCTGGCAGGGGAGCACTGCAGGAAGGGGACAGAGACTGACCTTTATTAAAATTCCGAGTAATTGATTATTCTGTCTGGAATTGTATGTTTTGGAAGGCTCGGGATTCAGCTAGAACTGAAGTCCTACAGGAAAGTTACTACACAAGCTGAACTTAAAAGTCAGAAAATACATGAAAACTGTATCATATTTACATGAATCCAAACTGCAGAAATTATTACCCACAGCTCCTGAGGTTTTAAATAACTTAGGAGAAGGAACTGGGTTATGTAGGGGTTTATCTTAAATAATTTGTGCTTATTTGACGCACTGGGACTCTCCCTTTCTCCACTAATTCTATTGCAAGCTTTCTTTGCCAAAATAGGGCATAGCCCCTCATAAACCACCGATTCCAAAGGCACATGAACCCGTGATCTGACCTGTTCGGATGAGAGGTAGGTAGCATGAACTGGAACTCCACCACACAAGTGTTATCCTTCAGCTGGCGATGCTGGACACTGTTTAACTCATAGGCAATATATGCCCTTCGAACATACACCTGGTTAAGAGAGAAACTCGATCAGCTTAACTGTGCTAAGGAAGCAGAAGAGAGAAAGAAGACAAATAATACCCCAGAGATTTCAAAAATATTAAAAACCAAACAGATACCTCCCAATGAATATCTAGATAGAGCTCTAATTTAACCAGAATTTATTCTTTGACGAAGGCCAGTCTGGCAGGATACAACCACCAGCACAAGGCACACAGGGTAGGCTGACCACATTCTCTGACAGCAGCTTCACTTTCAATCCTTTCAACTACCTTAGTCTTCTTCAAGCAAAGAAGATATCTTGAATCTGAAATGTCAGTCAGTTATGGATATTAATGCTGTTAAATGCCGGACTCCAAGTACGCCAGATTCCACACAACCTACAGCTCTCTTAATCTTGCAGGGTAACAGTGCTCAAAAAACAGCAACAAAAAAAAAAACCCACCCAAACAAAAAAACACCGAAAAACTAAAAATATTTATTTTTTCAGTAGGAATAGACTTACCTCCAAAGCTGCCATTCTTACCACCTGGTTACTGTGGTAGAAAAAGTTGGGTAGCACATCAAAGATGGATGTCTCAGACAAAATGAGTTTCTAGAAGAGATCACATTAAGCAGGGGTTTAAAAGAGAACTGCCTGTCTTGCAAACAGGATCAGGCAAAAAAGCAAAAACCCTCAAATCAAGCCTGACTAGTTCTGATTTCCATGCTTTTTCTGTTGTTCATCAAGGATTATGACCTTTTTATATTAAACAATAGATTTATAGAGTATCTCAAATTGGAAGGGACTCATAGGGCTCAGAGCCCAACTCCCTGCTCCTCACAGGACTACCTAAAACTAAACTATATGACTAAGAGTGTCGCCCAGATGCTCCTTGAACTCTGACAGGCTTGGTGCTGTGACCGCTTCCCTGGGGAGCCTGTTCCAGTGACCAACGACCCTCTCAGTGAACAACCTTTTCCTAATGTCCAATCTGAACTTTCCCTGATGCAGCTTTCACCCCGCTTCCTCATGTCCTATCGCTGGTCACCAGAAAGAGGAGATCAGCACCTCCGCCTCTGCTGCCCCCCTCAAGGAAGCTGCAGACTGTGATAAGGTCATTCTGGTATCAGTGTAAGAATGAAAACAAAAAAGGGAGAAGCTAGACACCAGAACAATACAATTTAAAGCCACATGGGCCCTGGGACCACAGGTGAGATTTAATACAGAAACATTAAGATGAATGAGAAAAAAGCAGGGAAACAAGGAGAGAAGTTTGGTAGATACCTGCAGGTTCTCAATGCAGAACTGGTGTCCATACATGTCAATAGCAGACAGGAAGATGGACTCCACCTGGTTGTGACGCAGCTCGTAGGATGGCAAATGGGAAGCAATGAGAACCTGGTGAACGGCAAACACAAGGAGAGTCAGTGAAAGGAGCTGTGCTGGGCCATCAGCAGGAGGCTGTTACCTCCAAGGCAGCAATAGTCTGCTCCATCCCAGAAGAGGCGGCTGGTTTCTCCTGTGAATTCTGTGGCACCTGGGTGATGCTGCAAACTCTCTCCCCTCCCCAGCCTCATTTGTGTATCTGCTCGGTTTGTATTATTGGCAATTCCCCATGGAGAAAAGGAACAGCTTCAATCAAGTTCCATCAGTGCATGTGATTTAGCACTGCAGAGCTGCTAGTCCTGGGGATTGCCTGACCGGCTGTTAATTGGAAAGCAGATCTGGCAGGCAGCAGCTGTGGGGAGGCCAGCAACAGAGACCGTCTTTCACAGCTTCCAAGCAAAGGAAGCAAGAGACACTGGTGCCAGGTATTAAACGCCCAACATGAAGGACACAGAGATAGGAAGAGGAAGCAGCTTGCAGGGGAAAATGAAGTGAAAGAGCAACATAAAGACATACAGAGGGACTACAGCACCATCCCCAGCATGCTGCTGAGACGTTCAATAACTGAATGGTTCAAGGACACAAATACAATCCTGAAGTAAACATAAGGTCACTGAGCAGCTTCAAACACCCCATTCATTTTCAACAGTCAAGCTCTGAAATAAAAGGAGAGATCCCCAAAGTGCCAGCTTTCCTGCTTAGGACTTTTAGAATGGAGATAGGGACTGTGGAGAGAGGAGTGATCAAGACTACAGGGTTAGCATTACCATGAAACAATTATGCCCTCTCACTCCTTCCTGGCTGCAGACTAACGGCTAAAGAGGAAGCTCACAATAATATCCAGGTAGGTATCTGGCGTTCAAATTATTATCTGTACTAGCCTCTTGGAACTGGCAGTATCAAGAGTTTTTCCAATTATTTTCAGGTTAAAAAGAAATTGACAAAACACAACTCAAAAGCTAGAAGAAACCCTGCAAAAGACCAACGTAATTCTTTGCAATAATTCCTTAGCAGCTGCAAAGAACATCTGGTTCTTGTGTAGATTTCTCTCCCTGTTCTCTGCACACACTGGTTCTCAATTGTAAGGTAGCTGATGAACCTGGATAGCATGTCCTGGCTGTTTACTGTACAGCTGCCTGCATGTTCTAGGCAGCCTGTGCTTGTCAGGTTCACAGATTATAAAGCCAGAAGGAACCACAGCGACCATGTATTTCGACTTCCTCTATCGCACAAACCATAGGCTACTCTTAATTAACTCCTATTTGAGCCAGACAAAACTTTTTGGAGGAGCAGGGACAAAGGAGTGTAATCTTAACTTCAAATTTTAGTGATTGGGAATCCACTGCAATCTTTGTTAGACTGCCACAATGGTTAATCATTGGTTAATTAGCTTCATTGTTAAAGCGCTGCTCACAGTAATCTACTCTTCACATTTGCGTAGTAATCAAAATAAACATCAAGAGATATAGACTTTCCAAAAGAGCAAACTCCAAGTGGGAGCAGTCCCTATCGATCTGATCAGCACTGGCACAGTCTGTCTCTAGCAGGGATCAGCTTGGATTGCTAAACACGCTCCCTCACCTGGCGTGCTCGCAGGGCCACTTTAGCGTTGGTTGTCTTGCTGAGCTGGGTCAGCTCCGTCAGAATATTAATCAGCTCATCTGTCAAGGTGGGGTCACGGCCACATAGCTGGTCCTAAAAATAAAGAGAACTGAAAATGTTTAGAACAGAAGAAAACCATCTTCCATCCTCCTACGGAGGAGTTTAAACCTGAAATACATATACACACATGCACTCAGGGGCTGGAGCAGGTCACCTCTAGAGGTCCCTATCTAAATTATTCTGCAATTCTGTGCTGACAAGGATACAAGTATTAGTCTTTCAATAATTTTACACATATAAATAAAGCTAAAGAGGAAAGAAGGCACTAGCACCATCACCCATTTTCTTATTTGTAGCATCTGTTTTGGCATCCAAACACAGGAGAAATACTGACTTGTCAAAGAGACCAAAGTAAAACATTTTCTCATTACCCAATTTCAGCTTTGTACAAGAGGTCTGCCCTAGCAGCAATGCAAAATTCAAAGAGTATTTAATTATAGAGAAATGCCTTATGTAGCATGCAAAGATTAGCAAACTTTCACCGTGAGAGGTGACCAAACAGAAAGAGTTTAACTGCCAGGAGAACCTCCTGAAGTCCACTTAAAAAAACACCTCAAAACCAAAAAAATCCCACAACTCCACACCCACAAACCAATCACGTGCTTTGTACAGCTTCACCAACATCAGAAAAAAAAGATCTTGTCGTTCCTCTAACAAGGCTAAGCAAAGCTAACTAAACCCATAAATGATATGTGTTTCCTGCTACAGTACAGGACTGACTCCATAGTATTTCTTCCAATCAGCGAATCCTGGCGCTGAGGAAGTTCACTAGCTTACTTCACTGTCTAAATTGGCTGAATAAAAAATTAAAACTGAACAGCATCATTTTCAGTATTAATGCTGTTTCAAAACTCTTTTGGATTCAGCCATTCAAAAAAATGCAAACAGTAAAGACTTTTATCTGTTTTGTTTTCTGAATAGAGGAGGTGCACTCTCATGCACACTTTCTTCCAAAAATAGTTTCAATTCCCACAAATAATCCCACACTCTTCAACTACTCACACTGGCTTGCGAGCCTCTTCCCTCCCACTCCCAAAGCTGGAAACCCTCTAGGAGCCTCTAATGTATTTCTTCTATACAGCACTTAACAGCTTTTCTCTTGTTAAATGAATCATAGGAGGAAAATGTGAGATGAAACGGGGATTTGCAACAGGGAAGAGAGTCGGTGCCTTAAAGTTTTAAGAGATTTTAAACACATACAGTGCAGAAAAGGCTCTTTGAAGATCCAAGAAATAGAAAGGGAAAAGGGAAACCTCTGCACAGCAGGTTAGTTTGATAAGCCTGCCAGGGAAAATAAAGTAAAAAACAAAAAACGAACACTACAAGTCCCATAGACTGACTAACAAATAACAGCTCATACTATATGAGATTCCAAAGCTAAATAGCTTTTCCCCGCATCTCTCTTGACCCCTTTCTCTCTGACTCCACTAAAGCATGATGCCATCTGTAGGAATGATGGCATACATCTCTCAGGGAAAGAGACCACAGTCAAATCACTCTTATTAAAAAATCTAAGCTACTAATTCTTAGGAGATTGTTGTGCCCTACTAATGAGTCTTGGGCCGGCAAACATTACAATGATTGTTCCCAAAGAAAGTTCTGTAAATTTATCCATTCCAGGTCACTGTGTGAACGAACTGACAGTGAATAACTCAAGAACTGCCTTCATCATATTTGAAATACAAATTCCTGGGTGTTGTAATGTTACTGCTCAAGGTAACAAAAGTCCGACAGGACACAGGACATCTGCCATGCCACAAGCGATTCTGCCCAGTTAAGACTAGGACGTGCATACAACAGTCAGTTAAGTACATAAAATGAACATACAACTTCAAATCACACTATATTTCAACAAATATATGAAGGATGAAGTAGTTCCCATCCTGCCTTAAACGCCTGCTAGCTAAAAAAGGTGAATGATGGCAGCATAACACTATTACTAAAACCATCCTCAGAGCCCCTTGTTAATAATGGATTCCTAGGGATACATCAATAACAGCAAGAGAAGCATCAAGGTATTTTGACATGATGTTTGCCCTTGGAGGACAAACTTAAACCATCCCACATAAATAGCTTGGCAACCTATAAAATGCCACAGCCTTCACCATGATTACACCAAATGTGCCATGGGGTCCCTCAGACATGAAGAATAATGTGAGTCGGAAGAAAGAGGAATGATGGTCTTTTGGTTAGCGGCATGACCCGTAACTCAGCAGACAGTAATCCCTAGCTGTGCCACAGACGACACTGTGACCAAAGGCACATTGCCCCTCCTGAGCCCCCATTACCCACTGGATCCGAGAAGTCCCTGCGACACAGCGTTCGTGTGAGGGCAGACACTGGTTTGCAAGGCCTCGGGCACCACGCTGGCAGAGGCCATACAAATGGTGCTTGGATCACCGGCTAGCTACCCGGCTGTTCTTCCACATGCAGCATGATCTCTCCAGTATGTTTTAAGTTCTAGCAAACTGGGATGGTGGCCTTTACTTGAGCAGAAATAACTGACAGTGGTGGGAAGAATGATGACACAGGAAGGAAAAAGGAAAACTCTTTGACGTTTCTCTGCGTTCGCTGTCTCCCAGCACACCCCTCACTCCCTCAGACGGGTGTTGTGCCAGCCGATGTGAAGACGCAGCAAGGCTCTGCCTCCAAGACATGGCTTGCATGGAGGTGAAAAACTAGACAAAAAGTTCCAGACCCATTTTAGCAAGAAATAATCAGGATGACAACAACAAAATAAAGCAGGTAGCTGGCGCTGCACTGGCTTTTGCCTGCACTGATTGGCAAAGGCAGCGAGCAAAGCCTCAAACCAGCTCTTTGACAAGGCCTAACGCCTCCCCGGCACCCCCGTGTAATTACACACTTGAGTGACTGGACTCTGAAGAAAATTGAAGGCCTGAGCTGCGAACAGCTGCCATTTTCTCTCTCCATCACGCCAGCATGATTACTTGAGAAATGAACAGCCCCGGCTCAAAGCTACTCCAGAATTCTCAGAGGAAATATGGCTCCGTGTTCAAATAATGAGATTCTTAAGGCAAGCGTTACTTACAATCACACCACACACCAAAAAAGGAAAGAAAAAAAAGGAGAAAAAGGAGAGCCAGAAAGAAAGAATGCCAGTGTCCTTATATCTTACAAATTAGAATTTAAGAAACCCAGCCTCAGCCTACGACAATTATGACTCTTTTTCTGCTTTTGAGAGTAATTTTGTGGATGGCTACTTTGGACATANGGGGGGGGCAGGGGAGAGAGAAATAGTATTGTAATTAGCCTCTTAAAAAGCAGGATACCAAACTCTAGTCTGTTGAAAATCATGTTGTAGGTAAATTCATCCTACCTTGAAGGAGATGGGCATGCATTCTGCCTCAAAGCATTATGTGGGGCAAGGATTTTTTGAGGCTTTTTAGGAAACAGGAAAAAAGAGAGAGACCCAACTGTTGTTTTTTAATTATTTTTCCTACGAATGTAATTTACTGGGAGTTTTACCCATTAGAGTGGGACTGAAGTTAATGAGAACGGAGATCTTTCATGGAGTAACAAGCCAGAAGAACATGGATGGCAAGTCCTGGCATGAGGATTCATTTGTTTCTAGGCTGGAATCTATGTCTGCCCAAGAGGAATTCCAACCCCAGGAAATTCCCCATCCCTTTGCAAGCCCCCTGGACAGCTGCACACCATCCCAAGGGTCAGGAGCCTGATCTGGAGTGACCAGCTTTGTGGTGAGATATTGAGTCCTAGTCAGATTCCATCATGCAGCCCAGAGTACAGCCAGTCCGAAAGCACCATTGCGGACCTGAGATAAGACTTTATGAGACTATAACCAGGAAGAAGCTAAGAGAGTCACTGCCAAACCTGTAAGACCAAACTATGGCTCATCAAGGAAGAGCATATTAAACCCCTCAAGGGCCTCCACATGGGCTGGCTAATGCCACTCACCAGCAGGAAGTCACCCTCATTAGTAATGAAGGACCATAAAAATGTTGCTATTACAGAATTATTACCACCAAAAAAAAAAAAAAAAATCTGCTTTTTGTGCTGGTAGCATATTGCTTTGCCTTCCAAGCAACTCCAGTTTAAGTACCATGAGCTATATAAAGACAGGACCTCTCTGAGACCCCTGAAGAAACAAACTAAACCAAATATAAAGTCACAGCCCAGTGTCTGAAAGTTAGCCTCTAGCATCCTCCCAATGTAAGAGTTAAGTCTGCATTCTCATCTCCCCACAGATACTCAGAAATCACTTGCATAATTAGCCTTCACTGCACTCTGATAAGCAATCAATGCAGGACAGTCATGAACCAGAAGGTGTACAGACACTGAGCTGAACAGTATCTTCTGGGTCTCCTCTAATGCATGGCTTACATGCCCTAAGAACACATGAAGAAACTCTACACTGCTGCCACTGCTTCTATGGCTGGAAGGCTTGCATCTTCAAGGATGAGAGCTGTCAATTCAGGATCTTTCAAAGCATCAAACATAAAACTACAAGACAACTTACAATAAGCATTGTAACAAGCAGGTTCTTCTTGGTGACCTGAGCGTGTGAGAAGATGTAGTTCAATACAGCATTCATATCACTTTTATTCTCTTCCCGAAGGGTAAAGACACACTTGTCATAGTGACCTGCAATCAGAAATGCACATTTTTTTCTCCAGTCTCTACGCCTCTGTGTCAAGGAATACAAGTTACTAGATGTGTGTTTATTTTTCTACATATATGTTTTGACAATCTACTTTGCATGGTCCCCACAATCAATTCTGGGAAGGAAACATTCCTCCCACCACCACCCTCTCAACTGCAAACTTTAATTTAAACACCCTACTCTTATTCAAACAGTTCCAATACCAAATACCTCCTTTGTGAGCAATATGAAGAGGGAATGGTGAGCTCAGTCTTTCATTCAAATACTACCAGCAAATTGAAGTGGAAATGAATCTGCAGTAGTTAGGCTTGTGCAGGTATTGGAGCAGGACAAAAGAAAAGTAGAGCAGAATCTGAACTACCTGTAAGAGCTACAGCCTCAAAATCAGCTAGTGCTTCATTGCCATCTTGTGCCTGGATACAGCAGCGCAATGCATTTATTTCAATTCTCAGTTTCAGGCTGAGGTTTGCAGTTTGTTCTTTATGAACACCGAGCAGCTTCCCGGTATTTTACAGCAGGTGCAAACAACTCAGTGACTTTTTTTTTTTTTTTTTTTTTTTTAACTGCACTTGATTTTCTTACTATAAAATTTAACAAACAGGCAAGATAAACCTAAATAGCATAGTGAATGTAAACAGGTTTTCTAATTTTTCTGCAGATGCTCAGAAATCAGGAAATAAAAATCAAGCTTCTAATAGGAAGCTTCTACATGTGGAATACCCGAGTGGGGGAACTCTCCAGTGGTGGGCCACTGCTGACAGAGTCAGTGAGGGAACGCAAAGGAGAACTGCTTCATCTCTGGTCTAGAACAAGTAGAGACCACACAGACTGGCTGAGCCTTAGCAAGCTCAGTAACAGACTAGAAATGGGAACCCAAAGAAACTCGTAATTCAGCGAGTCTGTCTTTTTACTCCAGGGCATACAAAACTCCTCACTTAGAGGATCATAAACTCATATAGGAGCTATTCTTTTGAAGATTTGCAGGGACAAGAAGCATTCCTACACCGAAAAAAGACCAGAGTCATACTATGCCATGTAAACTGTGAGTAAGATGACACGGAATGTACAAGATGATGGGTATACCAACAGTGGAAAACCACCACAACAGCTTTGGGGTAGAGTTTGTCATTTGCTTCTCATAAGCATTATGAGCACTCTTACCACGAAAACTCAAACTGGACATAAGCTCCTCTACAAATCCAGGATCTGACTGGCAGATCTTTAAAAGAAAACCTGCGTAGCTCAGCCTCACCACAAAGTTAGAGTAATCTTTCTTGAAGGGAGTCCACGTGGACCTTCTGGGACCAAATGTGGTTCTTCCAGAAATCAAATCCTTGATGTGCTTAGAGACTCACCATGCTGAAACTGAGTCTCCACCTTCAGATACTGACGGAGCAGATCCATCACCACTGCTTTCATGTGACCCCGAATACCACTCCGGTACCTGCAGAAGCAAATAGGTCAAACCTAGCACTGAGTGAGACTGGTACAGCCCTGCTTCTGAAGACCTGCAAGCGACTAACACTCAACACGAGTGGCAGAATAAGCCTATTTGCTTACGGGAAGAAGCAAAGTACCTGGTTCTGAAAACCCCAGTTGTTATGTGAATACATAACCCCTGCCATTACTGTTGTGGGGTAGCATGGCTCATGTTTTGCATCAAAATGTCCTTTTTTCTTCTAAAAATACTCAAAACTCTAGACACTGAAAGGCATAACACACACCAGCAGCCTGATGAAATGGCCAAGATGTGATCCGTGTCAGGACAGAAGTTAAATCTTTCTTTCATGTGGCAAAGGGAAAAAGAGGAAGAATCCATATATGTGCTTCACACAGGCAGGCAGGAGCCACACACACAGCCCCCTCACTCTTGACCTCCCTGAAGGAACTATGCAGGCATATTCCTAGCAATTTAGACTCTGAGTGTAATAAAACTATTTGAATAAAGACAAGCAGGCTCAGGTCTTTCAAGCAGCAGCAACAAAAAAAAAAAAAAAAAAAGTTAGGGGGCACCCCTGAAAATAGCTCACCTCTGTACAAGCTGCACAATGCTCTGAGTGTTCATGAAGAAGACCTCACGCTCTGATTTGCGGTTCAAGGTGGCTGCATGGCTATCCAAGATATTGGCAATCTGAAAGAGAGCAATCACATGACAGTTCCAGTCCTGTATGGGACAATCTGGCTGAAAACCAGTAGAGAAGCTGAGAACTTCCAGACAGACCAGACCAGAGCTCCACCAGACTCCAGCAAAAGCCAAAACCTTAAACTTCTAAGGAAGTTAATGACCTCACAATGATACAAGTATCAACATACAATATTGCATACTGGAGAAATCATCTTCCAACACCTCATTACCTGATCAGGCCCCCCTTAGTTGCAACCACTCTTTTGTAAGGTTACATTGACACTACAAATTGCACTGCAGCATATGTACCAGGCAAAAAACAAATAAATAAATGCCCACAATGCCATGCATATGTTTAAACTGCTTCCAAACTGCCTGTTTAAAGCTATACTGAGCAGGGAACACATATGCTTCAGCCCAAGTAAAGGAGGCAAGCCTTTAAGCTCAAGTGATACAGGTAAGTATCCTTCATCACAAAGATCCCATGTTCAAACACACCTTTCAGGTCCAACTAACCTCGAGATCATTTAAAGGAACTTTCTCTCTCTCTCTGCCTCAATACAAACCAATTTTTATTCCTCTAGGTAAGTGTGGTTGATCACCTGTTGGCTGGGAAACTGGCAAAGGACTGATGTGATGTTGCTGGCATATTGGGCCATCTCCTTCTTGATGGACTTCTCTACATTGGGTGGGATCCGTCCAGAAACACTGGTCATGATGTCCTGAAGTTCCAGCAGAGGCAAAGATGGATCTCTCAACGTCTTCATTAGTCGCTCAACCCAGCCTTTCACCTAGAGATAAGTCAGTGTAAAGACAAGCACAAAGAAAAGAATAAGCAGCAATATGGAAAAAAAGGAAAGGCTTTTCATTGAGGTCTTCTTCAATACTGTTGTATCATACAGCTAGTCCAGGGACTAAAAGAGAGACCTGAAGTAGATGACAAAACTGCTGTGCTACCTTAAGCCAACAGCTGACTCAGATTCGTCCACCTACTTTCCTCCTCCCTCTAGGACTTCTACCACAGCTGGCTGTGCACGCAGCTCCCATGTACAAGGCTGCAAGCATAAGCATTAAAGATCAAGCTCAACCCCTTGTCTTTGGTTTGGGTGCCACAGGTGGGACTCTCCAGTGAGACTGACTATAAGGCTAAGAAAGAAAACCAAATTGAGCTGGCACTAGCAGGGTAGTACTGCCCTGACTCTTGGTCCTCTGGCTGTGACATGCAAATTGGCAAGCCTTACCTTGGACTGAAAGAATATTTGTGCTTCTGCTCTGAAACAAGAAGTAACCAGTACCTTGCTGCTGAAGTAGGGCTCTGGCAGGCAATATCCATTCATCACATTGACCAGGTTATCCAGGACATAATGGAAAATGCGATGCAGTTTCTCGCCCCGAAGTGCTGTGCTCTGGATCTGCGGCAAGGTACCCGTGTGCAGTTCAGCCTGGAAACACAATGAACAGCACAGTGTCACTAACCCTCCTGTATGGCATCAGCCATGGTGGTAACATCTTGCCCTTGACTCAGATTTCATTTGCAAGAATTCCCAGAGTGGAAAATGCACTTGGTTGAGAGACAGAAAAGTTATGAGCTGGGATCTCCAACAGTTCTATGTTGCGTATGCCCACAAAATAAGCTTCCAGCCTCTCTTCCAAATACATTACAGTTGATCTCATTGTTTAGATCCAGGATGACCAAAAATCTCAAAGAAAAGCACAGGAAAAGCCAACAGTTTGGTGCTGGCAATCACTTTCCATGCCTGCACAACAACCTCCCACAATTTTCAACTAGCTATTGCTAAAGGAACAATAGATTCTCTTCCACCGCCACCAGCTACATCCCAGCCTACCATCCCTAAATGAATATATCTCTTTGCCTTTCACCTTAAAAAAGATCCGTGTCCTAGGCTCTTTTTTTGTATTGCCACATTTGCTACAATTGCTTTCACAGGGCCCGACACTCTTGGAGTTGGGTTATCAACTCCCATCCTCCCAAAGAGGGTCACTTAAAGAAGAAAATATGATAAAAAGAAGTTAAATAAACTTGCAGAGGAATAAAGCAGATAGAAAAATCTGGCCAATGTCCAATATCCTAGACAGCCATGTACCCACAATAGCACAGAGGTAAGAAGAGAACAAGAATGGTACGTAAACTTAGCCTGAATTAGAGAAAGAGACAATAACATCAGCCCTAGTCCTCATCTGAGAAAAATAAATGGTAAAGTGACAATTCCAGTACAATGCGCAAATCTGAAATTGGTTCAGTACACTGGACCATCTTGTACCACTCTCAACATCACTCCCCTATTAAAAACACAAAAAACATCTGCGCTTCCTGCAACTCCTCACCTGCTGAACCCTGCTGGGATCATCCAGCTGGAGCTTGGCAATCACACAGCCTGGATCCAAGGCTGCCCCTGGGCGTTTGACATAATGGATGCAGCCTGATTCTGCTGCTGTTAGTGTCATCACCATTTTCATCACCTGTAGCAAGGAAAACAGGTTACACGCTCAGCTTCCATGTTCCCCAAACGGTTCTAGTTTTGTGAGCCAGCAGCCAATGTCCTACCACAGACAAACTAACCTGCATGAGCACCTTTTGCATTCAGGCTTTCTCAAAGGCTTAAAAGCACACACACTGGGAACAAAACCCCAGACACTTAACTGAATGGTAGAACAAAATAATTGGCCGCAAATTAGCAGAGCAGGAAGCCATCCTCAGGAATACACTGCTTGGACCAACAGGTACTCACGAAGGTCCCACATTCAACACAATGAACGAAGCAGATACAATTTACTGTTGCAGCTGCTGCACTCTAAAGGCTAGAAGTGGGAGAGCCACCCTCAAAAGCTACAGTAACACATTCACTTTTAGCAGCGGGAACTAGGATTACTTTTGAGAGGTCACAGGTCTCAGACCACTCTTCACAAACAGAGATGTTTCCTTAGATCAACCATAGAAGCCCTTGCCTTTGGAGCAGAAGCCAAGGAGACAGTCTAGTTCTACCAATGCTATACTATACACCACAACTGGGAACACAGGAACTGAATAGGTGGCTCCTTCTTAGCCATGGCTCTCTTGCAGCTTAAAAAAACTTACATAAAGTATCTGGATCTCTGGCTTGATATTTTTCTCCTACACATTGTCCCCAACTGGTTTAATTGCGCCCCTGTCAACACACACCCTCCCCTCCCTCAAATCTGTATTGAGCCATGCACTCCTACACAACCTCTCGCACTTTCCTCACAGTGATGCAGAAATTGTTCATCATTCTCCTCTCTTAAGAGTTAAGCAACTTCCAAGGGATAAGGGAGGAGTGACACTCACTAACTCATCCGATCAACCTGGTAAATGATCAGGTAATCAGAAAGAAGTCTTAATTTGTTACTTAATCCTGGCATGTAACTCTGCTTCTGAGTCTGTGTTAGTCGTGTGGTCTACAAGTAGGTGGCCTTCTTCACCTCAGCTAGAAAACACAGTGCACATGGATCCCACTCTCCCTTGATATCACAGCAAAATGATAACCATGGTCTCACTGCTGAGAATTTTGCTTATCAGTTGGTATACAGTCATTAACACTCGAATTTCAGCTGCTAAGTAATTTCTTCCCCATCACTCTCACTGCTGATTCCTGCATTAGTCCAAGTTAAAACAGACAAAATTTGGAAAGGAAATACTGTGAATTATCCCTCACGCTCAATTCCCAGTTCCAAAGCATTCAACGTTTTTGCCCCCAGCTTTTGCCTGGGCAGATTCCACATCTGCAGCCAAGTCAGTTCTTTGAGACTCTTTTACCTCTATTTCTGCAAAGCACTGGCCTGCAAACACGTGTCCCCCATCCTCCACCACATACTGGATAAGCTTCCCAGCCGAAGGTGAGCGCAGAATGGAGGGATCATTCTCCTTTTCAAACACACAGGTCTTGTTACCTATAGTGATGCGATACCTAGGAAAGAACGGGACACATCACTGCAACAGAATTTCTTGTGGAAAGCATGGGAAGGGGAAAATCCATTCTCTCTTTCCCTATTCTATTTCAAAACAAAAATACACAAAAACACCTCAACCAGCTCTTCTGACCTGAACGGTATGGCCCTGCATATGAAAGCTCAGTTTAATCATATCAAAACAGGACTATGGAAGCCAGGGATCAGAAACAGAATAGCCCTTAGCAAGGTTGTATGTATGTTACTTTTATGCTTCTTCTCTACCAACGGGTACCACTCACTGTCAGAACCAGAACCAATGAAGTTCAAGATCTCATATAAGCAAAAACTGATGTTAGTGGATATTACACTTGCCATACGTAACACGTAACAGTCAAACTGGACACCTCCTACAAAATCCTCTTGTATACAGAGCAAAGCTGAAAAGAGCAGGATGCACCCATGTAGCAGCCTGACAGGTTGAGATTTTACACCATTTTCCAACCCAGAAAGTTATCAAAACTTTCTTTGTGCTCCTGACCAGATTCGTTACTTTTGTCACAGAAAAGAAACCAGCAGAGGGGGCACTGGTTCACATTCCAGAAGCTGGAGATTTACTGACCTTATGGCTATGATCCCTGCAGGGAATTCTGAGGGAATGCACTGAAATAGTAAATCTTGTATCTATCTCTAAGGCAGCTGTGGAGTTTCAAGGATTTTAAAGATTTTCATGTTCTGTTTTTTATTGGTTGGGGGTTTTTTTTAATCCAAAATACATTCAGATCTTTTTCCTAACAGTAGCCAAGATCTGTTCTTCAGGTGAAGGCAACTTCTCCCTTTAAACTCATCCATAATACATCTAGTAACCTCTTCCTAGGAGAGAATTCCATTCCCAGCTGATCTTTGGGAAGCATAAAGTTACAAGTACATCTAATTTTGGCATGCATATAAATGTTAAACATTAATCTTTACAGGTTGCTACCTGTCCACCTCTTCTTTCATGTAGGTAGTATAGCTACTACCATCATAAGACAGGAGCAGTCCTCCATCACTCAGTCGGTGCACATCAACTTCCACACACGAGCTGTTCATGATGACCACATAGGAATTGGGAGACTGTCGGGTCACCTGCAGATCCACAAGAATGGTACGTATCACATGAAATAAACACAGCATTGATAGCACCTGGGTTGCCACAACAGACACAGTTTTCCAAGCACTGCGATGGTGGGAATTAAAGAAGGGGAACAGAGCCATTTGTTCTCATGCTAGATAGAAAAAANTTTCTTCACCCCGATCTACATACAAGTCACAGTTGTGTACTAAAATTGCATAATAAATGACATAACTTGAGAAATAAAAAAAAGAGAGATTGTCTCACAGAGAAAGCAGCTAAAGGTCTTCCTGGAAAAAGGGATCCTATTACAGCCTCTGCCACAAAGTTCCTATCTGCAGCTCGGTAAATCACCTAAAGCAGACTTTAGCTGCTGTTCAATGCTTNACACTCGAATTTCAGCTGCTAAGTAATTTCTTCCCCATCACTCTCACTGCTGATTCCTGCATTAGTCCAAGTTAAAACAGACAAAATTTGGAAAGGAAATACTGTGAATTATCCCTCACGCTCAATTCCCAGTTCCAAAGCATTCAACGTTTTTGCCCCCAGCTTTTGCCTGGGCAGATTCCACATCTGCAGCCAAGTCAGTTCTTTGAGACTCTTTTACCTCTATTTCTGCAAAGCACTGGCCTGCAAACACGTGTCCCCCATCCTCCACCACATACTGGATAAGCTTCCCAGCCGAAGGTGAGCGCAGAATGGAGGGATCATTCTCCTTTTCAAACACACAGGTCTTGTTACCTATAGTGATGCGATACCTAGGAAAGAACGGGACACATCACTGCAACAGAATTTCTTGTGGAAAGCATGGGAAGGGGAAAATCCATTCTCTCTTTCCCTATTCTATTTCAAAACAAAAATACACAAAAACACCTCAACCAGCTCTTCTGACCTGAACGGTATGGCCCTGCATATGAAAGCTCAGTTTAATCATATCAAAACAGGACTATGGAAGCCAGGGATCAGAAACAGAATAGCCCTTAGCAAGGTTGTATGTATGTTACTTTTATGCTTCTTCTCTACCAACGGGTACCACTCACTGTCAGAACCAGAACCAATGAAGTTCAAGATCTCATATAAGCAAAAACTGATGTTAGTGGATATTACACTTGCCATACGTAACACGTAACAGTCAAACTGGACACCTCCTACAAAATCCTCTTGTATACAGAGCAAAGCTGAAAAGAGCAGGATGCACCCATGTAGCAGCCTGACAGGTTGAGATTTTACACCATTTTCCAACCCAGAAAGTTATCAAAACTTTCTTTGTGCTCCTGACCAGATTCGTTACTTTTGTCACAGAAAAGAAACCAGCAGAGGGGGCACTGGTTCACATTCCAGAAGCTGGAGATTTACTGACCTTATGGCTATGATCCCTGCAGGGAATTCTGAGGGAATGCACTGAAATAGTAAATCTTGTATCTATCTCTAAGGCAGCTGTGGAGTTTCAAGGATTTTAAAGATTTTCATGTTCTGTTTTTTATTGGTTGGGGGTTTTTTTTAATCCAAAATACATTCAGATCTTTTTCCTAACAGTAGCCAAGATCTGTTCTTCAGGTGAAGGCAACTTCTCCCTTTAAACTCATCCATAATACATCTAGTAACCTCTTCCTAGGAGAGAATTCCATTCCCAGCTGATCTTTGGGAAGCATAAAGTTACAAGTACATCTAATTTTGGCATGCATATAAATGTTAAACATTAATCTTTACAGGTTGCTACCTGTCCACCTCTTCTTTCATGTAGGTAGTATAGCTACTACCATCATAAGACAGGAGCAGTCCTCCATCACTCAGTCGGTGCACATCAACTTCCACACACGAGCTGTTCATGATGACCACATAGGAATTGGGAGACTGTCGGGTCACCTGCAGGTCAACAAGAATGGTACGTATCACATGAAATAACAACAGCATTGATAGCACCTGGGTTGCCACAACAGACACAGTTTTCCAAGCACTGCGATGGTGGGAATTAAAGAAGGGGAACAGAGCCATTTGTTCTCATGCTAGATAGAAAAAA